>OY776112.1:389825160-390425160 GCA_963675035.1 Allygus modestus | reverse complement strand
TAGTTTTAAGTTGATAGTTTACATTTTTCATTAAAATCAGGGGTGGACAATGTTTTCCAAGCCATAGAAGCTTCCCATAATCCTCAGCGACTCCGGGTCCCAGATGATGTCAACCACGTCCCAGACCACACTAGTAAGCCCCTACGTGACTTGTCCTGCTCAATTATGGACCGTTATCATGGTAAACATGAGGTACTGAAACTGGTAGAAGAATAAATTCTAAACGTTTCTATTGCTTGGATTGTTATAATTTAACAATTATTTCCTAGAACAGTTTGATAATGACCTAGGCAAAATTAATGTGAAAGATTTCTTTTCAACATTTTTGTGAGGTTTTATCTTTTTGAATGCAATATAGTTTTATATACAGCTATATAAATGGTATCAGATAAATCTTAATAATAGCAGAAACCTTTGAGGAAGTCAAATGTCTGATACCAATCAACTACACTTTTTTAATCATCTCAGTAAAAGAGTATACGGAAATTTGCATAAAATGCGACCACAAGAGTGCAAAAAGACGTCTATAGTGTGTCCCGTAACTCTCTGGACAAAGGTATATAGCATAATTCCTTGGTTTAATATAAATTCATGTTACTATATTCATGTAGGTCTCCCGTTTTTAGCTTTCCGTTTGCTTGTCTGTATGTGTTTTCAACTTTAAATTTCTTATTTAACAAAAAGTACGGAACCGAATTCAAGCAAACCAAGTCAACGGTGTATGGTGATAAAGTACATGAACACACATGTTTTGGTTTAATTATCTCTGACATTTTAAAAATAGCCGTTAAGTGAAATTTTCTTTCTTAAATGGCTCAAAACTAACCATACTACAAAAATTTGTACAAGAATAACTTATTTTAAGGAAGTTTGTGCCATATCTTTAAATGACCGAAATGTTTAAATTTTCAGAGATAATTTTACATTTAATTTTGTGTTGATATACCCTATCAGCATAAATAGTTAACTTAAGTTTGGTTAAATTCGGTTATATAGTTATTTTTGTTACATATGAACTTTAATGTGAAAATGCATATTTTCAGACAAACGCAAAACTTTGAATGGTAGACGTATGTTCATACCATACATTTTGTTAGTTTTGAATTAAGGAATGATGCTAATAGATTTGTCAGGAGGGTTACTGGACACCCTGTATATATGTATATATATATATATATATATATATATATATATATATATATATATATATATATATATATATATATTTATTTATATAACTTTAAGCTACCCAAAAAGGTGTTTAGATGGTCACGATAGGAACTTCTATGGTGGTACTGGGCTTAAATTTCACTGAATGCTAGTCATGCTAGCACCTCACTTTTCCATGTTTAATTTGATAAAAAATAGGGAGAAATAAAAACATATTTAGACTCACATGTATTTAACTAACTACTTCATTTTTTTAATAGCATTTGTATGATTGATATTTAAGAGTGAATACAATATTCAACACATTTAAACTTATTAATGAAACGTATAGTATAAAATTTTGTTTAAGAGATATTATGGAGTAAAACCCACCGGCTCTCGACACACGCAGATGGCCATTACCGGCTTAAAAGGATTTTCTTGTAAGCAATTTTTGAGGATTATTATACTTTACCTCTTGTTATTTCATGCCCTTCTGTTCTGACCTGACGTATTTGTTGTTATTAATTGTTTTCAACCAAACACTTTTTTATTTTAGACACTTTTATAATAATATTTAACATACTAGATAATTTTTGTTTACAATTAAATCGAAATATCAAATTTTAGTTTAAATAGTTGTTTTAAGGTTACATTAATTTTCCTAGGATATGTATTAACAAACAGTAAATTATTTTCCTCATAAATAGTTATTTTATAATAATTTGTAAGTAACTTACTAATATACATAATTAAATTACTTGTGATAGTATACTGTTTTATACACCTTTGAATGTAAACTGTATAGGTAACATTTTGCAAATAACCAATCATACACACCCAGGCAAACTCGTATTCAGAATACCAGTCGGTAATAGTAACTAGAGTTATGTCTGTCCATACAGAGCTAGAAATCACTATTCGGAGCTATTAATATGTCTGAAATTGGAAAAAGAATCATAGCTATCCTTTATTATAATACCACAATTGTCTGTTTGTTTTATTGTGATTTCTTGTAATTTTTTTTATATCAGCATTGTCACAATTTTCTTGTACGTACTTAAAAAATTTTATTTTACGGTAATTTAATACATCACCGTCACACACTGGGACAATTTTTTGACGATTTAAACGCTTTCTTGCTGGATCTGTCATGAAACAAGTAAAAATAATGCTATATAAAATCTGTTCAATGATGCAATATTAATTTACTCCTGTTATTATAGAAAATGTATCTGTTGTAAATGTTGAATTAGGAACATATTAACACTTTATAACACAAAATTTGTTTGATGATCCTTTTTGTATTATAGATTTACGTTGTTGTGTATTTTACGTTGTCCCAATTCAAGCAAAATAATGTGTTCTTAACCTTATGTATTTGCGGGGAATATATTAAGTATACTAATTTATGAAAATAAATAAAATAGACTTTAGCATCTAGCAACAGGTTAGAAACACAGGTATATTAAAGAACGAAATAAACCAAGTGTTAGTAAGAAAATAAACGAAAACATATGCATGGCAAAAAATGTTTCAACTATAATCAAGGAAGATACAATTTTGTAACAAATTAGTTTACAGGAGCATACACAGTATCACTTTAATATATAAACAAAACTTAAAATTATGCTAAACTGTTCCCAGAAGTGCAGTTACTTTCCAAATCAAAACATCCATTACGTATATGTATAAACCCATAATATAAACATATAAAATATATCCCAAAAATATTAAACATTAGTGTTAATAATGCTTGGTAATATATTGTCATAAATCCCAAGTAGGCTCCATGTATCCCCTAGAACGTGCAATGTCACCTCCCCGTCACTCAATATCACCTTATTTGTCACCCAAGCCACTACCGTCAATACAACGGTGTTCCGGTCCTGCGCCATTGTTACCTCTTCCCTCTCACTTCATTGTGTCGGGAAATGGTGACAGGTTTGTGTACCATACCTTACACGTTTATCCTAACAATAAACATTAAAAGGCCTCCTCATACTATCCGGTGCAGTGGTAGAAATCATGTTTAGGCATCTACGTAAAAAGAACAACGCGGAAATAAACAATCGCTAGCAACTATTCTAAAAGGTAGTTTATAAACCCTACTAGGTTTTTAGCTCCTACTTGGCAATTTACAAATTGTTTAAACAGCTCATTTGAGTTTCAAGCAACCGGAATATCACAGGAATCTTGTTTGGGAAACATGCTTTACCTTTATTGTTTTTTACAGTCCGTCAATTAGAAAAACTTTACTAATGTATTATTTTGTTAATTTTACTAAATTGGACTAGAGTTGACTTTAACTAATTGTAAAGTATACCACAATAACTTTTATTATTCCTAATTATTTCGTCCATATGATATTCCTTCACACATGCATTATATAGATGTGTAACTATGCCATTATAGACTTCATGTCTAACAGAGGGGTGCCATGAGACCAGAGAGAGAACATTTTTGTAAGCGAGACGTTCCTAAGTGTAACGTCCCAAAGACACGCGAGACAGAGAAACAGTGGAAATGAAAGGTAATAATGGAACAAATGGCTGGCGGAACATTGAAAATGGTGTGGCTCAGAATGACAAGCTTACATTCTACCCAGTAACATAGTACTACCTTCACAAAAAAAACACCTTATTACAAATATTTTTTTTGGCGTTAAGGCACTAACGACTTTTTATTTTTCAATTAGACTAACAAAATAAACAATTGTATCCTGCTAAAAAAGCTTGATTATTTCATTAACGTACCGTATTACATTTTACGTGGACATTTTACATTTGCTTATAATACTATTATAACCATCTAGGTTGGATATTCCTTTGTTGTTAGTTTTAATGCTAGAACAAGGGTCTCAAAAGGATGTAAAAAATAGATTAAATGTTGTGAACCAGGAATAAAATGGAAATCTTAACTATCAAATAACACAATGAAACTTATCACTATACTTTCTTTGTCAGTATGTAAATTACTCATAGCCTTAGCCAGAGTGAAATTCTAATCCTAAAATAATAAGTAATTGGCAGTTTCCCGTTTCTGCAAGGATTTTCAAAAATTCATTTTCAGCAAATTTATATATTACAATATTGACAGTAGTAACATAATTATTAAGTTCCTTGCGATTATATGTTTGCGGTTATTTGTTTGTAATGACCATAAAAATTACCTGGATTTTGAGTAATTGATATGAAAACGTTTCAGGTAACTGAATTTTGTTTTCTGTAAATGTGTGAAAAATTTCAAAGCTGTCTCGTACCTTGGTAAGTTTCAATACAAGCTTTGTTGTTGCTAGATTCTAATATATAGTTAAATTATTTACTTCCGCTTCACCTGAGCTAACTGATGGATTAAAAATTATGAACCAATAATAGATATTTCTCTTTGGAAATTTTGTTTTTACTTTTATATAACATTTATAAAGGATGAGACCTAGAATTCTCAAAGTAAAGAAACGGGTGCTCATCCACGAAACCAACTGGTTGGAAATTGTGTGTAAATTATTGCTTATTTCAGGATGGTACTGAGGAAGACTTCGCACTATAACCCTAAGAGCAACACCCTTTGGCTTCTCTAAAGCACCTGACCCTGTTAGTTGTGTTTTGATGGAGTGGCATCAGTGGCCAGTTTGTTGATTGATTGAAATTTAGTGATTATAGTAGAAACCCGGCCTCCTAAATATACTTCTTAACAAATCTTTCAACGAACAATATGTGGTTCGAAAGTTTAACCCAACAAACAAAATTCAATTATGTTAGTGTTATTTTTTCCTAAATTTTGATTTTTTACAACTTTACTGAATTAAAGTTTATATATGAATAAGTCCATATGTTCCGTAATTATCATTTACCAACAGATAATTGTTAATGCATCTAATTCAATAAAATATTAAAACAAACCTTAAAATCAACCGTCATCATCAATTATAAGTACATAGCTTTTGGCTTATTTTAAATGTTCTAAATCATACAAACATCATTTTTGGACTTCGCGCCTGAAATCTCATAACATCAATTATTATTAAATTGTAAATAGACTTAATATTTTATTTGTGATATATTTTAAATACGATATTGGGAATAGAATGTAACAAATCAGACAGCTTTCTAAATATCCCTACTATATAAAAAGTAAAAATGTATAACTGATGTCACGATATTGTATTAATACTATTTATAAAATACACTATACTAATACGATTATTACTAATAATATTAATACTAATATTACTATTATTACTTATACTACTATTACTATTATTACTATTATTACTAATATTATTATTAATACTATTATTTTAATAACACGACTAAACTAGTTCTGCTCAATACATAATTTTAACTATTTCGACAATTACCTAAGAACTTGGTTAATAAGGAATCGTAATTAAAACATTAGTACAGCAAAGCTTTTGAACTCAACGAAAGCATATCTATTACACAATAGAGTCCACACAAAATTGAACTACCACAACCAGAACCGTGATCACTTGAATGTTGTGATGAATCGATGCATCTAATGTAACTTAAAGTGATATTACCTTGGTCGTAGCCGCACCTTCTAAGCCTCATTGATGCATCCCTTTGTCCCAAGTTCCACACCTTCCCTCTGGTCCACGTTTAAAGATGGACAAAGCATTAGTGTTGATGGAGCAGGAACTAACTGCTAAACGGTATACAACATTGGTAACATGTTTTGATTTAGTTTTGTTACAACAAAATGTATACTCCGAGATGTAACCCGGTCAATATAGTTTTTTGTTGTTGTAAAGTTCGCTGTCATACAAATTTTACTATATCGGAAAACACATAGGGTCCAAGTAAACAGTTCAAGATGTTTTCAATATATATTGTTCATATAATTTTTGTTCCATAGAATCAAATATAATTCCCCTTTAATAAATGTAATAGAAGCCACAGTTTAATTATTTGATCGAGGGCACAAGTCAGGTCATCTTAATATAAACAGTGTATTTAGGGACTCTGGGACTCTAGCTTCATGAAAGTTAATTGGTTTTTAGGCCTATCTAAATTGACTTGTGTGGTTAAGATAGAAAATATAAATGAAAGATGGTGCAGGAAATACGTTTTATTTTACAACGCTACTACTAAAGTGGTGATAAATTCCCTTATGATTAAAACATATAATATAAATTGTAATTAGCATTTATAACAATGTATGTTGTTTTATTGTTAAATATATATTTTTTATAAATAACTTTATTACAGGTTGTGTTTATTTAATTAAATTAACACATATACGTTGATTTATATTACTGATTTCGGATTAAATCGTTTGTATAACGCTAAAAAACTTGACTAAATTAGAACTACAGTGCATTTTAATCGTCGTTTTTAAGGAAGGGATGAATATATTCGGGTGAAAAAAATTGTATGTATAAACAAGGTTGATGTGACGTTAAAGGTAATGTACGGAAAATTTCAACTATATACCTAACTAGCTGGCCCAACAGACGTTGTCCTGTTCTATTGTCATTGAATTTGTTTTACGTCAAATACTCGTTCATTTTCAAGATGAGCTTTTTCGCTTCGCTCCCTCGCCTTCCGGATGGGCTCGTTTGCTACGCTCCCTCACCTATTTTTATACAGAGCTAACTTTGGCATTGAAACAAAAGTTTGAGTTTCCATTCAAGGAGATTTGTTATTTCCGAAATGGACATATGTTTATGCCTTTCAATTATGTTTAGATATAATCCTTGTTAACGGCTGCTTGGTGTAACTAACTAACTAAATTAAATTAACTTTGATGAAATCAGTGGTAAATTTGAAGGCCAGTGGGACAGAGCCCTTAGGTTGGATTAAATATTTTCTTTAATAAAAACCTTGCCCTGACATTAAGGAACACAAAAACAAAATTATTCAATTTGGTGCACTCATTCTCAAGTTATGGCGTGACCTAGGGAAATAGGGATTAATTTGTATATATTAAGATTTGTTTAAGACATAAACTGTTGCTTACTTCTTCTATAGCATGACGTATACTTATTCACAATAAGAATATGAAAGGACTGTAGTGAGATTAGAAAAGATACAAACGTCGCTGTCACAGTGGCGTGAGATGACGGGACATATGGGGATTAACAATCACCAACTCGTGGACGGCGAACAACACTTACTAAAATGCTCATAATAACTGTATACGACTATGGTCAGCCTAGGGTTCACATCACGTGAACCGATGGACGGTTTTGTAACTGTGAACTTCATCAATATCATTTACTTAGGTAAGTAATTACAACATTGCACAAAATAGAATCAGTTCAATATCCAGATAATTGAATGATTATTTTATTTTACGTAATGGAAATGTCGTGTTAGTAACTGTAGGTTGGACAGAATACTTTGAATTTGTTACGAATTATAAATTTTTGTGCATTTTTCCTTTTCATGTACTTTTTAACATGTAAATTCTATAAAAATTCAACTAAAACATACTTTTTTACCAAAAAACACTCAGTTTATCTATTAAACTTAGTCGTTAGGAAAGTGGAAAATGTTTCAGAAAATTTATTCCAACTTAGTTGAATACAAACGTCCTGCTTACGTGGTCGGCCAAAACGCTGCATAGCAAATTGCTACTGAGGTCTTGTCCTTTTTAGGATATTACTCATATTAGGTGAAGAAATGATTTAATTATATACAGATAAATTGCATTTATCACCAATTATATTACCAATTGGATTATTTATGTAAGTAACGTAAACTAATATTTCCTATAACAACAGTGCAATATTTGTTTAATTGTTGTTTGTAATGGTAGTTGTTGTACTGCAACCATTATAATATTGTGTGTTAATTAATGTTATATTCATTTACTAGATCGTGTAACCGTTTTTACTCTTCTTAATGTTTAAAGAACTGTCAGAACTATACAATTTTATGTTATATTTCAATCGTATATTCTTCTATAAATTTTGAAATTTTTTTATGATTCCATAGTAGTTTGTTTATAGACAACAATGTTGACTCAGGTACTATATGAAATATAATATATATATATTAAGTACAATAACGTTTTTATTAATTTTTTATGAGTATTTTACCTACGTTATTTTTTATTAGTGTGAACAAATTTTACATTAGTAGTGATATTAGTTCAAATTTTAAAAAGTTAAAAGTTAGTCAAAACTTAATAGTAAAAGACAAATAATGAATTTTCCTGCTTTTAAGACGTTTCCACTACAATGGCGAGCTCCAAGCAACTGTAACGCAAGATTTATTTACATAATCAGAGAAGCTAATCTAGTTGATCCACAAACTCTATTAACTCTAACAACGTCGGGGTCCCAGCTGCCCCTAGGTTATCCTGAGTTTTGGCCGAACTCTTACTGTCGCACATAAATTACTTACTACATTTAACAATTATATCTTCTTTAACTTGTGTAACCATTCTATGCTTCAATTAATATAGGATCATTCCTTTTATTGCATTTTTATGGCATCAATATAGGGATCTATTTCAACAGATTCTACAATATATAATTTTATTCTGGCCGCCAGAATAAAGGTAAAGAGTATTTATTTCTTTTTGACTAAATAAAACGATTTTACAGATTGTTGACACCCAACCGAAAAGATCCACTGCTTAATATACAGCAGTGTTAAAAACTGTTCTGAAATGTAGCATGAAAATTGTTTTATTTTTACGTACATTTTGTAATTATAATTATATTAATTTTCCTATTTAAAGTAAATTACAATATTGCAAGTACGTATATTTTCATATTTAGATACAAATGTTCTAATCATTATACCTAGTATATTTCTCAGCACCATTTTCAACAGTTAATACGCTGGCTAAGGCAGAATGAAATCAACGTGGTATATAGTTTAATCCTTAAAACTCTATACCTATTGACTTTAGAATATTCATCATTGTCCACTAAATTTGTTCATCAATAAACTCGTACGTTTTGAATAAACCTCTGTAAATCATTAATTTTGCTTACCTTACTTTAGAGGCATCTATGCTGAGACAGATGCCTTCATAGAAAAAGGCACTTCATAAAAAAGTATTCACAACCGACAGGCTCAAAATATAGAAGCAACACCTTTTGCATAAGTTGCTGTTGGAACTTTCACTGTTCAAAGTTCAACTTTGCTCGTTTCACCCGCTACGATATTTTCAATAATGTTTGCAACTTCCGGAGGCAATATGCGCGACACACTACTTTGACGGGTGTTTCGCTGCTAGAGGCGCACTAGCGAGTTAAGATACCGCTGCGTGTCAATCATCTCTTCAAAACTTGTAATGTTAAACTTATTATAAGATGAATCGTAAAATAATTGATTGACTTATTTAGTTAACTAATAATTAAATTGAAGACCATCATGATAAAATAACTCATAAGGTCTCTTGCATTTGTATCTTAAACTCATACATTTTAAAGATTTTTATCAAATTCACACTGTTAGTGATGGAATGATTATACAAGTTTAATATAAAATGCGTTTGATCACGCAACTCTCTGCTATCAGTGATGGTGGGATAGCGCCTGAAACCGCTCAGCTGACCTGATCGGCTAGCAGTTGTGACTGACCGTGTAGTTTTACACCGTAAACGTTGGACGAGTTAGTTCCATTTGTATCTACCAGGTTACAGCACAATCAGACTAATATCGCAGATTATTAAAATGTTTGGAGTCTATACAAATTAAAATATAAAAAGAGTTTTGAATACTTTTTTACCTGCAAAAAATCATAGTCCTTACTAAATGTACAACTTGTATTCCTTTTATACAAATTCATATTCATTATTGATCAATAGCTCAGTATTACTCATTACAACCAAATTGGTAAGAAGTTAGCTAACACGTTTAATTTAGATTTACAATTGTAGAACTACTCACGATCCAACAATCCTTTAGATCTTCTCCTGGCTGGGCTTCAAAGATTACATATTAATCCCTTATAAACTAGAACTGACTTGAGAGATTGAGTTGAGTTTCCAAAATGTAATTAAACTGAATTTACATATACTTACTTACATCCTGCAAATCACTTTAGGCCCCGCTTCACAAGTATTCAAAGTTGTAATGTTCGCAGTCATCCACAAATTACTAAATTGATTGAAATTTGGTAAGTAGGTAGCTAATACACTCAAGACACACTGACCCTAACGCACAAAATATCGTTCAGGGCTTCGCCCCAATCTCTGGTCTTCAAATTTTCATATTAGACTTATGGAAATTAGTATTGGGTCTTATAAAGTTTTGGAATGCAACACACTAGAATAAAACCATAAACCTTAACCTTAAATACGGTACTCAAGTGACTGTAATTCAAAGTTTAATATATTTGCTCTGGCATAATCTAACTGTCTCATTTTAGCTGGTGGGAAAGTAAGCTAGTAAACCTAAAGTTTACATGAACTCAATCTCAATCTAAATACTATTTGAGGCTCCTCTCCACTGGAATTCAAAGTTATAATGTACGACATAAAGTACTTACCGGTCTTATTGAAGCAACTTTTGGAAAAAAATACTCTACTCCCGTTCGCAATCCGGCTCCACCCCATTGGCATTAAAAACTTCAATATCAACGATCCCACATCAACATAAGGACTGATCAAACTAAATTTTGGTAGGACGATAATTAATTCACTAGATAGAAACATTCACTTACTCCCAGTTAAAAAATCATTTTGAGACTCTCTAGCCTCTACATTTCCCATCACACATTAACTACCTGTGTCTATTGATCTGAGATTTAGTGTACATAGTTGCAATGCATTACAATAAGACAGTAACTGTCTACAGTTTCAACGGAGCTCTCCTCTACTCTAACCGTAAATAGTTCCATGTAATTTGTTTAGTTCGGCCTGAGCTGACGTAGTAATTGATTAACCGCTGGATCTGAGATAATGTAGGGAGATACAGGTAATATACTAAGAGTTGTCATAGCCCTAGAACTGCTTCAAAATTATTGCTTTCAATTCTATACACTGACTTTTATAATCCCTATGTTAGCTATTACGAACCAAACATAGCAATAATTGGGATCATTTTTTGTCATATAATATTTCACAACTAATCATAATCCAGCTGTTGAGTAAACGATTTTTGTTTTTGGATAATTGAACGAAGTGAAAGTATCCTAATACACAACTTTACTGCTTGGACTGGTAAGAGAATCAACTCAACTGGCGTGTCTGTGACCACAATAACTCGAGAATGCCTCCACAGTTAAACTTAAAATTTTCCAGAAAAACTTAACAGGTCAAAATCTCGGTCACGTTCGTTATTCAGATAATTTCGTTCAGTATTAATCAAATTATCTTAAAACCAAATTTATTTATTTTTCCATAAGAATAACATTGGAAGCCATTTTAGTGGTACTTGAATCGTTAAAATTTAGCCGATGCCTATGTTTCAACAACAGAGTAACAATAGTTAGTTTACTAGAGTATACATTGTTATACTGGATAACACAAGTTTTTTTACTAACAAAAAACACACAAGAGAGATAAATCGAAGTATATTTTTAAGTTGTGAGCATATTTATTATTTTATAAATTATAAAGAATACGTTTAAACAAATATTTGTACAGTTAATATTCCCTTAGTACGCCTACTCTGTGTAAATATCGTAAGTCGGTCAGAGGCGACGATTGTATTGTAACAGTGGCAGACGACAGTCGACGCGTGTGGAACATCGAAAAACTCAAAATAACTTTTTGATGACTGTAGATACTAAGGTATTAACTTATAAAATAGTTTGTTTTATTACATTTTCTTAGACAATTGGTAAGATTGTGATTGTCATGTGTAAAAAGTATACAAAGCCTCAATTTGTCTAGAAAGCGTTGATGAAGTTAGTCACAGTAAGCGAACAACCTAAAAAATTTATTTTGTAGGACAATTATTTGCTAGGTTATATTTTCACTAAATTAATAATAAAAATTGTCTACATTACCTAACATACATTACCAGTAATGTAGTAGGAAACCACAATTAAAGCTATAGATTATTCTAACCAAACAGCTTTTTTCGGAAGGTTATCTTGAATGATTTGACATAGCCTAGGGTTGGATTACAGTAAGATTAAGCCGACATTAAACTGGCAATACAATGTTGTAAAATACTTTAAACACATTAACAGGAATGTTGTAGCGAACCAAAATAAAAGCTTTAAACTATTCTAACCAAACTAAGCCTTTTATACAGGTTATCTGAAATGATTTGACAAATCCTAGGTTTTGATTATACTGAGCTGTTTTCATAATAAACTTGGACCTATGGTTATAAAATGTAGGTCTATACACTTAGGCTACTTGCCATTTTAGAAGTTTCATGTACGGTCTTGGACCAACCCATGTTTATAGAATTTAATTTCATGATAGCCTAGCCTATTGAAACAAGGCTAGGAATATGTTGGAATATCATTTTGTAAAATACAACTGTTGTAAAATACTTTAAACATTACCAGGAGTGTTGTAGCGAATCAAAACAAAAGCTTTAAACTATTCTAACCAAACTAAGCCTTTTATACAGGTTATCTGAAATGATTTCACATATCCTAGGTTTGGATTATACTGAGCTGTTTTCATTATAAACTTGGACCTATGGCTACAAAATGTAGGCCTATACACTTAGACTACTTGCCATTTTAGAAGTTTCATGTACGGTCTTGGACCAACCAATGTTTATAGAATTTAATTTCATGATAGCCTAGGCTATTGAAACAATATGTTGAAATATCATTTTGTCAAATACAACTGTTGTAAAATACTTTAAGCATTACCAGGAATGTTGTAGCGAACCAAAACAAAAAGCTTTAAACTATTATAACCAAACTAAGCCTTTTATACAGGTTATCTGAAATGATTTCACATATCCTAGGTTTGGATTATACTGAGCTGTTTTCACCATAAACTTGGACCTATGACGATAAAATATGTAGGCATATACACTTAGGCTACTTGTCATTTTAGAAGTTTCATGTACGGACTTGGGCCAACCCATGTTTATAGCATTTAATTTCATGATAGCCTATGCTATTGAGACAATATATTGCAATCTCATTTTTTCATCTAAATAACTGGGCCTGACGATTGTTAATCCTTAAGGATATTTTGACTTGGTCAAAACTAAATTCACGTTATAAACGTGTTATTTATATAAACAAATAAATGTATTTATGAGTTGTCACAGTTTTACAAAAATAATTATATAAAAGAATGAATATTGTTTTTAAATAAATAAATAATCGTAATTATTGTTGGTATATGTTAGGATTTTATAAAATGTGTATATATTTCTTTCTTAGAAGATTGTTGGCATATACTGAAATTATAAATTTGGCATGTATTGAAATATGTGTACTTTTGTTGCTCAGTTTCTCCTACTAAAATTTATTTTCCAAAAATAAAAACCCTACCAAATTCACGCGATTACTTGTGATATATATTTCAACCATGTAAACCCCTTAGGATCCGAACTGTATCGAAACTATTGTTTGAATATGGTGTAAGTTCCAAAGTTAAACTTATTCAATTACGAGCATTCGGTTAAGGAATTGAATTAAACATACGAAACGCGCTTACAAAAGCCGGAGGAAACTTTGTTATACAGTATGAGTTTTCATTAAATTTACATGACGTTGTTGAATATTTAACTAATTGAAAACTGATTCTTAATGAGACCCAGTTGATCCTAAGCTTTGCCATGTTAATTCACAATTCTGGTGAACACTTTTCTCAAAAGGAATTAAATAAATCTAATGTACTTTTACCATACACTGTAATATTATTCTTGTACACATGAAGACAGGGATTTGTTTAAATTTAAAAAAAGTTATTTATCCGAAATATTTGTTTCTGCATTAAAAAAGTATAATTCAACTAAAAATGTTTATCTATCAATCCCTTTGTTAAAGTGTATGATAATAAACACATAATTATTATATTTTTATAATATTTAAGCTACTAGGTTTTGTTTAATTATTTATATAAATTATATTGTCAGATATTTTAATACATTTATGTGTTTGATATTTTACTATTTATTTCATCCGTAGTGATAATTTGTGTATATTGTTATATTTGGAACGAAAACGAAGAAGAGTTTAAAGGCGTTTCCTGAATCAACTTCCTTTTTACTGTAGTACTGGATTGTGGTCACTGATTCATGAAGATTCATGAGACACAGATGTTCCGTAACCCAATATCCCTCCCTAGTAACGCCTAACTTGCCACCTGCAAGTACAAACTGCATGCTTCATCTGAAGTAGAATTAATATATTTAACAGGCTCATTTAAATTTATCAATATATTACTGTATTTACCCTTTCGTTACCTAGTAATTAGAATCACTTGACAGTTTTATATTGTTCGACCACTATTAAAAATATAACATATAAACCACATTCTTTTTAAAGTTGCACTTTATGTTTAATATTGAATTAAGTCAGCTTAAATAAACATATTTTATTTCGATGTGGAACAGTATTTGCAAAAAAATACGCACATCCGCATGAAAATGCTACATTTGAACTAATTGGGTGCTGTGAAATACGACTGTTTATCGCCGATCACATGACATATGAATTCCCAGTGATAAATGGAGTGTCATGAACATGAACGACAAAGTTCTTTAGTACTTTGTTGAAAATAATGTAATTACTTTTAAAAATATATGCAGGGTATCACACTATATTATCGATTCTTTATTTGATTAGTTAGATAATATGAACTAAAATAACCATACGATTGTATAATAAATTTGCATCACGTTTAGGAAGTCAAAACCAAGACAGTAATAAATAGCAAATGATTACAAAGTAACATAGATTATGTAACTGTAAGGTTATAAAGCAAAAAAAACATGTATTTATGAATTAATGCTTGGTTATTATTTTGTAAGCTTTAACTGTTATTTCTTAGGGAATGTTTTAATTCAAATTGTTTAAGATTTCATATAAATTAATTATTTTGAATGTTAGGTGATTTATACTTAGTATGTCTGATCAAAATATGCATACATTTTTTACCTATGCACTTTATTAAATGTTTAGACTATAATAACGTATTTTATTGGGTTTCAGGTAGGAAACAACGCTATCGCTAAATATGTGAAGGGTAAGTAAGTACAAATAATGAACTTGACAATTATTAAATAAGCTTTAGAAGTATAACTGTCTTAGTTGTGTGTTCTTTATAAACTGGCAGTTGCTGGACTTGATGTTTGACTAGGGTCGATTAAAAATAACGGTGTTTCAAGGGTGTTCTTGAAAAGATTCACGATTTAGTTGAATACGTGTATATATACAGTGTACATGACGCTTTAAAATAATTTTTTATAATTCTGTATTCAGAAGAAAAAAGGTATGTTATAGGAGTAGTATAGGGTTATCGATTTCGATTGTTCACCAATCATAAGGTCCGATTGGAAACCTCTTTGAGATATACAAATACGTATTTACAGTGATATGAAGACTAGCCTAAACTAGTCTATAGTTTCTGTTTGCAGGATTTTTTAAGCTCTTTAACCCAATTTGTTTAAATACAACTTTAAAGTGACGTTTAATAAAATAAATTATTAAAATGTGATGTTAAAAATACTCTAATACTGTAAAATGTCTATACTTTTGTATTTGTAAATATAAAGTAGTCTAAATAAATTTAAAAAAGCTTTGAAAACTAGGTTCTGTAGACTCCCTTGGGTCCGCTCTCGTTGGTTAGTCCGACTTCATGGAAATAACCAAGGGAGGGTTTTTATGGCAGAACTCAACCAGAGTTTCTTTTTTATTTGGTTTCCGGTCAAATTGTAAATTAAATATATCAGGTCTGTTGACGGGTGCTTTTTTTTGCTAAACTTTTAGCCATTTTAAAGGTTGACTTGTATATGGAGGTGTTATATGCCAGTACTTGATATGTGTAAAGTAGAGCTGCTTTATCCGGCCAGTATTTAATACGGTTGAGAGTACAGTTTGGAGGTGGCCGTACGAGAGAGGGAATGCTGTAGTTTGGTTCATGTCGGAACAACTTTACAGTCTTCATTTAATTTAAGGTCCTATAACGTCGCAAATGGGTGGACATTATTCAATACATATTTTCAAGTGGTATGATACACTGTTTAAAAATTTTTACGGTAGAATATGTTTGGTTGAGAATTCGTGGTAGACACCAACTACACAAAGGTGAAAAACATATAATTGAATATATTAAAACTGTATGAAGGAATATATTTGGCAATAATACATTTTTCAAAGGTTATCTAATCCCGGGGGGGAGCGGCGAGGAGACAAAATTCTCATATTGCCTCCGAGGCTGGTTTGCTTTTATTAGCACAGCCAACCCTTATTTGTATGCGCGAATGCCCATCTGTTACTATCTTTACTGGACAGCTTTGTCAGCCGGGGTTAAATTGCTTCTATAAAGCCATCTTAATAATGTATTGGATTACGTTAACAAAATAAAATACTTTACTTAAATTGTCATATGTTTTAAATTAAATAAAAAAATCTAGAAATATAATATTTAATATGACAATATATATTAAAAAGGTTTTACAAAATAATAAATATTTAAACATACTTTAAAATTTAATGAATTAGGATTCGTTAAAATGTTTTGGGACCCGACATTTATTTTAGGTACCAACCAATTTATTAAGGTCCCTTACTGTTGATTAATGTAAAGCTTAAGTAGCCTTAAATGTAAAAGAAATTATTTAATTTAATTACAAAAGTAGTTAAGTCACAGTGATAATGTTTATGATTTTCGAAACTTTTAATAGCCTCTAAACTTAAAATATCGTTTCATTAACTCACAACTATTTATGATTAAAAAAGACTTGAATGCTTTTTTAATATAAGGCTCTGTATAATATATTATCATAATTAGTTGGACTTATGAGTTTGAATAATCAGTATTATGTATACCTCTGTATATTCAATTAAATTTATAAAGCAAGTGTATTCATTAAATTTCTCCGAAAACTTATTTTTCTAGCATAAACTACCCTGGTTGAAGCCGCCACATGTTGCATTCCACCTGCTCTGTCAGTAGGACACCACCGGTTCGCTGTCAACACAACTACATTTATATTTTCAATTTAAAACAATAAGGCGTTTTTATAGATTAAAAACTATTATATTTTTCACAAAATAGAATTATGGCACTACCTTACAGATAACTTATCAGTCAGAAATTAAAAGATAAGCTTTACAAGTGACTTTCGTGGTTATAATTTCATTTGCTGAATTACAAGTTTTGTTAGGATAAAAATGTGTGCAACCTGTCTAGTGATATGAATTTCTCCTTTGGAAAGAATACTTTGTCTTTCACTGGCCACTGATCACAGAGATTTTTATTTTTCATTTTTCGTACCGCAAATGATCATAAAAAGCAGAGTAACATGTCAATGTCAAATACAACTTTGCACTTCGAGTGATAAATAAAAAAAAGCTATGAGTTCAGTGACCCATTAAAGACGAAATATTGTTCTCGTGGATAAATTCTGATCATAGACAAGTTCAAAAACTAGTTGTCTGTATTAGTTGTTATAAGTTGTCCCAGTAACTAACTGTTGAGGAAACCGTAAGTCTGACATCCACAGACCCAATATTTGAATAAAGGTTATTGGCGAAATAAACAGAGGAACAAATTTGTCTTTTGATGAAAATTTGACTTAAGGCATAAAATAAATAAAACTGATGATTAAATGTGTTAAATACATATAGTTTTTAATTAATTATCATATACACTATTAAATGATCTGTAAAGAGTTATATTTAGTTTTTTGTTTTAATTATCAATGATTTTTTTTCAAATATGTTCCTATCAAATATATATGTGCATCATAGCATATTTCATCACTCGGAACCAAAGTGACGCATTTAGAAACGAGGACAAGTTTACGACAAAATCGAAGCCGATGTCGGAAAATGAGCGAGGATTGAAAAGCTACTTTTGGCCTGTGTGAGGAACTATATTTTTTGCCGTACTGCACAATATATTAAGTTAAATACTTCACACAAATAAAATGATACAACTTGTTTACATTTAAAGGTTGGCTCCCAACATTGCTTCCACCTTGTTCTTGTTATTTAAAACAAACAGTGGTTACAGATGTATTCAACTATTTCCTGTTACGTTTGTTAAGACAAACTAGGCCTACCACTAAGGTGGTAGGAATAATAATCTGACTAATAATCCAAAAAATCTATGTTTTTGTAACTAGTTTATAGTTTTGGTATTTTTATATTCCAATTTACTACTTCAGTGAACATCGGCCATGAGTAGAAGAGTATAGGCACTTATGACATTGGCAAATTGGAAGTACATTGTATTTAAGGTGGGTTATGTAAATAAATATTACCTTGAGAGTTTTATTACATTTTGTTTGGGGTAGAGGGCTTGTTATGTTATCTTTTCGAACCAAGTACTTTTAATGTGTATAACCACTTAAAAAACACGATATTGAATGAAAATATAGCAAGGTATAAATAAGGTAGTAGTAAAGGAAACGTAATACTTTTGTAATTGTACTGGCATAAAAAACTATTAGTTGACTATGTATAATTACTAACCAATGGCATGGTACTTACCTGTGTTAATATGTTAACCTAGGATTTTAATAATGCTTTGATGTTAGCGTAAAAGCTTACAATGGTAGGCTTATTATACTGTAATAGTAATATTAAAAATATATATAGAAAAGGTGACAATATACGAAATGCTATTCTGAACTCACAAAGCCTCTATTTATACAGTTGATAAAAAAATCTATTGAGATTAATTAAATTTATAAAACCAATGTGCAGTCTCACAAAAACAAGTTGTTTACAGTTCATTTAAAGACAGGCTCAAAAAATAATAATTTTAGTGTCAGTTTATTGTAAGAGTAAAAACACTATGTAAATAAAATACAATAAAAGACAGTGTTGATGTTATGAAATTACTAGTTGCATGTAGTTTTTAATAAATATTTTACTTATGTTTTTACTTGCATTTTTTCATTAATGTTATTAAAACCAGAACACATTTTCAAACTTAAAGCTGGATACTCCCGCACTGAACTACCAACAAAACGCAGATTAACGTGTACCTAAAATATATTGTATGTTACTTAATGAGTACTTGCTTGTCATTTAACAAGAATTTCCAATTTCAAATATCAAGAATTGGTAAAATAATCACTGATAAATTAATAATCCTATACTCATACATTGAAAATATGGTATTATACGTGGAAGTTAAAACTTTGATGAGACAACCTCGGTTTTGATATTGTCTAACAATCCTCACAATATTTGCATAGTTAAGCCTTATCTGTATGCATATACTCTGCCCGCTCGCAGCTTTTACTGGTCATTGTGGGGGATTTGGAAATCATTTCCACACACTTACTATCAACTTCTAATAATTAATGTTAATTGACTAAACAATCTTAATACCTTATAATCTTAAGTATAAACTTATATCAAAATGATGATGGCTGGTATATATATATATATATATATATTAAGACATTTATGTGGACATAAACACACATGCATATGTAATAAACATTCATAATGCTATGTTATTTATAACGAACTTTTAATTTAATTTTATACGAATAACCTTATTAAACTTAAATATACTAACTAAACATTTATAGTTTTATAATATATAATTTTTACTATAGTACAAAAAAAACAACATATCAAACTGAAATTATCTGAAATGTTATAGTGTGTTAAGAGGGTGTAAACCTATTTGTTTCTCATATATATATATATATATATATATATATATATATATATATATATATATATATATATATATATATACAGGGTGTCACAAAAATCCGGAACTGGCTATACATAACCATATTCTACATACAAAAACGAGTTCGCACGCAGCACGCTGACGTGAGGGAAGTGAATTTCCACATAAAAACTTGTAAAACTCAAAATAAGTGTAAAAACATACATTTGTCCAATTGTTATTGAAATCTGAAAACATTGATTTTTTGGCTGTTCTGATACTCCTGGTTTCATTCACTTGCATTGCTGGGAATACAATTTTGCATTTTATAAAGGTTAGGAGAAGGTCCAGACAGGCTTGAAAGTAGGCGTGAGGTTGCTGGGGATGATAAAAGTACTATAACAAAGGAATAACCGGCTTTTCTAGTGTAAAACCCCCATAAGACGACGTACTGTGTTTACTGATATCTGATTACTGATGACTGGTTAAGAACACATTTTCTTTAATAACTCGGTAAATAGTTATCCTAGAATGACGAGAGAGGGCTTAAAACTTTCGACTCGCTAATTCCCATCTTTTCACATGCATTGATTTTACATCTGGGGCTTTTATGACCCTTTTTGGGCCCAAAAACTCGAAATTTGAAAGATTAATCCCCAAAAAAAGGGGGTTTAGAGTTTTCCGATTGTTTTGCCCAACGAACTTGTCCAACTGATTACCGAAAGGAACGTCCCTACCAAATTTGAAGTAAATCGGACAAAAAATGCGACCGCTAGAGTGCAAACACACATATATATATATATATGTCTATACATACATATATATATATATATATATATATATATATATAATTTTGAACGACCCCCCAAAACGTGTTCAGGGGGTCACGTTAGGAACTTCTATGGTGGTCCCGGGCTTAAGTTTCACCGTGCGGGTCATGCTAATAGTTCACTTTCCAAAGGAAATTCACTAATAAATCGGAAATGTTCAGTAAAATTTTTTCGATTTCAACTTCGTTTAGCCGCTATTCGCCATTTTGTTTTTTACACTTAAACATTTCTATTTCCGTAATGGATTAATGTATCAAATAAAAATTTGGTATGGAGCTTTACAGGATAAATGTCTAAATCCACAAAACAAATTATTTTTTTCCGACGTTTATTTTCAAAATGGCGGCCACTTTAAGTTTTTAAAGTCAAATTCCATGAACACTAGCAACTGAAACAAAATTTTACAAGATATACAATTTTAAGCACTTGTAATCCAAATCTAATGACATTTTTACTGTAAAAATCGGTTAATAAATAAAAAAGTTATGGTAATTGTTGTATAATAAATTTCAAAATGGAGGCCATATACAAATTTCAAAGTCAAATTCCTGGAAAACTAGCAACTAAAACAAAATTTTACAAGATATAAAATTTAACGGACTTGGTCAAATGCACTAGGGAATTTGACTTTGAAAATGTTATATGACCGCCATTTTGAAATTTATTATAAAAAATTGCAATAACTTTTTTATTTATTAACCGATTTTTACAGTAAAAATGTTATTAGATTCGGATTACAAAGTGATTTAAATTGTATTTCTTGTAAAATTTTGTTTCAGTTGCTAGTTTTAATGGAATTGACTTTAAAAATTTAAAGTGGACGCCATTTTTAAAATAAACGTCGGAAAAAATAATTTGTTTCTGGATTTAGACATTTATCCTGTAAAGCTCCATACCAAATTTTTACTTGATACATTAATCCATTACGGAAATAGAAATGTTTAAGTGAAAAAAACAAAATGGCGGATAGCGGCTAAACGAAGTTGAAATCGAAAAAATTTTACTGAACATTTTCGATTTATTTTTGTATGTAGAATATGGTTATGTATAGCCACTTCCGGATTTTTGTGACACCCATATATCTGAGTTAACTTATTATTTGCTTGATGTTATTTACTTTATCAATATAAATATATTTAATGGTTTTACTCTCTTTCAATTTTAAATTGTCCTGAGTATTTAGCAAATACTTTGTTATCAAAATCAAAAGCATTACAATGAAAATTGATTTATTTATTTTGACAAGGCATTCACTACCTTAAGGAATGAGTACTGTTTTATAAATAAATCCATGTTATTTGATTCCAAACAATTCCAGTCCTTTTGAATAAATTATATTGCAATACAACTCTATAGAACGCTGTCTTAGCATTTATGAATAAATGTCGTTTAGCTCAGTTTAAGAGTAAGCTCTGTTAATGGATAAACTGTTCGCATGATTAGCCTATGTCAACTGGATGCTCTATTGCAAATCTGGTTGACGAAAACAGTTGTTAGTTCTTGAAATTGTATTTGAAATTTACAACTAATTGTTTGAAACTGCATCTAGTTTAAATTTAGCTGTATTCGCCAGAATTATGCTTGATACAATTTATATAATTAATTAAATATTATGATTTTACTGTAATGTTTATAATTCAATATGTTGGAACAAAGAGAATATTTGGCATACTATAGTTTTAAGTTGATAGTTTACATTTTTCATTAAAGTCAGGGGTGGACAATGTTGTCCAAGCCATAGAAGCTTCCCATAATCCTCAGCGACTCCGGGTCCCAGATGATGTCAACCACGTCCCAGACCAGACTAGTAAGCCGCTACGTGACTTGTCCTGCTCAATTATGGACTGTTATCATGGTAAACATGAGGTACTGAAACTGGTAGAAGAATAAATTCTAAACGTTTCTATTGCTTGGATTATTATAATTTAACAATTCTTTCCTAGAACAGTTTGATAATGACCTAGGCAAAATTAATGTGAAAGATTTCTTTAAAACATTTTTGTGAGGTTTTATCTTTTTAAATGCAATTTAGTTTTATATACAGCTATATAAATAGCATCGGATAAATCTTAATAATAGTAGAAACCGTTGAGGAAGTCAAATGTCTGATACCAATCAACTACACATTTTTAATCATCTCAGTAAAAGATTATATGGAAATTTGCGTAAAATGCGAGAACAAGAGTGCAAAGAGACGTGTATAGTGTGTCCCGTAACTCTCTGGACAAAAGTATATAGCATAATTCCTTGGTTTAATATAAATACATGTTACTATATGAACATAGGTCTCCCGTTTTAGCTTTCCGTTTGCTTCTCTGTATGGGTTTTTAACTTTAAATATCTTATTTAACAATAACTACGGAACCGAATTCAAGCAAACCAAGTCAACGGTCTATGGTCATAAGGTATATGAACACACATGTTATGGTTTAATTATCTCTGACATTTTAAAAATAGCCGTTAATAGAAATTTTCTTTCTCAGATGTCTCAAAAACTAACCATATTACAAAAATTTGTACATGAATAACTTATTTTAGGGAAATTCGTGCCATATCTATACATTGAAATAAAGTAATATATAATCGAGTAATTTATATTATGATACAATTAAAGTGTGACCGGACTTAGCCCAGCTTTAGTTTCCCACAATACAACATTGGAATAAATAAAACTAATCGTAACAGATAGGTTATTTATTACTTGATTTACATAATTTAAATATGGTTAGATATGTCTTAAAATCCCTTAAAAGAATTTACACCCTAACATATTTTTTTAACCGTCTGGGTTCCAAGCAATTTTAATTAGGAGATCTAAAATGACGGAAATGTTTAAATTTTCAGACATAATTACACATTTAATTTTGTGTTGATATACCCTATCAACATAAATAGTTAACTTAAGTTTGGTTGAATTCGGTTATATAGTTATTTCTTTACATATGAACTTTAATGTGAAAATGCATATTTTCAGGCAAAGGCAAAACTTGGAATGGTAGACCTATGTTCAGACCATACAATTTGTTTGTTTTGAATTAAAGAATAATGCTAATAAATTTGTCAGGAGAGTTACTGGACACACTGTGTATATATATAGATATATTATATATATATATATATATATATATATATATTTATTTATTTATATATAAAACTTTAAGCTATACACCAAAAGGTGTTTAGATGGTCACGATAGGAACTTCTATGGTGGTCCTGGGCTTAAATTTCACTGAATGCTAGTCATGCTAGCAGCTCACTTTTCCATGCTTAATTTGATAAAAAATAGAGAAAAATAAACAAATATTTAGACCCACATTTATTTAACTAAGTACTTCATTTTTTATAGCATTTGTATGATTGATATTTAAGTGCGAATACAATATTCAACACATTTAAGCATTATTGAAGCTTATAGTAGAGTATAAAATTTTGTTTAAGAGGTATTATGGTGTAAAACCCACCGGCTCTCGCCACGCACGCAGATGGCCATTACTGCCTTAAAAGGATTTTCTTGTAAGTAATTGTTGAGGATTATTATACTTTAACTCTTGTTATTTCATGCCCTTCTGTTTTGACCTGACGTATTTGTTGTTATTAATTGTTTTCAACCAAACACCTTTTTATTTTCGACCCTTTTTTATGATAATATTTAACATACTACATAATTTTTGTTTACAATTAAATCGAAACATCAAATTTTATTTTGAAGAGTCGTTTTAAGGGTACATTTATTTGCCTAGGATATGTATTAAACAACAGTAAATTATTTACCTCAATAATAGTTATTTTATAATGGTTTGTAAGTCTAACTATGATATTTGTAAGTAGATTACTAAGATACATAATTAAATTACGTGTTATAGTATACTGTCTTATACACCTTTGAATGTAAACGGTATAAGTAACATTTTGCATATAACCAATCCCACACACCCAGGGAAAATCGTATTCAGAATATCAGTCGGTAATAGTAACTAGAGTTTCTGTTCATACAGAGTTAGAAATCACTATTCGGATCTATTAATATTGCTTAAATTTGAAAAAGAATTGTAGCTATCCTTTACTATAATACCACAATTGTCTGTCTGTTTTATTGTGATTTGTTGTGATTGTTTTTTATTTCAGAATTGTTCTTGGAATCCAGAAAAGGAAAAACTTTGTTTGATTAAACTATTTTAATCTGGGGCCTTTGGAATAAAAAAAAACAAGTGGTTAAAACCTCATCCCACGGAAAATTCATATTTTGTTAACAAAAACTAATTTGTAAGCTATAATCTTTGACATTGGGCTTATGAAGAGTCAAATAAAAATAAAATAATCATAATAGTGTAAATAAATAACCAGTGAGCTTACAAAGAAGCAGTTACACATTGTAAAGTATAAACAAGTGATTTCTTAAGAACAGACACTAGAGCCTTTGAATAACGATTGAATAAAGACACAGTTTTCACTTACGAAAAATAAAATATAACCGAACATAATTTAGTCTCTCCGGTACTAGTTATAATGAACGATTAAAGAAATTTGTTTAAATTGTTATTCAAACTGAATATAGAAAAAAGGGTTTAAAGTAAGATTGACATTTATAATTTAAATAAGAAATAAAAAAATATGTATTCATAGTTTACAATAATGTAAACAAATATCACAGATTGTCAAGTACAAGTGGACTGTTATTGGTTTTACGGTACAATGTACAACTTTGCCAAGTTAAACAACATCAACAACAAAATTACAAAATAAACAATTATTACAAAATTACAACTTTTTTGTAAAATAGTAATTTTATTGATCTATTTTTAAAGGTAATGAAAAATATTTGAAGGCTTGAAACTAATTAAAATATTTTATTTTACGTTAATGTAATACATTACCGTCACACACTGGAACAGTTTTTTGTTTGCGGCAAAGAAAAGTAAATGAACACTTTTAATTAATAATAATAAAAACAATTATAGTGCTGACATTCTATTCTCTGTTTGTTAATATATTTTATACACGATTTAAACGCTTTATTGCTGGATCTTTCATGAAAAAAGTCAAAATAATGCTGTATAAAATCTGTTCAATGATGCGGTATTAATTTACCCCTATTATTATAGAAAATGTATCCGATGTAAATGTTGTAAGTAGGGGGCCATAGCCGATACAGAACCAGCACAGGCGCGGTGAGGAGGAAGTGAGGAGCCCCCCCCCCCCGTCGCGTGACCCCGGTCGTTGACCCCCCCCGTGACGTCTCCCCCCCGTGACGTCACCCCCCCGTGACGTAACCCCCCCCGACATTCCCCATAGCCAAGCTCGGACCCCCCCCCCGTCGCCAGCGGCACTTTTCGTGATGACCTTGAACATGAGGAAAAAAACTTTCGAAAATTAATAACTAGCCTATTTATCCACCGATTCCCACGGGACTTTTTCCAGAGTGTAGGCCTATCCCCAAGGAAGCGAATGACATAAGAACCCCATAGATCCACCATTAAACAAGGCCGCTATTAATTTATAACCGCGTTTTCCTTATGGGATCTCAGCTGTTTACCGACCGATTTTGACGAAACCTCATCACATGTCGGGTTGTGACCTAAGTAAACCATCGCTTAAAAAAAATTTAAAATCCATCGTTAAACGGACCCGCTATTAATTTATAACCGCGTTTTCCTTATGGGATCTCAGCTGTTTACCGACCGATTTTGACGAAACCTCACCACATGTCGGGCCGTGACCTAAGAAAACCATCGCTTAAAGAAAATTGAAAATCCACTGTTAAACGAGCCCGCTATACATTTTTAAACGTGTTTTCCTTATAGGATCTCAGCTGTTTACCGACCGATTTTGATGAAACCTCACCACATGTTGGGCAGCGGCCTAAGTAAACCATCGCTTAAAGAAAATTGAAAATCCACCGTTAAAAGGGCTCGCTATTAATTTTTAAACGCGTTTTCCTCATGGGATCTCGGCTGTTTGCCGACCAAACTCGATGTGACTTCTTTACACGTTGTATGCCGGCTTGACTAAGCCAAACTGTGAGCGGCTCCGCGGAGTCACGTGTCGAGGCGCGTGCTAGGGCCTACGTGACTATCCCAGCCTGTTTACTCATCAGCGGTTCCGGGACCTGTTTACCGCTTACATTCCACTGCGAAGCTCCTCCGGAGGGCGATGGAAAGTTCCACGGCGTCAACAACCGGTCTATTTAAGCGCTACTTTCCCAAGCTACTTCAGTATCTAGTGGCAACTCGTCCTGTGAGGAGCTAGGTGTTTTCGCTGCGAGTATTTGTGTGACTGTGCGGAGCCTTGTCTTCGGATATCTTAAAATGTAAGTAACATGTAATTTACTTTTTTATCAGCCAGTTTTCCGATGCCCTAAAACCTAATTAGTTAACATTAATATTTCATCTTTTACCTTGGAACAGTTGTGTTTTATAACGATTAAAATTAATAAGCCAAACTAAAAAAAAGCAAAATAGATTCACTACCACTCTTCTTAAAAAAAAATGTTTGAGCGAAATAAAAGTAGTTTTTTTGTTTTGTTTTTACTTTCCAATCGAAATGTTGAGGGCAACTGCGCCTTTGTGACGGATGGAGAGTACAGATATCCGATGTTGCAGATGGCTGTTCATCTGTGTGAGGTTTGCGGGCGCAGTATCGGGGTTGCAAGAAACCTGGCCCGCCACGTAACATCTGTCCACAACGATCGCCATTACGATTGTCACGTCTGCGGCAGACGCTTCGGGCGAAGCGACAACTTGCGACGCCACCTCGCTGCAGTTCATCCTCCCACTCCTCACGACCAAGCGCCAGGTACAGTTTTAGTTTAAATAAGAAACCGCCAGTAGATTTGTTAAGTATGCTGTTTCCTGGTGTCCTCACCCATGACGCCACGACGCGCCCGTGGACTTTGATAACTAATGAGTTGTCTTTATGAGAGAGTAAACGGCCCTCTGCATAGTTCCTCACCCTTATATTTAACAGGCTTGGGTAACTAGCGATCGAGATTAGGAAACAGACTCGAGTAGAAAACAAGAGGTTGCCAGCCCTCTGTATAGTTCCTCACCGCCACCTCCTAACCCTTGTATTTATCGGGCTCGGGTAAATGGCGATCGAGATGAGGAAAAAGACTCGTGGGGTAAACAAGAGGTCGCCAGTCCACTGTATAGTTCCTCACCCTCGTGTTTATCGGGTAACTAATAGGACTTGTTTTCCTGTTCGCAGGCCGTCCATGCCCGTTGTGCGCCGTCGCCCTGGCTGGCTCCGAGGATCTACGCCACCATATGGAAGCGGTCGACGGTGCGAGCCCGTCGGCTTCGACCTCCTCCTCCTCCGCCACAACGCCACCCGTCAGAGACCCATGGCCCGAGTGCGACGCGTGCGGGCGGCGATTCGCCCGCAAGGACCTGCTCCGGCGCCACGTGCAGCTGGTGCACGTCAACGAGGCCCGTTGCACCGAGTGCAGCGCCCTTTTACGCAGGGCCGCGTACCTCCAGTGGCACATGGAGAGCGTCCACCGCGGCATGAGGTTCGCGTACGCCTACTGCGACCGAGGCTTCACCCGGCGCTACAACCGGGACCAGCACGAGGCCCATAACTGCCCCATCGTGAGGAACCTCGTTGTGGACGAGATGTCGCACCTGCCCACTCTGTCACGCGAGACACGTCCGGGACCCAGCCACGAGCCCCAGCCCCGCCCAGGACCCAGCTCCGAGCCTCGACCTGGACCCAGCCACGAGCCTCAGCCCGGACCCAGCACGGCACCCAACGGGATGGTGGGCGGTGGCGGCGACGGATTGCCCGAGTTCCGCGCCATCCAACGGGGGTTCTGCGGACGGCTCCTGACCTTCGGCCTGTCCCGGCCCATGGAGGACTTCTTGACCGTGGAGGACGCGCTGGTGCTGCTGTTCGACAGTGTCCTGGAACTGCTGGCTGACGTCAGGACCCGACACCCGAACATCAAGGTCAACATGTTCCTGGAATGCGAATTCGCCAACGTCCACGGGGCCACCTGTCTGCGGGCCTTCAAGACGAAGAACGTGCCTCTCACCGTCGCGTCCAACTTGGAGGACTTCCTGTCGGCGTCCTTCCACAAGCTGGAGGAAGAGAAGGAGCAGTGCCCGCTAGTGGGAAGCGGGTGGAGCTATCTCCGGATACGCGACCTGGAGATCCGCGTCAACCTGTACACCCCGTTGGGAGAACGCGGAGCCCGATTCGTCCAGCTTCCCAGGACCATCTGCGACACGGACGCCGTTATCAACGTGCAAAACGTCGATGACATGTGCTTCGCGTACGCCGTCCTGGCCAAGTTCGTCGCGCAACACCCGGAGAGGCCCGCATCGTATACACCGAACATCATGGCTCGCTACGACTGGGTCGGCCTACGCTTCCCCGTGGCCGTGAAGGACATCAAAGTCTTCGAGAGGAGGAACCCCATCAGCGTCAACGTGTACGGGATCGAGCGGGCCATGGTGGGGAGACGCCCCGACGGATCGCCAAAGTTCCAGGACCGCGTGTTCCCGCTGAAGATATGCAAGCGGGAGTTGGAGGATCATCGGGACCTGTTGTACGTGACTACCGGCGGGAACAGTCACTACGCCTACATTGCAAACATGAGTAGGCTAGTGCGACCCCAGCTGACGTCTCACGGCCACGCCATCCACGTGTGTAAGCGATGCTTCGCCTACTTTGACAACCAGCCCAACAAGCTGCAACTGTCCGGCGCCGAGCGTCTGGAGGAGCACATGCGGTACTGCGCCGCCAAGGCCCCCCTCCGCTTGGACATGTCTCAGAAGCAGCAGATCCGCTTCGCCCACCCCGAGTACACACGGCGCGAGCGCTTTTGCGTTTACGCCGACTTTGAGTGTGCTCTGCAGCCCGTCGCCGCCGACCCTGCGGAAGCGCCGCCCGGCACGAGGCCCCTGCAACTGCACGTCCCGTACGCCTTCGCCTACCAGATCGTGGACTCGCTCGGCCTGGAGGAGTTCGAGCCCCGCGTCTACTTCGGGGCCGACGCGTCCAAGGTGTTTATGGAGAGGCTCAAGGTGGACGTGTTGATGCTGTGGGAGTTCCTGTTCAGCACGAGAGCTCTGCACCCTTCTCTGACCCGGCAGGAGATGGACGAGTACCTGGTGGCGACTCACTGCTACCTCTGCGGGAAGGAGTTCACGGACCAGGACGTCAACGTGCGGGACCACAACCACGCCCCGCCTTACGAGTTCCGAGGAGCCGCCCACCGCTCGTGCAACCTCAGGTACCGGGAGCAGCGACACATCAACTGCTACTCCCACAACCTGTCCAACTACGACGCCCACTTCGTAGTTCGGGAGCTAGCCATCGACCCCGGCGACGTGGACGTGTTGGCGCACACGGAGGAGCGGTACATCGCTTTTACCAAGCGATTCCACTTTGACCAACCCGGAGTCAACCCGCGACAGAGCAGCAGCTTTGCGGTGCGGTTCCTGGACACGTACAGGTTCTTGTCCATGAGCCTGGCCAACCTGGTGGCGGGACTTCCCACGGACAGGATGCGCGAGACGAGGAAGCGTTTCCCCGACGACCAGCTGTTCGACCTGGTGCGCAGGAAGGGCGTGTTCCCCTACGACTTCGTGACGTCCTACGACACGCTGTACAGGACCAGGGAGCTGCCACCCAAGGAGGCGTTCAGGAACTCCATGACCCTGGAGGATATCAAGGACGAGGAGTACGAGCACGCCCTCAACGTGTGGCGAGCCTTCGAGTGTCGGCACCTCAAGGACTATGCTGACAAGTACCTGCGATGCGACATCGCCCTGCTCACCGATGTCTTTGAGCAGTTCCGCGACACCTCGCTGGCCGAGTACAGGCTGGACCCCGCCCACTACTACACCCTGCCGTCCTACGCCTGGGACGTCATGCTCAAGACCTGCGACGTGGACCTGGACACGCTGCAGGACTTCGACATGTACCTGTTCGTGGAGCAGGGGATCCGGGGAGGGATCTCACGGGCCATCACCCGCTACGCCAAGGCCAACCACGACAGGTGCCGGGACTACCACCCAGACGAGCCCACGCGCTTCCTCCTGTACCTGGACGCCAACAACTTGTACGGCTGGGCCATGTCCCAGTGCCTGCCGACCGGAGACTTCCAGTGGCTCAGCCGTGAGGAAATCCAGGCGTTGGACGTCGCGGCGCTGGACGCGGAGGCCGAACGAGGCTACATCTTGGAGTTGGACCTCCACTACCCCGCGCACCTACACGACCTGCACAAGGACCTTCCCTCCTGCTGCGAGACGAAGCGTCCGCCGACAGGGAAGTTCTCCAAACTGTTGACGACCCTGGACGACAAGACGCACTACATCTGTCATTACAGGGTCTTGCAGCAGGCACTGCAAAACGGATTGGAGCTGGTCGCGGTGCATCGGGCGATCTCGTTTCACCAGTCGCGGTGGTTGGAACCGTATATCCTGATGAACACCGAGCTGCGGAAGAGGGCCAGGACGAAGATTGAACAGGACTTCTTCAAGCTCATGAATAACGCGGTCTTCGGCAAAACCATTGAGAATGTACGGAAGCGCCTCAACGTCAAGCTGGTGTGTACCCCGGAGAAGTTTTCCAAGTACGTCGCCAGATCCAACTTCCTGGACCGGACGTACTACACGGAGGACGTGGCCCTGGTGCATCTGTCCAAAGCCAACATCGTGTTGGACAAGCCCGTCTACGTAGGAATGTCAGTCCTGGAGCTGAGCAAGTGGCTCATGTACGAGTTCCTGCGGAAGATGAAGGAGCGCTACGGTGACCACCTCACCGTGGACTACATGGACACGGACAGCTTCGTCTTTGACATTGTGTCCCAGGACGTCTATGCCGAGATGAAGGAGCACCTGGAAGACTTCGACACTAGCGGGTACCTGAGGTCCCACCCCTGCTACAGCCCCGTCAACGCCAAGGTCATTGAAAAGTTTAAGGATGAGTGCAACGGCCTGTCCTTATACGAGTACCTCGGCCTGCGGTCCAAGCTGTACTTCATGGACATCGAGGACGCGGCGACAGGCGGCAGCAAGGCTCTCAAGCGAGCCAAGGGGGTGGCGAAGGGCGTTGTCAAGAACCTCCTCACCCCCGACGACTACAGAGAGTGCTTGTTTAACGGGGTCCAGAAGCACACCACCAACGTCCGGTTCCAGTCCCACTTGCACCGGGTGTACACCGTGGAAGTGGACAAGCTGAGCCTCAGTCCAGCTGACGACAAGCGGTGCGTCCTCCCCGACGGCATCCACACTCCGCCGTGGGGACACAAGGACGTCCCGCCGCTACCACCAGCCAGGAGGAGAGGAGATCAACCACAGCGGATGGAAGTGGACGGCAAGGAGGAGGAGGGACAGCGCCAGCCCGAGGACGAAGACGAGGAAGAAGAGGAATTCCCCATCTAGTTGTATATATTATTTATAAGAGAAAAAATTGTAAATAGTATTTGTAAGTAATTATACGATAATAGTTGTATGTACAGCATGAACCCGAGTTGTTTATTTCCTCCCTTTACTCGCTCAAAAGTCACAAGCCTTTAGGCTCAGAAAAAAAAACTCAAGGTTGTGTGAGAAAGGCGTTATGGGCCGTTTGGCCCGAGCCGTGCAGCTTAAAAAGCCCCCGCCAACCGGGAGCGGTTGGCGGTGCGTGTCGGGGACGACCCTGAAGGAGTTGCCCAGGAAGGAGTTGCTTAGTGGTTTGCTGATGTCCGAGGGGTCACCCTCGAATTACTCAGCGGCTTGCTGATGTCCGAGGAGTCTCGTGGCGCGCCCTCTTTGGCGGCCTTCACTGCCGCTTGGCGGGGTGACACGCGCCGCTGGTATATAAACCTGAGGTCCAGCCCTGCTGCCTCAGTGTTGCTATTTTTTTTTTAATTTAGTAAGGAGAAAGGAGAAATGAAAACACAAGCTTTATCATTATGAGGCATGTATTGTACAGTAATAAGGTTATATACACATACTACAAAAAACCTTACAAACTAGTTTTAAGCGAATATGGAATGGAAGAGCATGCTGACCAGAGCGTCGTTGGTGGCGGGAGCGGCAGGGTCGAAGAGCTGGACGTAGTCGCTGAGTGACGTGCGGAGAACAGCCCGGCAGTAGAGGTAAGTGAGGCAGTAGTAGCCGCAAACAGAAGTATCGTAGCCCTGGAGCCGATACCTATTGTAGACGTAGTGGCGGTGATGAGGATTGCGCCTCAGGAACATTTGAAAGTCGGCCTGGTATGGCGGCCTTCCGTAGCTGTCCAGGTACTCGAGTCTGTCCTCTTCCGAGCAGTAAAACGCCACCCAGTGTTCGCCTCCCTCGGTGTGTGCTACCGTATTGGACACGATGGCGGTGAGAGGCTTGACCGGCACGTCCGGTAGTTGGTCAGAGGCATAGACCGCATCGTTCCTCAGTCCGGGGATCCTCACCAGGCATTCTCTGATCTGGACGGTATTCATCGTGGGCGGAAGCAGGACAGGCAGCTTGAGACGGACGGGTCTGGCCTGTCGTTAGCCACGAACCAGTCCCGCAATACTATGCAGTTATGAAGGGTGCAACGGTTGTGGGAGCTCTTATGGTGACGACAGCGTAGGGTCTGGTAGGTGGGCGGACCGTTGAGTGACCCGCAGCCCAGATCCTCCATGTCCTGAGCGGTGGTGGTGGCGGGCTCGGTTATGAGGTGGCGTTGTACAAAGTCCCTCTTCTGCGATTCTTTGACGTAGACCAAGGGGCGGTGGATGAGGCAGGAGCGCAGCTTGTCCAGCAGGGCGACGTACGCGATGCCCCCCTGGTCCCACTCCAAGCCGTGGCAGTGGCGAGTGACCCATACGCTCTCGTGCTGTTTCTCGGGAGTCAGGAAGTCCTTACTGTAGGGTGGGCGGGCGATGTGATGTAGGAGCAGCGTGCCGGTAGTCACGTCCACCACGCAAACCTCTTTCAGTAGAAAGTCATTATCAATGTCTTTAAAACACTGCATATCCATCACCACGCTTCCGTGATGACAGCGCGCTGGCGGTGGCTCGTTGTAGATTGGTGGCGGCACGTCCATCCCGTACGGCTGACAGAACTCGACTGAGTGCACTGCTGTCGGGCGACCTTGGACTATCGCGCATGCGCACCATCACCTAACGGTCCGCACGGTGGCCTTGAGTGCGCGGCGACTCGTGTACCCGCCAAAGTCCACCATCACCTAACGGTCCTCACGGTGGCCTTGAGCGCAGCAACTCCTTTACCCACCAAAGTCCACAGTCACGTTGCGATGACGGTCCACCTCCACGACGTTGTCCAACTCGGCGTACACTATGCAGTTGAACGCCTCCGCCAAGGCTTCGGAGAATCCAATCTCTATGCGCAGGTTACCGTTGCGCACCAGGTTCCAGTGGCTGGATTGAGAAGCCGCCATATCGGGTGTCAGATCAAACGCCATCAGGCAGTATCCGTAGGGGTATTCGTTGCGACTGACTTCGTTACCACAGTCTGAGAAATTGATGCCGGTGCCGGTGTACAGCGTGTGGTAGGCGAGCACGCACAACTCCCGACCGAACGTGTAATCCGGTTGAAGCGGCTTACATGGCACTTGCTCACCATCTATGTACAGCGCGAAGAAGTTCACGTGGCTGTGGGTGAAGTTGAACGGGTTCTTCTTGTAGTCCCCGTTGAACGCCTGATTGCTGACCAGGCCAACTATAACGCGTTTTGGCAGTTGACCCAGAAACACACTGTCCAGAGTCTTGCTGCTGATACCGGAGGGTAGCGTGAAGGATTTCACTTCCACGCGCGTAATGGGATATTTGGCTGTGCCCGACTCCAGCGTCCTGCTGTGAGCCAACAGCACGCTTGGGTTGATCTTACAGCGACGCATAAACAGGTTGACTTCGGCGATGTCCACTTTGTAGTCTGTCACGGTTTTGGACATGATGGAGAACGAGTTCTTTGACCTGATCAGACGAAAGCGCATCTCCACACCGTTTAACATGAACTTCTCCTGGTTGCACAGGTCGACGTGCAGATTTCCAACCATGTCCACGTACCGGCTGCCCTTGATAAACTCCCTCCTTCTCTTGAGCCCGGTATAATTATCCTCCTCAGTATTGTCCATGTACCCGGCATAGTCCTCATAGAACAACTCCGTGGTGAGGTGCGATGTCTTGGCATCACCGCCATAGGACAACAGGTTATCCAGGTAGGCGCGATAGGCGTACGTGTTGTTCTGAGGAGACACCAGTTTGTTGTTCAGGTACAGGTCCTTTTGACTGAACAGCGAGTGCAGCCAGTTGTTAATCGGACCCATCTCTTTATCGCTTGATCGCCCGTTACAGCATCTCCGTTAGCCTTCACATGCAGTAGCGTCTGTGACAGATCCGTGTACTCGTCCCCATGACCCGGAACTATGAACTCCACGGGCGAGTCGTCTGTCAGGGAGTAGATGGGCTTGTACTGCACCCATTTACCGCTCTCTATACTGGTCTGCGTGGGCGGTAGCGAGAACAGGTCCAACTCAGTCTTGACACACTCGCACGACTTCTGATGTAGAAACGCCATTATCCAAAAATGTCCTTCACGGTACTCTTGCTTCTCCTCTTCTTAGCGACACGTTTTGCGGGCTTCCTTTTCCTCTTGGGCGCAGCGCTCTTCTTCCTCACTCCGAGGAGTTTCGCCAGAGACTGAGGAGTGACCTGCTGTACACGCCTCCTCTTATAGGTGCCACCACCGCTCAGCACGCGATCCAGTTTTTCATCAGCCCTGCGTTTCAGTGACCCGGTAAACTCTCTGAGCCGGGTGTTGGCCGCGACTCGGGGGTCGGCTGTGCCCGCCGCCACGTCGCCCAAGAAGCCCACACTGGACATCAGCGCCTCCTTGCCCAGCGCCGATGCGCCAGATCTGATCAACGGGACCACTGTACGCATCAGCCCGCCTAGGAAACTGCCGATGCCGTGACCGCGTTGGAAAGCGGCTCCTCTGAATACCGTGAACATTTCGTGCCCAGACTGCTGTTGGCGGTAGTACGCCAGATAGGGGTCGTTCGGGTTCATTGCTGCTGCTGCTCTCTGCGCAGGTGAAGCTTCATGCACGTAGTCCCGAAGTGGAATGGCAGGTGGTGCCCGACGCTGTCCCTTAAATTTATTTCCACACTATCGAAGGAGCTCTTCATCAGCGGCACGTAGTGAGGGTCGGTGAAGTGCACGGTGATACTCGCGCCGTAGATGTAGTTTTTTGCGTCGATGTTCACAATCTTTAACAAGGGCGCTACAGTGTCACCTACTAGCTGAGGTTCCACCAGGTCACAATACACGTACATGTGTGAAGGGATCCCGGCCAGTAAGTTGGGCGGTCTTATAGCTTTTCTATGTTTGATCAAATCCACATTGTGCACGTCGTATCCCAACTGTAACGCTAGGGTGGGGCTAAATTCCAGTTGCACCACAGTCTGGTCTATCGAGATCAATTCCACCTTCCCAATCTCTTTGTCGTACTCAAACTGGCATTGGTATAAGTCCAATTTTGGAATGGCGTTGATGGCGTTGACCAATTCATCGATGTCTTTATAGTTTCCGGCTTCCACCTTTACAGCAGTCAGTTCAGGCTTGTCGGTGTCATCCTTAGTGTAGAGAGATACGCGAGCGTCCTCCCCCACTGTGACAAACGAGCACGGGTAATGGACCTCGACTAAAGCGACTTCCCATTCACCATCGCCACCCAATCGCACGACTGACGGTAGATGGGTGATGTAGTTAGCCACGGTGTTGTTTGGATAATAGTCCATTGAGCTGTTGCTGGGCAACGTCAGGTACAGCTGTCTGCGCTTTGTCGTCATAGTAGCTGTTGCACTTCAGATGCGGGTACCCACGAGTTGAAGTCCTCTCCGTAACCGACCCACTTGACCAAGTAGCGCTTACTGCGGCCTCGCCCTTTGGTGTCCAGTATTTTATCTATTTGGTACAGGCGGTCCGGGGCGACCGTTACCTTTTGCATCTCATGCTCGTAGAAGCACCCTTCCAGCGGCGTTCCGTTCAGGTCGCGCAGCAAGTACAATGGCAGAGGATGCGACCCGTATACGTGGTCCACCACAAACAGATCCTTACTCCAGTTGGTCTCATAACCTTTGGCGAACGTGCCCTTCTCCTTGGCTATGCGAACCGTGTTGCCCGGCTCAAACCTGGGCTTGCGTCGCCGGATCGCCTTTCCGTACATGTGACGCCACACCTTGTACACCGTTTGACCATCGCCGCTGTCCACATCCACGGGTCGCAGGCCACCACCCAGGCTCCTATGCGGACTGCGGTTGTAGGCGTCCACAAGCCTGTCCAACACGTCCACGTAGCGATACGTGTTCTTGTAGGTTAGGTAGCGCCACATGCGGGTCTTGAGCGTGCGGTTGACTCGCTCCACCACCGCCGCCTTCACGTCGGGGTTCTGCGTGGTGACGTATGTGACACCGTGACTCTTGAACACTCGCTTGGTCGCGGTCGCGGTGAACTCCGTCCCCTTGTCGGTCTGTAGGCAGCGAGGAGTCGCCTCAGCGAATATTCCCTCGAACGCAGCAGCCACCTCAGGCCCGCTTTTCCTCTTCATTGGTACCGTGAACAGCCGCTTGCTGAACACGTCTATCACAGTCAGCAGGTAGTTGACTCCGTCGTTGTACCGGCTCAGCCCGCGCATGTCGTTCAGGTCCGCCTGCCACAGCTCCCGGGGCCCGAACACGACGTAGCGGTTGCGAGGAAACCGCTTGCGCGCCGGCTTGTGCAACGTGTAGTGTCCTTGGCGCGCAGCCAGTAGGCTACCCGACGTTTCGGTAGGCGCGCGGCTCTGGCCAGGGCGGCCACCCCGCCGAGGGAACCGGGCTGGCTCGGGTCGTAGTACAACTTCTCCATTACGTTGAGAACGGCTGCCAGTTGTCCAATGACGATTCCCGGTCGGGTTCCTCGGTTATTATCCTTCTTCGGGCCGCTGGAGGTCGCGGTCTCAGGCGGTCCAGTATCGGTGTCAACCTCGGTGAGAGGGGTGTCGACGAGGCCGTCGTGTCTCTCCAGGGGCTCGATGCCGAGTCCAGCCCCACGCCTAAGTAACGCAACGCCGTGGGATTACTCACGTATTCTTTGGGCACGTTCATGTCCTTCAAGGCGGCCATCACTTGATGCCAGCCGGTAGGCAATCGGTCCGCCCTTCGCGCTCTCACTAGGCTGTGCGCGATGTCCACTATATTGGAATCGGGGATCTTCACCTTGTCCACGTACACCGCCCCACTGGCGTCCCAGGTGATGGGGCTGCCTTGCCGGGTCATGAATCGCAACAAGTTGCGCGCCACCGACCTGTAGATTTTTGAGAATGATTCCACAATGTCCTCCTCCGCCGAGGCGCTAGACTCGCGCTTCATCTGACTTGGACCCCCCGCCGCTTCCTCCTCCCTCTCCTCGCCCTCGATGATTGGCAGACCTATGGGTTGACGTTTAGCCGCGGAAAAGTGCAGGAACCGCTGTAACACCTGCTGATATTGTTTCCATTTCTCCGTATCGTCAGCCGCTTGTCACTCAATATGCGATGCATCTCAGTGTCCAGGCTGGCTGGCTTATTGGCGCTACCTGCTCATCATCTTGGTCCTGGTCCCGGTCCTTCTCGCAATCTCTCGATGAGCTCCTGCGGTACAACCACCATTTTCCTAGCGTACTCCATGTCCGATTAGCTTCTGCGCTAGAACGGGCAGAACAGCGTTCAACAGCAGAGGTAGGAGGATCCCTCCGCCCCGTTGGACGAGGTAGTGTCGCTTCTTGGCCCAACCCTCGCCGCGTTTCACCAGCCGTCTGAGCCCCTGTTTGTGTTTGCTCAATTTGCGTTTGAGGCAGGGAGAAAGCGGTACGTTTCCGCGTAGCACGTTATACGCGCACTCGCACAATGACTTGATGCGACTCTTGTCGCACGCTTTTAACAGGGCCTTGCGTTCTTTGGGCGTAGCGTGTATTAGGGCCCTCAGCAGCGCTGCGTCTTTCTTCACGCGGTGTGACATGATGACTGACACTGGCGTGCGCTCGGCCTATTTATCACTTCTTCTTGGGCAGGTACACGTAGTTCACCGGGTCGTCTGGGAAAATGGGCGAACGTACGCGCATCTCTTCAGGCGAGGACTGTTTTAAGTCTATGAGCAGGTAGGCGTGCGGATCACGCGTGGCGTCCACGTAAGCCTCCTCCACGAATTTGGGGTTTCCGGATATACTTGACGGGCCAGGTGTTTCATCTGAGTGCGGTCCCTGGGATTCTTAAAACACACTATGTAATGAGCGTTCAGCGATATGTCGCGCTGGCCCCTGACCTGGTGAAACAGGTTTTGCGTGATGAAGAACACGCTCATGTTGCGGTGGTGCGAGCCCTTGGTGAACAGGTCCGCCACGCCGGGACCAGCCTCGTGCATCATGTCATCGACTATGACCAGGGCGGGCTCGCTACCGTCGTAGTCGTCCAGGTCTGGCAGGCCGGCTACGTAGTGCACGGCAGAGTCCGCACGGCTCTTACCACCGCCACCACCACAGCCATAGTGCCAAGTGATGCGGGCGAACCGCGTATCGCACATGTGGTCGGCGTGCTCTATGAAGCGAGCCACGAAGTGCGACTTGCCGCTGCCCGAAGGCCCGGCCACGATGGCGGTGAACGGGTGTTTCCACCTGAAGTCCATGGCGTCTACTGACCGCCGTGCACCGCCACCTCAGCTCTTGTAACTAAAGGTCCTTTTTCTTGCTTCTTTTTTTTATTTGATTTACTTTTATGTTTCAATTTTGAAAGGAAATAAGGGAATAGGAAATACCGTTTATTTAAACAAATTCCAGGAAAGGAAGCTTGCTGCCAGGAGGGCCACTCCTCTTTACAAGGCTCGTCCTCGGCCCCACGCCAACGTTGTACTGGGAGATGGCGTTGGCGTCCAGGACCGTGAGGTAACGCCGAGGCATGTAAATCCGGATCGGGTCGTCGCCGACAAGACCCTCCAAGGTGGCCATAACCGCCTCGCCGTATGGTGTACCCGAACGAGCGAATCGGGTACATCGCGTTGTCCCGCAGATCTGCGATGCGAGTGTAAACCGCGGCCTTGCTGCTGTTGAGGGCTGTCCTGAGGTCCATCTTCTGGTCCGTGTTGAGCATGGCGCAGTGGCTGGATGCAGAATGACCGGCTCTCGCCACCGAGTCGCCTTTTATTAGCGGTGTCTACGTGCCGACTCGCACGTATCAACAACATGATGACATAGTTACTCGCTCAATTCCAGGAAGGGTGATGTAATGGAAAGCTTTACTGCGTAAACAAGTGGATTGTTGTAGAAGCGTCTCGGTTATCAACTGCTTAGTGGAAGTTTCCACGCTCAATTCCAGGAAGAGTGACGTAATGGAAAGCTTTACTGTGTAAACAAGTGGATTGTTCTAGAAGCATCTCGGTTATCAACTGCTTAGTGGAAGTTTCCACGCTCTCTCGTTTACTGGACAGCGCGCCTGGAGTGTGCGCTCCTCTTGGTTTTCCCTGAGATGACGCAATCGGTCTTTCGCCTGGTGGGTAGAGGAGTAGCGGTCCTAGTGATCCCGTCATATCGTGACTCTCCCGTCTCGCTATTTGCCAACCATAGGTTTTGCAATCTGGATAGCAGGTCCTCTAGACATATGCAGATTTCATCGTTTCGCTCCTCGTCCAAGTACAAGCCACAACTGAACGTGGGGCGACCTCCTTTGAACACGTTCATCTTCAACAGTACGTTACCGCTGTTGGTAGGGTTCTTCACGGTGTACTGATATCCGCCAGCGGACCAGCACAGTGTCGGAGAATCGATAGGCACTCCCTTCTTCTTTACAGTCCACCCATCGAGCTTTTTCTTCTTTGACGCACATCCCTGCTGTACTGGCGGTGCGTTGGCGTTCTCATCGTTCATTGCGTTCAGCTCCTCTAGGAAGGAGCGGATCGTTTGGTCCACTTCAGCTGCACTGACTCCGTTTCCGTTCATGGTGACGTCTCAAACAACACTGAGGTCGCGCGCGCGGCTCTGCCTCGGTTTTATAGCCGAGTCGCACGCTCCAGTGGACCTTCTAGAAGCTTCCGGAAACGTGAAGCTCCTCACCTGCATGCTGAATCCGGTGGGCCCTCACTCCACCCTTGCTAGTTTTATTGGGGTGGGATGGGAATAGGGTTATGGGTTGGGGTAGGACAGAGGGTTATGTGGTAGGACAGAGGGTCTTGGGTCTTTGGGTTGGGGTAACAGTAACCGGTTTGGGGTTTAACCGGTTACTGTCCAGGCCTTCTATAGTTTTCCTGGACGTCCAACACCGCCATGCCGCCTTGGTTCAGAGTTAACTGCAGCACTTGCAGAACCTCGTCCCACTGCGCCGGGTCCCGCGGGTCATAACGACGGGAGGACATCACGGGACTGGCTGGACTCCACCGCCCCGGCCTGAGGAAGACGTGGCCGCCTCTCCTCATCGCCTCCTCGACCCGAGTCCTTGTGGGAGTAAGGTACTCCGGTCCGAGCAGGAGGTACCGGCTGATGTTGGGAACGTTGACAAAAACTTCCACAGTAAGGGCGTCCTTTATGGAAGCAGCTCTGGTCAAGACTGACTCGAACACCGCTTTCACCCGCTGTCGCCCTCTGGAGGAGCTTCGCAGTGGAATGTAAGCGGTAAACAGTTCCCGGAACCGCTGATGAGTAAACAGGCCCGGGCGGTCACGTAGGCCCTAGCACGCGCCTCGACACGTGACTCCGCGGAGCCGCTCGCAGTTTGGCTTAGTCAAGCCGGCATACAACGTGTAACGAAGTCACATCGAGTTTGGTCGGCAAACAGCCGAGATCCCATGAGAAAAACGCGTTTAAAAATTAATAGCGAGCCCGTTTAACGGTGGATTTTCAATTTTCTTTAAACGATGGTTTACTTAGGCCGCTGCCCAACATGTGGTGAAGTTTCATCAAAATCGGTCGGTAAACAGCTGAGATCCTATAAGGAAAACACGTTTAAAAATTAATAGTGGGCCCGTTTAACAGTGGATTTTCAATTTTATTTAAGCGATGGTTTTCTTAGGTCACGGCCCGACATGTGGTGAGGTTTCGTCAAAATCGGTCGGTAAACAGCTGAGATCCCATAAGGAAAACGCGGTTATAAATTAATAGCGGGTCCGTTTAACGGTGGAATTTCAATTTTCTTTAAGCGATGGTTTACTTAGGTCACAACCCGACATGTGATGAGGTTTTGTCAAAATCGGTCGGTAAACAGCTGAGATCCCATAAGGAAAACGCGGTTATAAATTAATAGCGGCCTTGTTTAATGGTGGATCTATGGGGTTCTTACGTCATTCGCTTCCTTGGGAATAGGCCTACACTCTGGAAAAAGTCCCGTGGGAATCGGTGGATAAATAGGCTAGTTATTAATTTTCGAAAGTTTTTTCCTCATGTTCAAGGTCATCACGAAAAGTGCCGCTGGCAACGGAGGGGGGGGGGTCCGAGCTTGGCTATGGGGAATGTCGGGGGGGTGACGTCACGGGGGGGGGTCAACGACCGGGGTCACGTGACGGGGGGGGGGGCTCCTCACTTGCTCCTCACCGCGCCTGCGCTGGTTCTGTATTGGCTATGGCCCCCTACTGTTGCATTAGGAACATATTAACGCTTTATAACACACAATTTGCTTGATGATCCTTTTTTGTATTATAGATCTACGTTGTTATATATTTTACGTTGTCCTAATTCAAGAAAAATAATGTGTTCTTAACCTTATGTATTTGCGGGGAATATATTAAGTATACTAATTTATGAAAATAGATTAAATAGACTTTAGCTTCTAGCAACAGGTTAAGAAACAGGTATATTAAAGAACGAAATAAACCAAGTGTTAGTAAGAAAATAAACGAAAACATATGCATGGCAAAAATGTTTCAACTAAGATCAAGGAAGATACAATTTCGTAACAAATTAGATTACATGAGCATACATAGTATCACTTTAGTTTATAAACAAAACGTAAAATTATGCTAAACTTTTCCCAGAAGTGTAGTTACTTTCCAAATCAAAACATCCGTTACGTATATGTATAAACCCATAATATAAACATATAAGATATATCCCAAAAAATTAAACATTAATGTTAATAATGCTTTGTAAAATATTGTCATACAGCCCAAGTAGGCTCCATGTATCCCCGAGAACGTGCAATGTCACCTCCCCGTCACTCAATATCACCTTATTTGTCACCCAAGCCACTACTGTCAATACAGCGGTGTTCCGGTCCTGCACCATTGTTACCTCTTCATGCTCGCTTCATTATGTCGGGAAATGATGACAGGTTTGTGTACAATACCTTACACGTTTATCCTAACAATAACCATTAAAACGCCTCTTCATACTATCCGGTGCAGTGATAGAAATTAAGTTTAGGCACGTACGTAAAAAGAACAACGCGGAAATAAACAATCGCTAGCAACTATTCTAAAAGGTAGTTTATGAATCCTTACTAGGTTTTTAGCTCCTACTTGGCAATTTACAAATTGTTTAAACAGCTCAGTTGAGTTTCAAGCAACCGGAGTATCACAGGAATCTTGTTTGGGAAACATGTTTTACCTTTATTGTTTTTTACAGTCCGTCAGTTAGAAAAACGTTTTGTGAAATTCACTAAATTGGACTAGTGTTGACTATAACTAATTGTAAAGTATAGCATAATATTTATATTTTATTATTCCCTACTATTTCATCCATAAGATACTCCTTCACAAATGCATTAAACAGATGTGTAACTATGCCATTATCGACTTCATGCCAAACACAGGGGTGCCGTGAGACCAGAGAGAGAACATTTTTTTGAGCGAGACGTTCATAGGTGTAACGTTCCAACAACACGCGAGACAGAGAAACAGTGGAAATGAAAGGTAATAATGGAACAAATGGCTAGTGGAACATTGAAACTGGTGTGGCTCAGCCACAATGACAAGCTTACCTTCTACCCAGTAACATAGTACTACCTTCACAAAAAACAACACCTCATTACAAATATTTTATTTGATTTTTTTGTCGTTAAGGCACTAACGACTTTTAATTTTTCAATTGGACTAACATAATATACAATTGTAACCTGCTAAAAAAGCTTGATTATTTCATTATTGTACCGTATTACATTTTACGTGGACATTTTACATTTGCTTATAATACTATTATAACCATCTAGGTTAGACATTCCTTTGTTTTAATGCTAGAACAAGGGTCTCAAAAGTATATAAAAAATAGATTAAATTTGGTGAAAAAGGAATGAAATGGAAATCTTAATTACCAAATAACACAATGAACCTTATCACTATACTTTCTTTGTCAGTATGTAAATTACTCATAGCCTTAGCTAGAGTGAAATTATAATCCTAAAATAATAAGTAATTGGCAGTTTCCCGTTTCTGTAAGTATTTTCAAAAATCATTTGCAGCAAATTTATATATTACAATATTGACAGTAGTAACAAAACTATTGAGTTCCATGCGACGCAACGGTTATTTGTTTGTAATGACCATGACAATTACCTGGATTGTGAGTAATTGATATGAAAACGTTTCAGGTAACTGAATTTTGTTTTCTGTAAATGTGTGAAAAATTTCAAAGCTGTCTCGTACCTTGGTAAGTTTCAAAACGAGCTTTGTTGTTGCTAGATTCTAATATGTATTTAAATTATTTACTTCCGCTTCACCTGAGCTAACTGATGGATTAAAAATTATGAACCAATAATAGATATTTCTCTTTGGCAATGTTGTTTTTACTTGTATACATAACATTTATAAAGGATGCGACCTAGAATTCTCAAAGTATAAGAAACTGGTGCTCATCCACGAAACCAACTGGTTGGAAATTGTGTGTAAATTATTGCTTATTTAGGATGGTAATGAGGAAGAATTCGCACTATAACCCTAAGAGCAACACCCTTTGGCTTCTCTAAAGCACCTGACCCTGTTAGTTGTGTTTTGATGGAGTGGCATCACTGGCCAGTTTGTTGATTGATTGAAATTTAGTGATTATAGTAAAAACCCGGCCTCCTAAAAATACTTCTTATCAAATCTTTCAACGAACAATATGTGGTTCGAAAGTTTAACCCAACAAACAAAATTCAATTATGTTAGTGTTATTTTTCCTACAGTTTGATTTTTTACAACTTTACTGAATTAAAGTTTATATATCAATAAGTCCATATGTTCCGTAATTATCATTTACCAAGAGATAATTGTTAATGCATCTAATTCAATAAAAAATTAAAAAAAAACTTTAAAATCAACCGTCATCATCCGTCATGAGTACTTAGCTTTTGGCTTATTTTAAATCTTCTAAATCATGCAAACACCATTTTTTGACTTCGCGCCTGTTGTCGCATAACATCAGTTATTATTAAATTGTAAATAGATTTAATATTTTAATTGTGATATATTTTCGTCATAATATTGGGATTAGAATATAACAAATCAGACAGCTTTCTAATTACCCCTACTTTATAAAAAGTAATAATTTATCACTGATGTCACGATATTGTATTAATACTATTTATAAAATACAATTAATATTATTTTAATAACAAAACTAAAATAAGTTCTGTCACCTATTTTAATTTTATATGTTTAATTCCTCAATATGTAATTGCAATTTATTCGACAGTTACTTAAAAACTTGGTTAATGAGGAATCGTAATTAAAATATTTGTACAGCAAAGCTTTTGAACTCATTGAAAGCATATCTATTACACAATCGAGTCCACACACAATAGAACTACCACAACCAGAACCGTGATCACTTGAATGTTGTGATGAATCGATGCATCTAATGGAACTTAAAGTGATATTACCTTGGTCGGAGCCGCACCTTCAAAGCCTCATTGACGCATCCCTTTGTCCCAAGTTCCACACCTTCCCTCTGTTCCACGTTTACAGATGGACAAAGCATTGTTGTTGATGAAGCAGGAACTAACTGCTAAAACAACTGTATACAACCGTGATAACATGGTTTGATTTAGTTTTGTTACAACAAAAGGTATACTCCAAGATGTAATACGGTAAATATAGTTGTTGTTGTAAAGTTCGCTGTAATAAAAATGTAATCTGTATCGGAAAACACTTAGGGTCCAAGTAAGCAGTTCAAGATATTTTCAATATGTATTGTTCTTATATTTTTTTTTGCATATAATCAAATATATTTACCCTTTAAACAAATGTAATAGAAGCCACAGTTTAAATATTTGATTGAGGGCTCATGTCAGGTCTTCTTAATGTAAACAGTGTATTTAGGGACTCTGGGACTCTATCATCATGAAAGTTAATTGGTTTTTAGGCCTATCTAAATTGACTTGAGTGGTTATGATAGAAAATATTAATGAAGGATTGTGCAGGAAATACGATTTATATTGCAATGCTACTACTAAAGTGGTGATAAATTTCCTTATGATTAAAAACATATAATATAAATTGTAATTATCATTTATAACAATGTATTATGTTTTATACTTAATTATATATTTTATAAATAACTTTATTACAGGTTGTGTTTATTTAATTAAAGTAACACATATACGTTGATTTATATTACTGATTTCGGACAACGCTAAAAAACTTGACTAATTTGGAACTACATTGCATTTTAATCGGGCAGTTTCAACTATATACTAAACTAGCTGGCCCAACAGACGTTGTCCTGTTCTAATGTCATTGAATTTGTTTTACATCAAATACTCGTTCATTATCAAGATGAGCTTGTTCGCTTCGCTCCCTCACTATTTTCATACAGAGCTAACTTCGGCATCGAAACAAATGTTTGAGTTTCTATTCGAGGAGATTTGTTATTTCCGAAATGAACATATGTTTATGCCTTTCGATTATGTTTAGATACAATCCTTTTAACGGCTGTTTGGTGTAACTAACTAACTAAATTAAATGAACTTTGATGGAATCAGTGGGAACTTTGAAGGCCAGTGGGACAGAGCCCTTACGTTGGATTAAAGATTTTCTTTTATAAAAACCTTGTCCTGACATTAACGAACACAACAGCAAAATTATTCAATTTGGTGCACCCATTCTCAAGTATGGCGTGAACTAGGGAATTAGGGATTAATTTGTATATATTAAGATTTGTTTAAGACATAAAACTGTTGCTTACTCCCTCTATAGCATGACGTAAACTTATTCACAATGAGAATATGAAAGGACTGTAGTGAGATTAGACAGGATACAAATGTCGCTGTCACAGTGGCGTGGGACGACGCGACATATGGGGATTAACAATCACTAACTCGTGGACGGCAAACAACACGTACTAATGTTCATAATAACTGCATACGTCTATGGTCAGCCTAGGGTTCACATCACGTGAACCGATGGGCGGTTTTGTAACTGTGAACTTCATCAATATCATTTACTTAGGTAAGTAATTACATCATTGCACAAAATAGAATCAGTGCAATTTCCAGATAATTGAATGATTATTTTATTTTACGTAATGTAAATGTCATGTTAGTAACTGTAGGTTAGACAGAATACTTTAAATTTGATACGAATTATAAATTTGAATGCATTTTTCCGTTTAATGTACTTTTGAACATTTTACTTCTATAAAAAGTGAACTAAAACATATTTTTTCACTAAAAAACACTCAGTATATCTATTAAACTTAGTCATTAGGAAAGTGTACAATGTTTCAGAAGCTTTATTCCAACCTAGTTGAATACAAACATTCTGCTTACGTGGCCGGCCCCAACGCTGCAAACAAAATTACTACTGAGGCCTTGTCCTATTTAGGATATTACTCATATTAGATGAAGAAATTGTATAACTAGATACAGATAAATTTAATTTATCACCAATTAGACTACCAATTGGATTATTTGTGTATGTAACGTAGACTAATATTTCCTATAACAACAGTGCAATATTTGTTGAATTGTTTACACTGATACTGCAACTTTACTAATATTATGTGTTAATCAATTTTATATTCATTTACTAGATCGTATAACCGTTTTTTATTCGTCTTAGTATTTAAGGAAGTGTCAGAACTATGAAATTTTAGGTTATATTTCAATCGCATATTCTTCTATAAATGTTTAAATTTGTTATGATTCTATAGTAGTTTGTTTATAGGCAACAATGTTGACTACGTAATTGAAATGTCATGTAAGAAACTGTAGGTGGAACAGAATAGTTTAAATTTGGTACGAATTATAAATGTGAATGCATTTTTCCGTTTAATTTATTTTTGAACATGTCACTTCTATAAAAAGTGAACTAAAACATATTTTGTTACTAAAATCACTTAGTTTCTCTGTTAAACTTAGTCGTCAGGAAAGTGGAAAATGTTTCAGAAGCTTTATTCCAACTTAGTTGAATACAAACGTCCTGCTTACGTGGCCGGCCTCAACGCTGCATAACAAATTACTACTGAGGCCTCGTTCTTTTTAAGGATATTACACGTATTAGATGAAGAAATTGTTAAATTAGATACAGATAAATTGCATTTATCACCAATTAGACTACCAATTGGATTATTTATGTATGTAACGTAAACTACTATTACCTATAACAACAGTGCAATATTTGTTAATTGTTGTTTGTAATGGTTGTTGTTACTGCAACCATTATAATATTGTGTTTTAATCAATTTTATATCCATTTACTAGATCGTGTATCAGTTTTTTCTTCTTCTTAATATCTAAGGGACTGTCAGAACTATACAATCTTAAGTTATATATAAATCTTATATCCTTCTATTATTTAAAATATTTATTAATATTCTATAACAGTTTGTTTATAGGCAACAATGTTAAACAAAATTAATATAACAAATTCTAGGTAATTGGTTTTATTCAATAAAATAATGTTACTTGTTGTAAATAGGATAGCTATATAAATTCATATTGCCAAACCTAAGGATGAATTTACTTGTTGCACGAGGTGACAGAGATAAAACAATAATCTATTATTCAGAACAAGAAGCACAAACGTAACATTATATGGGTACGGCCTAATGGATTAGAAAGTAAAACAAAAGTCTAACCAAAACCGTCGTGGGATCCATATCCTTACGACGTGTACAGTGAAACAGATGGAAATTTCTCATGAAATGGACAAAGGACAAACCCAGACAAGAAAAAAGGGCTATTTATTCGACTGTAAGAACTGGTTAAGGCTTATGAAAAGCTAAGCATGGCATAATGCAGATTTAAATTAATTAAAATTGAATTTAAAATCTCCTTTTGATGTTTTCGATCTTATTGAAATATCTGAGAAACTTCGTAATCCAATTACCTTGAAAAATAGATTGGCTTAACCCATGCAAACATTACTCTGTATTAACATATAAATCGATTGTTATGTCCGTTTTGGTTCTAAAGGATCATGAAGACAAATTTGCTTTCGTTATCCATGATTCATATGCTGAACTTTAATGTTGCTAAGAGGAAGTTACCGTTTAAACTTTGGGTATATAATTAAGTATTACATTTACACTTCAAAACGCTCTCCCAATCTCTTGCTTATGATGGCTGGTTATAAGTGGTATAACAACATGGAAGAATGAGTAAGTTGCTTGCACCGAGTGTTGCGTGGCTGTGACTGCCATACTCATTGTATAATCCATTAGATAGCGTTTCGCTATTGCGTATTAAAGAAGTAATAAATATTAAATGCTATATAAACTTAAAAAAAGATTTCAGAGACCCTTAGTACACAATACTGATATAAAGAGAGGGGCTATATACGGTATAATGCTCAAGTGGCGTGTGATGTGGCGGAAAATATCGATCCTCAATCATTCAAGTAGATAAAAAGGTCGGCACTATTTGTCACTGTATTTCACTTCAGTCAATACGCTCACATTGGTCTCTGGTACTATCCTTATCATTTAACCCACATTTGTATTTGTGAAAACCAATCTTTTCTACGTAATACATTAATTAATATGCAAATTTTTTGTTTAGGGGGTATTCATATTTATTTATGCGAAAATTATTTATCAGCACCACGTTTAACAACTGCAATGTAACATTTATTGGTCAATATTTGAAGTTGTATGAAAAAGAAACAAAATAATCAGCTTTATTAAATAAACGTTCCAGATGTGCCCAAATTATACCCAATATTGAAAAATTATTTACCAAATGTCCTATTAGCTAATTTTACATATGAATATCACTTGTATACAATGTTAAGAATGGTAGATCTGTTTTAATACTGTATCTTTTGTAATAATATACATATTGTTGTGTTTTGGAATCTCATAATTTTGTGTTTTTATGTGTTTTTGTGTATATACGCCTGTGAAACTTTTAACGAGTAAAAGGGAATACTCCAATCCTAGTCTTGATTCTCTCTGAGCTTGAAGACTTCTCACGAAACTATGTTCATCAAATTGAAGGGCTTAGTTCAGAATCGAACTGGCGAACCTCGGATTTTGAGTCGAGGACTCTGTTTATTCGGTTTGTTATAACTTTTGTTTATACATTCCTGCCTTAGTAAAGCCATTATAAAAAGGCATATTATAATATTTTTCTGAGATGTACAAATTTGTCAAAATTTGAATTTTATAATGTTTAAATTTCTCTGTAAGAATTCATATGATTTAATATACGCGTAATTTTTACAATGCAGTTATAAGTTACATAGTAAACATTAAATCTAAACATACATTAAAACCACTTACAATCTAGAGTTTTTAAATATAAAACACAAGTGCTTATAGTGTTGTAATAAGATAATCACACATATTTGTTATAATTATTTAGAATTTTAACCAAGATGTATACACTATTGAAAAATGTTTGCAATTTATTGTAAATAGGAATTTAAATGTAACTTTAGCTACTAATTTTACGTAAAAATAAAACAATTTTCATGCCACAATACAGAAATGTTTATAACACTGCTGTATATTAATTTAAACACAATGGTTACACAAGTTAAAGAAGATATAATTGTTAAATGTAATAAGTGTTTTATGTGCGACAGTAAGAGTTCGGGCAAAACTCAGGATAACCTAGGGACAGCTGGGACCCCGACGTTGTTAAAGTTAATAGAGTTTGTGGATCAACTAGATTAGCTTCTCTGATTATGTAAATAAATCTTGCGTTACAGTTGCTTGGAGCTCGCCATTGTAACAGAAAACGTCTTAAAACACGAAAATTCATTATTTGTCCTTGGAAGTTTGTACTGTAACTTCTATCAGTACTAATGTAATTTATGAATTTGTTCACACTAATACAAAATAATGTGCGTAAACTACTCACATACCAAATTAATAAAAACGTTATTGTACTTAATATACGTATTATATTTCATATATGACCTGTGTCTGTAATATTATTTATAAACTATTGGAACTTTTAAATGGAAATTTACTTAACTAAATGTATAAAGTGTACATAAACTAGGCAGCTTACAGTTAGGCATGGACATTTCTACATATAAATTTAAAACTTAATTGGTTGTGGTTTCATATGATATATGCAAAACTTTTTATATAAAATAAATGATATGTTTTGTAAGTTTAGTTATAATTGATTATAACTCATTTCAGCTGTTCACTATAGGAATATAGGTATTTCGTCGCTATAACTTATTTACTTATTTTCACAATAAGTAAATGACAAAACATATTTTCCTTATTGTTTCTAACAATTTTAATAACTGGTTTTCATTTTCCCCAAAATTGTTTCTATTTACATTGTGTTAAATGTTTTACATTATAACTAGGTTGTTATAAGCTAGCCTGGTCATCACACCATGTCTGATACACTTGGAATTCGGTTTATATTTAATACATATAACTAATATTTGTAATGGATCAACTCTAAACTACAAGTTTGTATTGTATTTATGTAACTTCGTTCTTTGGATATATTTTAGGCTAAATGTGACGTTAAAATTATTGTAAATTTGAAACAAATTTATTACAACAACAAACAATCTGTTTTCTACTAAAATACGTTTTAAATCAATAGGCTTAAAGGTAAACGTGGGGAAAATAGTAAACATAACTCAATTTTATCTTGTAAGCATGTTCCTGCTAAGAAATAATATATTTGTAAACAATAATGTTATACTTACAAAGTCCCCGAGTGTTAACAACGTTTTGCAAAGTACTTCCCTAAATAAAATAGTTTTATTCCCAAATTGTCGTGTTTTGCATATAATATTTTTCATACATGCAAAAAAGGTGTATTACTCCGTGAAGATATTACCGTCATGCGAAATATTTAAAACATTGTACGCAAACTTTCGAGGGGAATAGTGGTGAGAGTCATTCACTTCCTCTCTCGCACACCTCCCTACATTCCGAGCACTGTGAACAGACTTATAAATTGATTATTTAGATCGAAAATAGGAACATAACTAGTTTTTAAACCGAGTCGACAGTAGAGCTTTGGTCCACGACCTTGTCATGCATTCCTTATGGACATTCTCTTTCGTTTGACCTAAATACAATTCATAGCTGACCTCGCCCGTGGTATTCATACTTATTAATTCCACGGGCTAACCACAGAATGCAGCACACAAAGGTCATAGTTCACTCAGGCGAAGCCGCAACGGGTCTGCATGTAATAACATAAACTGATAAACACAACAATGCAATAGCAATAACGACAATGTCTATAAATCGTCAGCGATACAACAAAGATCCACACAATGTTTGTAGCACTACCCACCAGTCCTTTAATGAGGGAGCTTACATTGCTTTAGCTGGTTTGCTTGATAAATTAATCTTTACAAATTAAGTTGATATTGCTTTATAATCTTATTGAAATGGCAAAATATTTAATAAAAACTTACTTATAATTTTATCTGCTATCATTTAATAAATTTTAGTTTATAAGAAAGTACAAATTTGAAAATATCATAAGATTTTCAGACCAATGCATGACAGTTAAAAAAACGCGACTGTTTTAACCCAACTAGTAATTTAGTAAAACGCATAATTTCAAATTTAGATAAACATTTTCAAATAATTATACTCAGTATATTTTCCAGTACCCTTTTTAACAATTAATGTGTTACAATGGTTAAGAAAGAATGAAAACGACGTGGTATATAGTTTAAACATTAAAACTTTATAGTTATTCAGTTTAGAATCTTCAAACATTTTCAGTTAATTAGTTAATCAATAAACGTTTAGTTCACAAGTTCATCATCATGAACGTTTTGTATAAGCATCTGTTACCCAGCAATATTGCTTATATTCCTCAAGGCAAGAATAGACGAGGTCTTTACATCATCACAACGGTCCCACAACAGACAAGCTCAAATAAGGCAATCTAAAACGTCTGCTTAAGTTCCTGTTGGAACTGTCACTGTTCAAATTTTATATTTGCACGAGTCGCTGGCTACGGCTAAATCTTATTTTAAATTGTTGCTGTGCCTTCCGGAGGCAATATGAACCACACACAACGTTTACGGGTGTTTCGCTGCTAGAGGCGCACCAACGAGTTAACTTACCCCTGTGGACAACCAACCCTCAACATTTTAAATGTTAAACTTAATGTAAGACGAGTCGTAACATAATTTTGACAATTAATTAAGCAATTATGATTGGTAGAAATTTATTAAATATCACTCTGTTGTTCTTTGTTACTCAAGCCACTCTTAACTTAATGATTCTTTTTGTAAACATTTCTGAGATAAAAAATATTAAAAACCAAATATCACGATAATGATAGTATTATCTATTAATTGTTTGGTTGTAGTAAATTAAAGTTTTTTTTATATATAGAAAATAAATTAGTGACTTTCATGCTAGTACCAAATAAAATTTAGAGGCACACCAGCGAGTTAAGATACCACCGCGTGTCAGTCAACCCTTCAAAACTTGAAATTTTAAACTTATTATAAGATGAATCGTAAAATAATTGATTGACTTAATTAGTTAGCTATTAATTAAATTTAAAACCATGATGATAAAATAACTAAAAAGGTTTCTTGGATTTATATCTTAACCTCATGCATTTTAACTTTTTTTATTAAATTCATACTGTTAGTGATGGCATGATTATACAAATTTAATAAAAGGACTTTGTTCACGCAACACTCTGCTATGATTGGTGGTGGGATAGCGCCTGATCGTCTAGCAGTTGTGACTGAACGTGTAGTATAAACTGTACAAGCTGGACGATTAAGTTTCATTTGTATATACCACGTCACAGCACAATCAGACTCATGTTGCTCATTATTAAATATTTTGAGTCTATAAAAATTAAAATATAAATGATATTTTTTAATAATGTTATATCTACACAAAAAAGCATAGTCTTTACTAAATGAACAATTCGTAAAATATGTTTTTAGACAATATGTTTTTTGTTTTTATACTACTGTATATTAGTTTTGGATAATTCATTTAGTTTTACTCTTTACAACTAAATTATTGGTAGGAAGTTAGCTATCAAGTTGAATTCAGATGTAGGATTTTAGATCTTCTCACGATCAAGAAATCCTTTAGATATCCGCCCGGCTGGGATCCAGAGATAACATATTAATCCTATGGAAATTAGTATTTACTAAACCAGTAGAATGGACTTTTTGTATGAGTACATGTAATAGAACCAGTAAAATACATAAGCTTGCTTACATCCTGCAAATCATTTTAGGCCCCGCCCCACAAGCATTCAAAGTTATAATGTTCGCAGTCACGCACAAATTACCAAATCGATTGATATTTGGTAGGTATGTAGCTAATACATTCAAGACACAATAAGCCTAACCCACACACCAAACATCATTTAGGTCTTCGCCTCGCTCCCTGGCCTTCAAATTTCAAAGTTAATCTTAAGAACATTAGTATTGGATCGGTTTAACTGAAGTTTAGAAGGTAACAAACTAGAATCAAGCCATAAACCATAAGCTTAATTGTGGTACTCAAATCACTGTATCACTGTAACTCAAAGTTTTAGATTTTCCTTCTGACATAATTTAACAGTCTGATTTTAGCTGAAATCAGGTAGGAAAGTAATCTAGTAATCCTAAAGATTACAAAAGCCCAATATCAATGGAAATACATTTTGAGGCTCCTCTCCACCGGCATTTAAAGTTATAATGTACCACAAAAAAAAATTACCGGGCTTATTGAAGCCACTTTTGGAAAGAATACCCTACTCCCGTTCACAATCCGGCTCCCATTGGCATTAAAAACTTCAATATTAATCATCACACACTAACTACTGGAATGATAAAGCTATATTTTGGAAGGACGATTATTAATTTACTAGATAGAAAATCGCTTACTTCCTGAGACTCTCTAGCCTCCACATTTTCCATTACGCAATAACTATTAGTGTCTATTGAGCTAACATTTAGTGTTCACAGTTTTAATGACTTAAAATGAGACAGAAACTGTCTACCGTTTCATCGGAGCTCTCCTCTACTCTAACCTTAAATATTTCCAAGTAATTTGTTTAGTTTGGCCTGAGCTGACGTTGTAATTGATGGACCTCTGGATCTGAGATTATGTAAGGAGATACAGGTAATATACTAAGAATTATCGTAGCCCTAGAACTCCTTCAAAATTATTGTTTTCCATTCTATACACTGACGTTTATAATCCCTATTTTAACTATAACGTACTAAATATAACACTAATTGAGATACATTTTTGCAAGAAGTTATATAATATTCCAAAACTTATCATAATCCAGCTGTTGAGTAAACGGATGTTGTTTTATGCTGATTTATCTTTTGGTAAATTTAAAATAATACTTAGTTGCTATATAAGTACATAAAACAATGTCGGGATATTTACCTTAGTTACACCATTTATAACTCAAAACTGCTGAACTGATTGCAATGAAAATGTACAGGAATTTTCCTTATATAAGCGGTTAAATCATAGGCCTATTTTTTAAGTTAGATCTATATAAAAATAGTCAAGTTACCCTAGCGAACGAGGTCATCATGAAGAAGAGCGAGCATTTTTGGCATAAAACAAAATCAATGATATTAGGACAGGACAGCGTCTATCGGGCCTGCTAGTGATTATTAATATATAAACCAAAAATAAATTCACATTATAAACATGCTATTTATATAAACAAATAAATGAATTTATAATTTGTTACAGTTTCTAAAAAATAATTATATAAAAGAATGAAAATAGTTTTTAAATAAATAAATAAACGTAATTACTGTTGGTATAAGTTGGGATTTTATAAAATATGTATATAATTCTTTCTTAGAAGATTGTTGGCATATAATGAAATTATAATTTTGGCATGTATTGAAATATTTGTAACTTTGTCGCTCAGTTTACTTAGTTACTTAGATTTATTTTCCAAAAATAAAAACCGTACCAAATTCACGCGATTACTTGTGATATATATTTCAACCATGTAAACCCCGTAGGACCCGCACTGTATCAAAACCATTGTTTGAATACGGTGTAAGTTCCAAAGTTAAACTTATTAATTTACGAGCATTCGGTTAAGGAATTGAATTAAACATGAGAAACGCGCTTACAAAAGCCTGAGGAAACTTTGTTATACAGTATGAGTTTTCGTTAAATTTACATGACGTTGCTGAATATTTAACTAATTAAAAACAGATTCTTAAGGAGACTCAGTAGCTCCCAAGCTTTGCCATGTTAATTCACAATTTTGGTGAACACTTTTCTCAAAAGGAATTAAATTAATCTAATATGCTTTTTCCATACACTGTAATCTTATTCTTGCACACATGAACACAGCAAATTTAAAACATTTGGATTTGTTTAAATTTAAAAAAGGTTATTTATCTGAAATATTTTTTTCCGTATTAAAAAAGTATAATCCAACTAATAATGTTTATCTATCAATCCCTTTGTTCAAGTGTATGATAATAAAACATAATTATTATATTTTTCTAATATTTAAGCTACTAAGTTTTCTTTCATTATTTATATAAATTGTATTGCCAGATGTTTTAATACATTTATGTGTTTGATATTTTACTATTTATTTCATCTGTAGTGATAATTTATGTATATTGTTATTTTTGGAATAAAAACGAAGAAGAGTGTAAAGGCGTTTCCTGAATCAACTTCCTTTTTACTGTATTACTGGATTGTGGTCACTGATTCATGAAGATTCATGAGACACAGATGTTCCGTAACCCAATATCTCTCCCTAGTAACGCCTAACTTGCCAACTGCAAGTACAAACTGCATGTTTCATCTGAAGTAGAATTAATATATTTAACAGGCTCATTTAAATTTATCAATATATTACTGCATTTACCCTTTTGTTGCCAAGTAATTAGAATCACTTGACAGTTTTATGTTGTTCGACCACAATTAAAAAATCAACATATAAACCACATTCTTTTTAAAGTTGCACTTTATGTTTAGTATTGTAATAAGTCAGCTTAAAAAACATATTTTATTTAGATTTTGATCAGTATTTGCATAATAATACGCACTTCTGCATGAAAATGCTACATTTGAACTGATGTGGGTGCTGTGAAATATGACTGTTTATCGCTCACCATATGAGATATGAATATTCAGTGATAAATGGGGTGTCATGACCATGAACGACAAAGTACTTTGGTACCTTGTTTACTCTATTAGTTAAAACTATTATAATTACTTTTAAGAACGTAAGCAGGGTAAAACACTATATCATCTGTTCGTTATTTGATCAGCAAGATAATATGAACTTAAATAACCATACGATTGTATAATAAATTTCCATCTCGGTTAGGAAGTCAAAACCAAGACAGTAAGAAATAGCAAACGTTTACAAAGAAGCATAGTTTATATAACTGTAAGGTTATAAAGCAAAAACAAAAAACATGTATTTATGATATAATGTACAGTTTTTATTTTGTACATTTAAACTGTTATTTTTTATCGAAAGCTTTAAGTCATATGTTTTATGATTTTATTAAAAATACTTATTTCGTAAGTTAAATAAATGTATTCATTACTTCCGATTAAAAGTTGCATATCTTATAACTATGCACTTTAATAAATGTTTAGACTAATAAATTATTTTACTGTGTTTCAGGTAGGAACAGTGCTATCGTTAAACATATCGTGAAATGTTAGTAAGTACAAATAATGAATGTGGCAACTATTAAATTAGGTGTAAACAGTATTACAGCCTTAGTTTTGGGTTCTTTACAAACGGGCTGGTGCTGGACTTGACGTTTGACTAGGGTTGGATAAAACAACTGTGTTCAAAGGGTATTCCTGAGAAGTTTCGCGAATGAGTTTAATAAGAATAATTACAACGTACATAATGCTTAGAACATATTATATGTTAAATATTTGTAAATACAAAGTTATAAATAAATTAAACAGAGCTTTGAAAACTAGGTATTGTAGACTCCCTTGGGTCCGCCTACGGTTGGTTAGTCCGGCTTCATGGAAATGCCCAAGGGAGGGGTTTTATGGCAGAACTCAACCAGAGTTTCCTTTTTATTTGGATTCCAGTAAAATTGTAAATAAAATATATCGGTTCTTTTGACGGGTGCTTTTTGTTTTTTTGCTCAACTTATTAAAGGTTGACTTGTATGTGGAGGTACGATATTATAGGTCAGTACTCGATATGTGTAAAGTACAACTGCTTTATCCGGCCATTATGTAATTCGGCTGAGAGTACAGTTCGGAGGTGGCCGTACGAGACGGGGTCTGCTGTAGTTTGGTTCATGTCGGTAAAACTTTACAGTCTTCACTTAATTGAAGGGCCTATAACTTCGCAAATAGCTGGACATTATTCAATATATATTTTCATGTGATGTGTAAGACTGTTTAAAACTTTTACAGTAGAATAAATTTGGTTGAGAATTCGTGGTAGACACCAACTATACAAAGATGAAAAATACATAGTTGAACCTCGTCACTTATTAAAACTGTAAGACGGAATATCTTTGGCAATAATACATTTTTCAAAGGTTATCTAATCCCGGGGAGGGAGCGGCGAGGAGACAAAATTCCCATATTGCCTCCGAGGCTGGTTTGCTCTTATTAGCATAGCCAACCCTTCTTTGTATGAGCGAATGCCCATCTCTTACTATCTTTACTGGACAGCTCTCTCGGCAGGGGTTAAATTGCTTCTATAAAGCCATCTAAATAATGTATTGGATTAGGTTAAAAATAAATTATTTTTGTTAAATTGAAAAATTAAATACAAAATTGTAGTAAAATATTTAATATGACAACATAGGTTAAAAAGATTTCAACAAAATAATTAATATCCAAACATACTTCAAAATGTAATGAATTAGGATTCGTTAAAATGTGTTGGGTCCTGACATTTATTTTAGGTACCAACCAATTTATTAAGGACCCTTGCTGTTAATTAATGTGAAGCTTAAGTAGCCTTAATTGTAAAACAAATTAATTAATTTAATTACGAAAACAGTTCAGTCACAATGCTCATTTTTATGAGTCTCCACACTTTAAATAGCCTCTAAACTAAAATATCGTTTTATTAATTCACAACCATTCATGGTTAACAAAGACTTGAATGTTTTTTTTTCATATATGGCTCTGCCTAATATATTGACATAATTAGTTGGACTAATGAGTTAAAATAATCAGTTTTATGTATACCTTTTTATATTTCTTTAACATTTATGAAGTACGTTTATTGATTACACATCTCCGAAAACTTATTTTTCCTGCAAAAACTACTTCAGTTATATCAGTCCCAGCCTGGTTGAAGCTGACACATATTGTATTTCACCTGCTCTCTCAGTAGGACACCGCCGGTCCGCTGTCAACACAACTGCATTTATATTTACAATTTAAAACAATAAGGCGTTTTTATAGATTAATACCCCCGTCACAGCAAACCTGCGTACTCAGTGAATTTCCAATGCATATATATGGGTATCACTACTACCTAAAGCCACTTCCCAAGTTTCACAAAAATACATTCATTAATAAGTGATATATAGTATTTGATTTATTCTCCATAAGAATATTATTATAATTGAGTACGCAAGTTTGCTGAAACAAGGAAGATAAGATATGTGTCTTTTTTGCAATTATCAATATTACTCAACCAGGTGAAGCTACAAACCAAGTTTTATTAATTTAGGGTCATAACTAAGGGAGATATTAAACTTTACTTATTCTCCATATTAATAACATGGGGGCCGAGTATGCAGGTTTGCTGCTACCGGTAAAAATAAAAAAAAACCATTTTTTTGTGCTAATATCAATATATCACAACTATTTGAAGCCATATACCAAGTGTCACCAATATACATACATAAATAATCGAAATATAACATTTTATTCAATCTCCATAAGGATAACATTGGACAACGTACTGTGTTTTGCACTTTGAATATCACTGCAACGGTTGGACGTAAGACAACAATTAAAACGCCAAAATGATTGTTTTGTAGAGTTAACAGATTGGTAGAAAGAAATGTGGAGTTTTTAGTGAAATTATCTGAGTAAAATCTAAAAACCGTATTCCCATAAGATTTACATGGGGAATTTTATGGACACATATTTTGAATTTTCTCCACAACCGCTAAACCTAGCTTAATGATTCTACAAACTAAATTGTTTGTTTTTTTATGCTATATAAAATGGCTATAACCAAAATCTAGCGTTTTTAAAATTTTAGGGTAAAAAGTTCAAAAAACTGATTTTTGGAAAATGTTAAACCCCCATAAAATCCCCTTCCCATAGACCGATCGATCTGGTTTTCGAACTCATAAATATTACTCTATACATTTGTGCCAAATTTCATAAAAATCGGGTGCTTCTTTCAAAAGTTATCGCGGTCACGGACATATATATATATATATATATATATATATATATATATATATATATATATATATATATAGGTATAATTGTGGGCCGATTTTTGATATTTGTATTGAAACTTACCTACTTGTGCTGATATTTGTTTAGATGTTGATATATCAACAAAACAGCCCTAGGTATCATCTTAACAGTTGCATACTCCCTTGGAAATCTACATAAACTACAGTGTTAGGGTTGATACATAACCAACAACTAATATGGCGGCTTTATTGATTAAATACGGTACATCATATTAGAGATGGGAAATACCGTTACTTTGCAATAATATTCAGGAACGTTCCTTAGCTTTGTGGTAATACACTCGTTACACCCGTGATAACTTTATTTAAATATTTCTCGCCGTAATAGTAAGCCAGACAGACTAGTACTATTATTCCGTGATGATCGCTGTTAATAGGAAGACACCAAGACACTCATCTCAACTTCTCAGCTGGATAGTTATTTCACTCGCTCGTTCAAACAGTTCAGAAGACGTTAAACAAATAATAGGGTATTTTCAGTAACCTATTACCAAGGTAATAGGTGACACTTCAGTAATAGTGTTATTTATCCTATTATGTTAAATAACGCCCACCTCTACATCATATTTTGCAATTAAAACACAGTAAGAGTATAGAAGGGCCGATTTTTAATTATTCATATTCATATATATGAATTTGTTTTTGTACTACTGTCAATTCTCCCAGAACATATCTCAAAAAATCTGTGTGCCTTTTACGAAGTGACTGCGTACACGTCCAATATAAGGGCAAATTCACTTCGCTACCGCTTAGGTTATGTTGGGTTAGGTTACGTTACGTTATGTTTCGTTAGGTTGGGATAGGTTAGATTACGTTAGGTTAGGTTAGGAGGTTTTCTGGCTCTCAATTTGTTTTAAAAATCACAGGAAAAGTAACGTACGGTGCATAATTTGGAACGGACGTGAACAGTAGCGGCTCACGTCGGACGTGTACGTAGCCACTGCCTTACTTTTACCTGCCTCCCTGCCTGTGCCGTAGTGATTAACTTCGGAGAAAACTCGGTAAAAACCGATTTGAGAATGATAATTAATTACTGTAATTGTGAATGTGAAGATGTCGAGATGGATGCCGTTGCCGATTGAATGTGTTGTAATAAACTGTTCAATATTACGGTAAGTAGCAAATAACACTTATTAAACGTTCTAACTAATAACAATAGCCTTAGAGATGTCTTTAGGCTTATCGTTAGGAGGCTTGGATCTTTTAACTAACTTACCTGTTAATTTTTAGCCAAACAAAAGTTTGAAGCCTTGCTAGTTCAACATGATACCTATTGATGTGTTAAGGTCTACAAACGTCAAACTAGACGTATATTGTTGAATATCTCATTTAACACAAGAGCAAGTAAGCTTGCCATTTAATAAGTCAAGTAGATAGCAATGTCCAAGTCTTAACCTTAGCGGCAGAAGTAAATATAACCTCTGAGAGCACATATTCATTTCAGTTTTCATTCGTTGTAAAAGCATTTCTGGATTTTAAAGTTCCTTCTGAACTTCCGAAGGTTTAATTAATGTTTCCTTTCTTATTCAGAGCCCTTGGGCCATAAAACAAAGTCTCAAATGTTTCAAGATTTGGCTATCAAGGCATCTTTGCCGGCAAACAACTTTGGTTTATGACCCCGCAGCTAATTTCTTGTGTTATATTACTGTTGTATACATTCCAAATTACATTTCCCTACCACTAGGAGACCTACCGCTTCTTAGGAGACCGCTAAACATTTAATTAAGTTTTCTGCAATACTCTGAAAGTTATCATTCATTCAGTGTTCTCAATTATGTTTTGTACGGTTTTGTAGGCTAAGTTCAAGTAATAGGGTGGGTTTCAAGCTGGGGTTTTGGTAAATTATGTTTCCTGTCAATGTCCCTCAACTATGGGTAAACTGCCTTACCCCACTTTTAACTTTGATTTTCTTGGCGTAGAACATGTTTTAGGATAGTTTACTTTCTTGCATAGGGGATTCTTGGGCTGAGTCCCAAAGGAGATGATTTAAATGAACTGTGGCTTATTATTTAGTTGCAGGGGCCTAAGCTCCTGTTTTTCAGAAAGTTTGGACCAATTCTGTCAATAAACTGAGCCCACAGATCATTTTTCACAAAACTTTGGCCAATTTTGGTTTCCGGTTTAGGTGTAGTTGGCCTGCATTTTGGTGAATAATTTTCCTTACGCATATTAAAATTTAAATGTTCTGGTATCTACATTTAGCTCAGATGTGCCCCCTTGTTTTAAAATGCTTGTTATTAATTTTGGATAAAAAATGTTGTAGTAAATGTTGTGAATAACTGAAAGATTCATCCAGCAATACATCTTAATTATTTTATAATTTGTTGTTTAGATGTTTTCCTACCAGGCTGTTTATTTTATCTAGTCTACTTAATTAGTTCACAACCATTTTCATTAAGCTTCAGTCTTAAAAATATAAATATAAATTTTTTCCTGTTATAAATATTTTTTATTATTTTCAGTATTTTAAATTTATGTTAAGCACTGGGCAAATTAACTCTGGATGGGTATATCAGCTAATTAAAGTGAACTTTGGCATAATTAACCCTTTGTGGTCGAATGGCGAGTATAGGTCGCCACACGCCATTTTCCCGAACGCTCGAATGGCGACCTATACTCGCCGTGACGTTTAGCCCGTATGAAGTGCGCTAAAACTAAATATAATGTAATGATTTTATGTCTATTTGCTTCTTATATATTCCTTATTACTTGTAACGTTTATTTTATCTACTCCATGGATTATTTTGTTCTGAAATAAATGTTATTACTCCATGAACTATACTGTCTTGTGTCATCTGCAAGGTCTGATTGTTTAGGTTATGTTTACTCTTTTGTTTAGTTATAATTATGACTAATAAAATTAGTGATGACGATATTTTTGAATGTTTTTTGTGTGTGTCATTTTACTTACAAATAAATATAAATGGGTTTTTACTCTCGTAATCTGTCACATATAGTACATATGTACTAAAAATATATGGAAGAAAAAATAAAACAGGTATACATTTTTATTTTTATTTCATCAATATACAGTATGTAATCAAAGTGCCTTAAAAATAAACCCTCATAAATGCATTTTAAAATTAATTTGGGTAATTAAATGTAACAATAGTAAAATCTATACAAAATAACCAAAATTAATTTCGTCTCAGGGGGTCTGGGTGATTTAATTTAATCGACCTCAAAGGGTTAAAGCTTTTCCAAAACAACACATGAACTTAGAGCTTTTGAGCTACTGAGAATAAATCAATGTACATAGAAATTAGGAATTGGTGTTACATTACAGGGTCCATGAATGTGACGCCTTCTTCGTCTTCCGCCTACCCATGCAATCCAGGCCGGCCCTCTACACCGTGCCGCGGCGGACTACAACTCCTGTTGATGATGAACTGTGATTAGCGTAAGTGTTGTGATTCAGCTGCCCGATATTTGTTGTCCATAGACGGTTTAGAGTTTATTTTTGTTATTTATTTTTAAGTTTAAAGATGGACTAAACGATTACTTTCCAGTACCGATTATACCCGATACTAGTACAGACTAGTACCGAGTAGCGACTACTTTGTATTGCTTTCAGCCAGAAATAGGCTATGGGTTCACAGTGTTGCCCTGTGTTTAAAGCAAAGGATTATGCACCTTCTGTGCTTTGGGTTCATGATTGATCACCTTTTCAGTGTTTCAACTCAGTTGGACTCCGAGCGTTTTCTCTGTTTTCAATGGCCTACGGCCGGTTTGGTCAGACCAAATATTTTGTCATTGTTTTGTAGTAACGATTGCTGTGTTTAGTTTAAGACCACTCCCGAGGTCCTAGTATAGAAATTACCCAAGATATGAGACTTTGAAAACTGCTGTTTGAGGAGTCTATACAAAATGAATTTTGTCCACTGTTTTTGTAATATTAGGCCTAAGGCCTCCAAATAACTTTATTTTGTGTTCTTGGGTTGGCCTACACCTTGGCGAGGTCAATCGTTCATTTTGGTTCAGTGTAAATGTGTTTTTGTGACTTGTTAAGTTAGGCCATTATGACTCAATTGATTATGTTGAATAAGTGGGCTTCTGGGACTTTCCCAGTGCCAAGTTTGGTCACTTTTAGTTGTAATTAATGCTCATACATGTTCCCTGCAAGTTTCATTTAATTTACTTTATAGATAAGAAAATAATGAGGTATTTTAAGTTTTGCTATTTCTGTAATTTAAGTTACCCCAGGGAACTTAAAGTCCAATTGGCCTCAGGCCAATTTTTAAGTGCTGGGTTGGGATTGGATAGCTGGGGGCACCTTTCCCCCAGCTGTTAAGACCTTTCCCAGCAAATTCGGTCAAGAAATGTTTGAGTTTTTTACAAAAATGCATGTGAATGCACCGCCAAGCTAAAATGTTAAAAATCCTTTAAATACGCTTTTTTGTGTGTTTAAATATGTTTTCTGTAATTGTCTCATTGTTTTATTTTAAGTCTGGCCACTCTGGACCAGATAAGTCTGGATTTTTGTCTTATTTTTAATTTTTAATGAAATTTTCACCTGACCTGCGCGATTGCGAGAAGTTAAAACAATCTAAATGTTCCTTCTCGAGAGGTTCCGCTTATCGATTGTTTCGATTGCTTAGCGAGAGGTTTGTATAATCGAGATGTTTACTCTCGATTGTTGCATTCGTTAAGCAAAATCGTCTGCTGCCGGCGCGCGGCGAGAGGATAAACCCGTTATAGATGTGGATCGCATTTTTATCAGGCACTAAAATCATTTTTTGCAAATAAGCCACCCGTAATTAGTTGTTTTTGGATATACCTTTATTATTTCACCCCACGTCAATATAAACGTCTATTCACTAAATATTTTCAGGCCTCACAAATGTACATAAAAATACAAATGAAATGGATTAACAGGGTGTCCGGCGACCGGGAAAACTGGTAGCAGTAGCAATACATTGTTGGATCCTAGCCGGCGTGGCGCGGTCTATTCACTAAATATTTTCAGGCCTCACAAATGTACATAAAAATACAAATGAAATGGATTAACAGGGTGTCCGGCGACCGGGAAAACCGGTAGCAGTAGCAATACATTGTTGGATCCTAGCCGGCGTGGCGCGGCGCAGCGTGACGTGTAAACACGTCTGTCCCTTGCTGTTTCCCCCTCCCGTTTTCACAACTGTTGTTGTTGTTGTTTCGTGAGGTTCCAGTGAGCGGGAAAGTCCCTGGCCCACTATGGCTGCTTTAGGGCGCTTGGGCCCTCTTCAGCCGCTAATGCTAACTTCCTAATCTTACGTCGATTTTTGTTTCAAGGATGTCATAAATGAAAAAGACATAAATATAAAAAAATATTACTATTCACCATTAAAAAGAGCTCAAAAAACTAAATAATTTAGTATTTTGAATTACTATTCTACGATTGCTGGTTTCGGAGAAAATTGAAATTTTCATTTAGCGGTAAACGCAGTACGTTGTCCAATGTTATTCTTATGGGGAATACAAAAATTACTATTTCTCTCTTATTTACTGATCAATTTCATTCAAACTTGATATGCTTGTCAATTTAGCATTGACAACAGAGGTAATTCGATATATTTTGCCCCTTAATAACCCTGGGGGGGGCAATAGGGGGCATTTCCCCTCTTAAAACCACGAGTGTAGCAATGGATTCTGTAGTGCCTCCAAGCAGGGATTTGGGTGGATGTTTTTTAAAACAACTTGTTTACAAGATTTTCTGTACATTCGACCGTGCTTTGTATTCTATATTTAGTAAATAAAAAGTAATTTATTCATTAAAGTTGGGCTAAAAGGGAGAAAGTATGTGTCAGTTTCCTGATACCGTTTATTAATTTTGTTCTCATATTTGTTTTTATGTATCATATTATTAAACTCTATATAGAAGAAAATTACCAAAAAAGTTCTTAATGTTGTAAAATATAGGCTCTTTATACTGGCTTTATTGGGAGTTCAATTTCAATGGGCAATGTTTTCCTTATATCCTATATCGTGTGTAAACAAATTAATTTAATTATTATTAAGTTTAAATTAATTAGTGATTCGATCAAATATTTGTTTTTATTTTATTTTAATCATGTGTTATAATTTTGGCAACGTCTTATATTTTATTTCTACATAATAATTCTAAAAACATCTTTCATTTACAATTTTATAAGTAATAACAAATGTTGAAAAGAGAGTACAGTAGAAATCCAATTATCCGAACCCCAATTAACCGAATATCCAATTATCCGAATCGATTTTGAGTGAAATAATAGAAATATTAAAATCAAGAAAGCAACAGCGGAAGCGCGTGTAGCGATAATGCGCCGTGAGCGCTAAAATAAAAGCCTGCGCTGTTACCTTCCGGACGATATTTTCGCAGGGAACAATGAGTCATACCCCCTTCCCGCCCTGCTCATCGTCAGTCGCTACTGTTCTTTCACCGAGATTATCGTTCGAAATGAGTACAAAACGTAAACGTGTTGTCCTTTCGCTAAGTGATAAACTCACTTTGCTCGAGATGTTCAAGTGAAATAACCAACATTGAACAGTGAAATACGTACAGTATGTAGGCCTATTGAAAAGAGCAACTGTATATACTGTATTCAATTTAACTCCTGTAATTTAATTTTTATGACGTATATTCTTGATACAGTTCGCTCACTTTCTGTTCACTACATTTATAATAACGTTGTCGATAAAATTCTGATTTTTTATGTATGGTGATGTTTTTTGCTTAATTCCCGAGGTATACCTGATTATCCGAATTTCTGCATATCCGAATTGGCCCGATCCCCAATTAATTCGGATAATTGGAGTTCTTCTGTATATAGTATAAAAAGTGGGAAAGTAGCAGAATTATACTGCTGCCTAAAACGTTCACAAATTCTGTGGGCATTAAAAGTATAATTATGCTTGCCTATATTTAATAATGATTAACATTTGTTTCTACTCTCCATTATTAATTTACGTATTAGATTTTATTTATTTTATTTTTTAATTTTCACGTATCTATGCATGATACGTGAAAATGCACGTGCATGATGCAGTGATTTTCATCGTAATCAATGCATTGTTTTATTTAATAACTCCCAAATGTAGCAATTTGTTAAAACATCTCGGTACAGATGTCGATTGCTCAAATATAACAGAATATAGAATGCAAAAATCTCTTTAAAAATAATTATATTGATCGGCGACATATTTAGTTAACAAAACATCACGCTAACAATTTCGATTGCCCAGTACGAGAATAGCTGCCTCGTCTAAACGAAACATTCCGCTAAAAAACATCTCGGTAAGTTCCTCTCGTTGCCGCGTCTAAACGAAATATTTCGCTAACAACATCTCGGTAAGAACATCTCGGCACGGAGCTCTCGTTGTCACGTCTAAACGAAACGTCTCTACTATTTAGCTCTAAAGATTCATCAACAGAGTAAAATGGGGTTGAAAGTAGCCATTCAAATAGTATTTTCTTAAATGAATTAAATGGAATGTCAAGAGCAGATTGTGGTAATTTGTTATACAGTTTAATTCCTATAATGACATGGCTAGACTGAGTTTTGGACATTCTTCGATAAGGTACATCAATTTTTGACTGATTTTGTTTGTAGTAGGAGTGAGTATTATTTCTTGAATTAAAACTACTCAGATTTTTAAAGATTTATAAAATTAAATCAAAAATGTATAAGTTGTAGACAGACAGAATCTTCAGATCTTTAAATAGAGATTTCCAGTGAGCTTTCCATGATGAGTTTGTGAGTATTCTAACAACTTTTTTCTGAATCAAAAGGATATTGTGCGTTTTAGATGAATTTCCACAAAAAATAAGCCCGTATCTGATAATTGATTGAAAAAATGCGTAGTATGAAGTGATGACATATTTTAATGGAACCACATTTAATAATCTCTTCAACAAAAAAGAAACCCGGGAGATTCTTCTTGTTACGAGATAAACGTGAGGGCCCCAGTTTAGAGTCAAATCAAGAGTTATCCCCAAGTACTTCACAATTACTGTTTTTTGATGAATACCAGGAGGCAGTTTTTTAACCCTTTGCGATCGGAATGCATATTTTCCGCTATTCCTCAGCGGTCGCGCGGCCAGCTCTACTGGCCGCCGCCATTAGCGCGCGGAAGTCGGATTTTTTTCCACAGCAGTTGTCCTTTGCGATCGGACGGCCAGCGGTGCTGGCCAACATGAAATCCAACGAACGCTCGGGCGTCCAGCAGGACTGGCCGACAACAATGATTTCGTTTGTAATATTCCAACTGTGGTATAATGCCTGTAGAGTGCTGCAACCTAGTGAGGAATTGTTAAACTAAACGATCAGCAGGCTTGCAACATTATATCGTCAGAATTGTGGTGTAAACAACTAAAATAAACACCTGTTTTTCTGGCCCAAGTGCTGTCATAATCATCATTGTTTTGGTTCAGTTTTATTTGATTTTAACTGTGTTTTGGTGATTTTCTCGAGAGAGTTGTGTTTATTTGTATTTTTAATTAAGTTTCAAGTTTTAATGTACATGATTATAAGAACACTTGTACGTTTACGTATAGGCCTACACTTATATTATAATTAGGCCTAAAATAAAATTGTTTTATCCCGTATAAACATTTATTAGTAAGAATGGGGTTATGTTTTTTTCCCCCCCGTATATTTAACTAAGTAATAATGAACAATCGTTAAAGATAAGACGAATTGAGAGACGTTTTATTAAAATTTAAATCCCCTATGCTAACATTGAAGGTTTTCAGTGAAAATAATTCCGAGCTGCGGGGAGCGAGCCGCCATGATAAATGCCGAGGTGACGCGTAGTGGGACGTGGCCAGTACTGCTGGCCGCCCGACCGTCGGAACCAAGTTAGTACGGAAAGAATTCCGACTGGCTGCCGACTGCGTTGTGGCCACTCCTGCTGGCCTTCCGATCGCAAAGGGTTAAAAGTAAAAATGACTGGTTGTGTTTTTGTATCGTTTAAAAATAAATTATTTGCATGTAACCAATTAGCTGCTTCTTCCAGAGTGGATTCAGCTACCTTTTTGAGCTCAAAAACATCTGAATTCCAAGAAAACTGTCATCTGCGTACATATATGTAAAGGCATTTAGGTTTGCAGGTAAATCGTTAATAGAAATAAGAAAAAGTAAGGGACCAAGAATCGACCCCTGAGGGATGCCACACGTAATCTCTGTACAGTAGAAATCCAATTATCCGAACCCCAATTATCCGAATATCCAATTATCCGAATCGATTTTGAGTGAAATAATAGAAATATAAAAATCAAGAAAATAACAGCGGGAGCGCGTGTAGCGATAATGCGTCGTGAGCGCTAAAATAAAAGCCTGCGCTGTTACCTTCCGGACGATATTTTCGCAGGGAACAATGAGTCATACCCCCTTCCCGCCCTGCTCATCATCAGTCGCTACTGTTCTTTCACCAAGATTATCGTTCAAAATGAGTACAAAACGTAAACGTGTTGTCCGTTCGCTAAGTGATAAACTCACTTTGCTCGAGATGTTCAAGTGAAATAACCAACATTGAATAGTGAAATACGTACAGTATGTAGGCCTATTGAAAAGAGCAACTGTATATACTGTATTCAATTTAACTCGTGTAATTTAATTTTTATGACGTATATTCTTGATACAGTTTGCTCACTTTCTGTTCACTACATTTATAATAACTTTGTCGATAAAATTCTGATTTTTTATGTATGGTGATGTTTTTTGCTTAATTCCCGAGGTATACCTGATTATCCGAATTTCTGCATATCCGAATTGGCCCGATCCAAAATTAATTTGGATAATTGGAGTTCTACTGTAGTTCTGGACCAATCACCATTAACATAAACAGACTGACTTCGGTTTTGAAGATAGCTCACAAACAAATTCAGCTCACTCCCGCCAATCCCGTAAAACTTTAATTTTTCAAGAAGAATTCTATGAGATACACATTCAGATGCCTTGCTTAGGTCACAAAATGTGGCCCAAGCAAAGGAGTTATTTTCAAAACTGGATAAAATTTGATTTACTATTGTATCAACTGCATCTATTGTAGATTTGCCTTTGCGGAACCCAAATTGGAAGTTACTAAACAATTTATTTTTTTCAAAATACTCATATACTTGGTGGAAGATGATGTATTCAAAAATCTTTGCAAGAACAGGGATTAACGAGATTGGGCGATAACTACTAGGATCCGAGCTATAAACAGGACTGACTCTTATAAACAGGAATGACTTTACTCAGTTTTAGTTCATCAGGAAAGTAGCCCTGCTGCAAACACATTGAAAAACAAAAAGTTAGAGGTTCTAAATAAGCAAAAATAGTTGTCTTTGCAAAGCTATTTGACATGTCATATATATCAAAACTTTTGGAATTTTTCATGTTTTTATAATTGAAACACTTCCTCTGAAGAAATATTTCTCCACACAAAATTCATACATGTTTTGTTTTGATTTTGAATTAACTGAGCTGAATTATTTGAAGGTTTTGGTATACTGGAAAAAGTTTGTTTGATGGAATCCATGAAATAGTTATTTAAACATTGCAGTGAAATAGGACAGGAATTATTTTTTGATTCAATCTGACTTGAGTTTTTAATAAGATTCCATGCTGCCACACATTTATTGGAGGATTGTTCAATTTTTAGTGCATTGTGATTAAGTTTAGCATTTTTTAATTCTTTTTACTTTCTCCCCTTATACATAGTACATGGAGAAAGTATTGTTTTCGTAAAAATTTTCGAATTTGAGTTGTTAGTGGAAATATTCGTTTTGGTGCTCCCTGAACCCAAAAAAGTGGTTTTTACGAGATGTCTGTCTGTGTGTGTGTGTGTGTGTGTGTGTGTGTGTGTGTGTGTGTGTGTGTGTGTGTGTGTGTGTGTGTCCGTGTGTGTGTGTCCGTGTGTGTGTGTGTGTGTGTGTGTGTGTGTGTGTGTGTGTGTGTGTGTGTGTGTGTGTGTGTGTGTGTGTGTGTGTGTGTGTGTGTGTGTGTCTGTGTGGATGTGTACAGAGCTAGAGCCCTAACCAATGGGCCGATTTTGATGAAATTTGGTATGTAGGTACTAATCCACGATATCTCCAGGCGTTTTTTTCATTTTTTTTGAATTTTTGATTTTTAAGGGTAATTATCCCCCAAAAACCACCAAAAAACATGAAAAATCAAAATTTCTCAAAAACGGCTCTAACGATTTTGGTTAAACTTTAGTCGTTTGTAGAACTTATGTTTTCAAACAAAATGACACCAACCGCATTCCTGTAAAAGATTCAGGTTCAGAAATTACAGGACTTAAAACATCAAAAATTCAGTTTTTTGGATTTTTCATAAAAAGAAATAAATATAAATAAATATTACTATTCACCATTAAAAAGAACTCAAAAAACTTAATAATTTAGTATTTTGAATTACTATTCTACGATTGCTGGTTTCGGAGAAAATTGAAATTTTCATTTTGCGGTAAACGCAGTACGTTGTCCAATGTTATTCTTATGGGGAATACAAACATTATTATTTCTCCCTTATTTACTGATAAATTTAATTCAAACTTGGTATGCTTGTCAAGTTAGCATTGACCAACAGAGGAAATTCGAAATATGGTGCCCCTTAATAACCCTGGGGGGGAATAGGGGGCATTTCCCCTCTTAAAACCACGAGTGTAGCAATGGATTATGTCGTGCCTCCAAAGCAGGGATTTGGGTGAATGTTTTTAAAACAACTTGTTAACAAGATTTTCTGTACATTCGACCGTGCTTTGTATTCTATATTTAGTAAATAAAAAGTAATTTATTCATTAAAGTTGGGCTAAAAGGGAGAAAGTATGTGTCAGTTTCCTGATACCGTTTATTTATATTTTGATCGTAAAACACGTAGTAATTTTTTGGCTGCATCAGACATACATTACTAATAGCTAATACATTCTGCACTTGGCCGGTTTTGGCCAAAAATATTTTTCATTTGGAGTTTCCTCAAACAAATTTATTTGTGAAGGTGGATATGTTTTTTGACTGGTACAATTGTATTTTCATGTATTGATTAACTGCTGTGAACATTAATTTCAATTTTGGAAAGGTGGCAGTGACAGATTGTTTAGTGTGGACTATGACTAGCGGGTTTCTGGGTTGTGTTAATCCAGGGTCCCGGAGGAGAAGGATTATCTTACAATACTGGTTTTGGGCGATTCATTTGCCGTCCGATTCAACAATTTTTTCTACTGCAACCCAGGATTATCTGGGAGTTTAAGTAATTAAATATTTCTGACTTGCAGCAGCACATCCCACTATGCAAGCCATACGATACGGCAGTACGTATTTAATCGATACGATATTTAAAGAGAATCGGGATATTCATAGTTCAACTACTATGCAATGCATCGCTCGGATATATCATATGATCGTGTGGCTCCAATCAGTGACGTTACATTGTCTGTTTTTGATTCTACCAACCATCCAATTGAGCCGTCTTTTGCTTGGTTTGTTTAGAAATATTATATAAAAAAATAAAAACCCTATTACGCGATGCATCACCAGGCATTGTCTGTTAAATGCAAGTCTGCTACGAGCAAAATTATTGGAATAGTATATTTCGTTACTAGTCTGGAAAAGCGCTCTTTGCCAGTGCGAGATTGTGTCAACTTGTCCTTGACGAAAATACCTAACATAGATGAAAGTACTTAAGTACTAAATAAATATTAATTATTTGGTTGTAAGGGACTCCAAGTTGACTAACTGTGTTTCCAAATATGTTATTAAAAAAAATGTTTGTTTTAATACAACAAATTATGCCTACAGACCTTGAATCTCAGTCTATAAATTAATTTAGAAGTATGTGCGTATTTTAGACATTGGTTGATTATACTGTACTAGCTGATTAATATTATTGTTATTATTAGTTGAATATGTTCAAGCTAATCAGGCTATTGTTGTAATTTTTGCTATTAAATTACTTTTCTTTTGGATTGCCAAAATTTGGAGTTTTCCAATAAGATGATTTATTTAAATAATTTTCGTACTTATTAGTTTTTTACAAGGGGCTTTATAATATGATTCCAATGGTTGCGGTAGGCGCATGAAAAATCGCTTTAGGCTTGCAGAAAGTTTTGGGATTTTACATATTCCGTTACAGAAAGAATGAAAACATTCTGTCTTGGGGCCTGGGGGTCCGCAGACCACCTTTCGGGAAGCACTGCTATTTTAGGCTGGTAATATGTGTCTCGGGGGTGTCCCTTAAAATCGTTTAAAATCGCCGTATCTCGGCCGATCAAATTTGTTTCGATCTTAGTTTAGGTAAAATCTTTGTTTTCAACGATAACATACTTTGAGACTTCCGCTGGCATGTTGGCCTTTAAATTGCGTTTTGGATATAAACTGTTGCGGTTTTTTTGGCCGATAAACTATGTTCACTTGTCGTTTACGGTTTAAAAGTTACAGCGAACATGAAATGTGGTAAAATTTCCATTTTTAATCCGAAAAACAGGTCAAATAGCTGATTTTGGTCCATGAATTCAATACAGTCGTCTTTTTAGGCCGATAACTCACACTTTGGTCTATAAAACGCGTTCGGCTATTTTGTCAGCCGATAAAATTATTGATATGAAGTTTTTAACAAATTTCCGGGGGTGGACTCCCAGACCCCCTACCCCGGGGGGGGGATTCCATAACCCCCCTAACCCCTGGCATTCCCCCCCCACCAGTGTGACTCCCTGGATCCGCCCCTCGTTCTGACAAGTCAGTGGGAACTACGTATAGGGAATATTGAACTCTCGTGCTAAAAGTTTCCTTTAGCTCGACCACACCCCAATGGCAAATGTACTTGCATGAAAATAAAATAGGTAACCAATTCAGTTATTCTTAATGAAATTATGGATAAGTTACTTAGTTATCTGGAATACGACTTCTGAGCATTTAAGAGGTTTCGGAAGCTTTTGGTCACGCCCAGAATGCAATGATGCATGAAAATATTTAACTATATATAGATTAATTTAAATATAGGCTAATTCCCATTTCATCCATGCGTGTAGCACGGTTTACCGAATGTACAGTGTGATAGTTATTAACTTGTAAAGAAATAATTGAATTTGAATACTTGCTTACAGATTTGTTAATATGAAGAATTGTTTGCGATGGTGCCTCGTACTAGAGACACATATACCTGTCGCCTAAAGCAAGTGTATTAATTTTGTTTGTTATGTTGCATTAAATCTATTTAACATAAGTTTTAACATCTGTTTTGGTTTTTGATTTTAGTGGCAGTGCAGAAGAAGTTTCCTGGATGAACTGGAGGGCGCTTTGAAAATAATAAAGTTAGCAATTTATGACATAAAATTTAATCAATTAAAACAACAGTAGAATGCAGTGTTTTTTTTATATTACTTTTCTATTCATATAAGGTATTCAATAAAATTTGTAATTTTATCAATAATTTGAGTTTTATTTAAGCTACTTCCTTTGCTAGTAAGTAAAGTAATACAATTTCATTAACTTGCTATACAAAATCACGTGAAAATGTTATAAAGTAGGCCTGATCACTTTAGTATTAATTTTTTATCAGGCAAATGAATTTAAACTTTATTACCTCTAAGAGACTGAATATTTCAATAGCAATTTATATTTCTAAAACAAGTGGGATGATCAGCGTTGGAGGGGAAGTTAACAATACTATCTGTCATAATAATATCCCTGCGGAAAACATTTGGCTACTCGGTATATTAAATATATTTTACTGGGTGAACGTATGGTAATAAGTTTTTATGGTAGTCTTTATAAACACGAGGATGGTATTCTAACCAAAATTGACAATATATCATTTATGTTTTTGAGTATTGTATTTTAAATTATGTCTTAACAAATAGGTACTAAATTATTACATTAGGTTTCTTGGTTTTTTTCAAATGGAATGGTCAACACAAGCCATTGAACTGTGTCACTATTGTAAGCAGTATATTTGGAAAATTTGTTCTTGTAGAATTAGCTATTTTTTACTCTTAAAAAAGTTTATTTTCTTTTGCTGATTTAAAATTTATTTGCTGTTATTTAAATATTTGTTTGCCTATAAAACTAATGTTTAAACATATGGGTGCAGCAAACTCGTTAGGTTGAAGGTAAATCAAAATAATTTGTGTTAGGCCTAATCAATAAAGGCTGTCCCACACTTCTCGCAAATATGCTTGATCATTTGGCCTAACTACAAATGTTCGGTAGTCGCAAGAAGTGTGGGAGCTGCACGAAATATTTTGTATCAGTACACTATCGCCGAATGATTCTCTCGATGTTTGGAACGAGTCTTGCACCAAATCAACCAAATGTGTACAACAAACTAATCAAGTACACGCTCGCCCAATACCAATGCAATACCATGCTCGCCCATTCACTTCCGCTCGTCTCCTTTGATTTGTGCCAAAACCCGACAAAAACAGCACAGGTGAACACGAATTATGGTGAGGCGAACTATCCCGAACATTTGAGAACATTTAATCATTTGAGATGATTTAAGTTTTATTTAAGAAACAACAAATTAATGAGTGCTAAACTCTGTTAATTTTTGTTTGACCAAACTATATTTGAAATTAACCTTCGCACTGTAAAAAATAATCGTGTTAATTCGACCCAAATTTAATACCAAGATGTCCCAGTAAGACCTCACACACTCTTGTGTCGAAATAACACTCAGCTGCTTGTGTTGAAGTTCACCAACTTACCTGAGTTGGAAACCATCACAATTCCTTGTGTCACTCGGTAACACATATTTCTTCCGTGTTAAATGTTTAACACATTTTTGTGTGTGAAAAAAATTACTCTATGACTAAGCAACACAGAAATACTGTGTTAAAATACTTACCCAAATTTGTATTAATATAACCATTTTATTGTAAATAACACGCAGCATAATAAGTCAACACATAACATTTGTGTTATATTTGTTACACAAATTTGAGTGAAATATTAACCAAAATACCTGTCAGGTAAGTTTGTATTTTTTCTGTGTAAAGAAAAACAGTGAACAGCTTATTTCTTGTGCAAAATTAAATGTCTGTAATGGTATACATCACTTGAGAAAGGTTAAATCACCGGGAAATATTGCACAGACAAATTCAACTCGACATCACCTGTCCACCAACAATTTTATACACCAAGTTTCAGTAAAAATTTATATATCACATTAAGATGGGTCCAAATTTAAAACTTTATACTAATAAAGGTAACCCACCGTAAAGTTGCTTTTGAAACACTTATACTCTACATAGTTTAAAATTACACCAGATATTCGTCTTCACATTACAGGTTTGATCTTGAGTGACCAAAACAGTAAAAAAATATTTTTAAACTGTTAAACATAATCTTTAAACTGGACAAATTTTGAGGGGTTATTCAAATTGTATAGTTTGTTCATATATTTAATATATAATATTGCAAAAAATATTTCATCTGTAAATAAATTAAGCATTCCTATTAAGTTACGTTAAAAACGGTTAATTGAAAAAATTAACCTGGATTAAAAGTTATCACTTTTCACAACCGTACCAAAAGATACAATGAAATTTTCAAGATTCTAAATCACTGGATCTTCCAACTTTATATGTAAATAGGTATATTCAAAAATACTAAACATTTAAAGATAAAACACTTTATTGCGCACATTGTTTAATGCAATGATTTTATCGTGAAGGCTTCAACGGCCCTTTAAATCTAACTCTAACAGGTACGGGGAGACACTTCTTCTGTTGCACAGGTCAAAAGATTTGGCTGGGGATCACTTGAACTCTGTCTTTTGTTGGTCCACGGCTGAAAGATATGGCTGAAGATCACTTGAACTGCTTACTAGCTCTTCCAGAATGGCCATTCTGAAAAATATTTTTCAATACTATATATCTGGTCAGCAATGATATACCAATAGTTATTGGGTACTTCATCAAGAGAAGCCCATAAAACTTTTGAGGGCAGTACATATACAAAGCAAGGACAACTAAATAAAGGCATCCAGTGGCTGTGTCTCTTTTGGTTCAAGAGCCAGTGGCGTAACTGCTGGGCCCGCGAGCCGAGGTAAGCGCTCTGGCAGGCCCGCATTTTGGGATGAAATAGTTCAACTTAATTTTGATAAATTTTAATAACTTTAGCCATTCTGAATTAGTTATGCTGCTTTTCACTGTATAAGTCGTCTAAAAAAAAAAACAGCAATGTTCATTTTGCCGCCCACACTATAAACTTTTATTTAGGTTACCGGTATACTTTTTCAAATATTCCAAAAAACATAATTGTTTTGGTGTAGTTCTTTTAGTCAAAGTATTACAAGGTATGACGTTTTAAGTTAAAATACTTACACTTAAAAATAAAAAAAAAGTTGCCCAACACGCTGGTCATCTCGAATTGATTCTTTGAAACTGTGCGATTATGCTACATGGGGGCTAAAAATAAGTTTGCGGGGGGGGGCCCAAAAAATCAGTTACGCCACTGTCAAGAGCCAATGAAACTTTATTGCACACCATTAAAATAGCTAACAATTTAGCATTTTGAATAATTGCTATATGTCAATCGGTAACTGACATATTGAAAGTTCTAAATACAGTATGTGAATCTTATGGAGAACTAGCTGATGTACCCGTTCTTCGCACAGGTGTTTTCTTTACCCAATATATAGTCAATGCAATCTGCAATTAAGTTAGCATGAAACAGCTGTTCTTGCTTCTGCTCTTTAAAGCTGTCAAATGGAAGTATCCACAGCTGTTCGCATTACAGTTTCTGAATGTTTACTTTCTTCTGAAATGTAAACATTGAAACTTAGGACGTTCACGGGGCTTAGCCCCGAGGGGATTTTAAGGAAGTGAATAGGCCTATATGTTGCATGGGTTCAAGATCTACCTTTATGTAAAATTTCAGCCCAGTCAGTTCAGTAGTTTTTGTGTTCACCCAGAACATCAGACAGACAGACAAAAACCATCTCTTCTTTATAATATTATAACAAACTAGCAAATCCAGCTGCTCACAAATTCAAGCAAATACGGTTGTGACTTTAAATTGTGTTGCCATTCCAAAAGTTAGCCTGAAGCAGCTGATCTTTCTTCTGTACTGTGTTTTGTTACCTTCAACAGCTATCAAATTCTCAATTTCAATGATTACTGTTCTTCCATAAGATCAGTGTCTCCAGTTGTACGATTATTATCGTTTTGTACGATAATTCAGCCCGTTGTACCATGTACGATAGGTCACGTACGATACGGTAAATTGTATAATAATTTGGGATCAGCCTAAACTATACATGATTATGACCTACTAATTAATTGAATGATTACTAATGATGAACTAATTACTGACTACTTCATGAATTAAATTCTAAAAATACATAAATAGGCTCTCAGAACATATTTTAAAAGTACTAAATACAATTTTTTGTTGGATTCTTTGCCATTTATTTTTATAAATACCCTACATAGGCTTTGTAAAATATCGTGAGTTTTGTTAAGCATTTGTTTATTTATTCGAACCTTTATTTCGTTTGGAAATTTACAGCTGTTCTACTTAAAAAAATTAAATGTTTGTCTATTTTAACGTTTGAGTGTAAGTTTTAGGTGTCTTTGCAAACGTGCAATAATTTTACCTACAATACAATAATATTTAATTACTTGTATGGTATTTGTCCCTGGCCGAACTGGAGACACTGCATAAGATTAACATTGCAACTTTGAAGGCCTTTGGGGCCTGAGGGCCGATGTAGATTTTAATGATTTTCTGCAGACCTACGCATTGAGACATTTCCGCATAGATACTTCAATCATAACAATCGGTACAGTGGATCCTGATATCTCAGCGTGACACAAAATCTGCTTGTGTATTAAATATTAGGTTTGCTGCAGCAAGGGTATTTTTGTTTGGCTACTTAGCTTGCCGGCAAACTAAATATCCCCTGACACTGTAATAGGCCTGGAAAAAGGGTTTATAATTTAAATCTTAAGATAGGAGGGAGGCACCTCACTGTCGGTAGCGTATGTTAGATGGGGTTAGATGGGGACTGTAACTTTCTTTTTTTTTATTCGGATTGTTATATTGGATTTTACCTTGTAGAACTGCCACTCCCACTCTCACTCTGTCCAGTTTTCTTTCTACTTGCTGTTGGAGGTAAGTAGGTGAACCGTTGAAATCATTGAATTTCTCGTCTGGTTCCATTCTATAAATAAAAGTTACAAATTACCTTTTCTGAACTAAAATACCTAAACGTTTAAACGGGTGCAGTTCCGGATCTGGGCTACCATACTATCGAATGAAAATATCAAAAGTTTTAACAGTTGATATATCGATTACTCTTATTCTTCAAATTTTCTGTCGATGTAGCTCTCTACAAAACGACATCCAATCAGCGATAGTTTTCCTGCTGGTTTTAGATGTTGATGTGCTTGTTTTTCTTATTAAAAAATCATAATTTACAATATGTATACAAAAAATTAAACTAAAGTTAGAATGTTAATCAATCCAAACTTGGCATTTTCGAAAAAAGTGTTTTCTAAAGCGTTCTTTCTTACATCGTGTTCGTCATTGACCTTTTTTTTGCATCAAAATTTGACCGAATTTTCACCACGTATTAGTGTTTTTTGTTTTGCCTCCACACACATCACAATTTGGATTATTAGGTACCTATTAGTTCTTTGTCTTGAAGAAAACTAACACATTTTTCTATTGGATTAAACACATGTTTACAGAAACATGTAAAATTCACAAACTCACAATCACTTTCTACTTCTATTTTTATTTACTTTATTTTAAAATGTAAATAAACAATTTTAATTAAAAATGTTTAAAAACATCTGATTATTAAAAATAGAATACAGTTTAATTATTCGATATATATATATCGATTGTTAAAACTTCGATATTTTCATGCGATATTTGAATGTCACAAAATTAATGTTCTCCTGTAAGTTAATTTAAAAGTTTCCACCACCCTACGTATGTAAAAGAATTCTCCCACCTTTATGCTGTGTGTATTCCGTAATGGGTAATGTTAACAGTTTGACTAACATCAATATTTTCTCTATCTTATGTTAAGCAAATATTCGTTTGCTAGCGATATCGCAATATGGCGATAAGTCTTGCCATCAACAATTTTACTCACTGTCATTGTGTATTGCGAGTTGCAAGTTGCGTATCAGCAAGTATACTTTCTGGCATGGTTGGTTGGTCAGGTTGACAAGGGACTTAATAGGTTAAGGAGCTACGGAGGTACGGTAGGCCTACTCAGAACAGTACAGTCGGCACGACTCTTATTCGATAAATTGAGGTTAGGTGAGATGTAAACTACTCTCAAAGCGAGGTGTTAATATGACAGAAGTTTAGTTATGTTATGTTATTGTTGATAATAAAAAGTTGGCATCACTCACGTCTTCATATATGTGGAGGCAGACCGGAAACTACTTTATTTAAGCCCTGAATTGTTTACTTGAGCTAACAATAAAATTGAGTAGGTATTTGATTACAGGGTTCTTATGGAGTATACATGACCCCAACTATATTGAGTTAAATTTGCATTTTTCTTAAAGATATTTACCTCTAGAATCCAGAAATAACATTTATTTTGCACGGGAACCATTATTAATTATAGAAAATATTACTTAAAATTATTATTTTCGATGCAAGCAGACAATACTTACAAACCACAGATTAGAACACAACTTTCAATGTTTCTAGTTTCTACAGACTATCAGGAAAACGTCCATAGAGTATATAATATATATAAATGAAATGTCGTAGATAATATGTATCTAATAAAAAGTTATGTTTTGTGCTTTATTTACCCCTTACCCATTATAAGTGACTAAGTGTTGAGAGGTGAGTGAGCAAAGTGAACAAGCTCATTCTGAAAGTAAATGAGCGTAGCGAACTAAGTCACCATGGAGGCAAGTGAGCGCGATGGTTAGTAAAAAACACTACATCTTCGTAGGGTACGTGACAGCAAACGAGGTCACCATGGAGGCAAGTGAGCGCGGAGCGCGTAAGCTCATCCTGTAGGAAGTGAGCTGGCGAAGAAGCTTGATCCGAAAATGAATGGTTAATAAAAAACGCTACATCTTCGTACGGTATGTGACATTAAAGCGTACACTTAGTACTGGCATGGTTTGTTGGTGGGCTTGCCACGGGTGCTTATTAGGTTAACTAGCTTGGGTTAGGTTAAGTGCCACCGTACCTGGATGGCAAAACGAACAAAAACAAACCACACCTAACCTAACAATCCTAACCTAACCCAACGCTAGTTAACCTAATAAGTACCCGTGGCAAGCCCACCAACCAACAATCCGAATATAAGTATACTTTGGTACCTATTATACTCCTAATTAGGTTAGGTTAGGTAATACAGGTGCAGTCGAGCAATATTCAAGGGTTCGAGTTGGCAAACCTGCTCCAAGTAGAAAAATCAGCTCCGAAGCAGAAAAAATAACAAAATGGACGTTAACACCGTTTATTTAATTTCGTACTGTTAATTTTCATCTTAAAAGTTGTTATTTACTGACGTATAGTTATTTTAAGAACATATTATGATTATCTCTAGTGGATGATGATTGATCAAACGGTATTTATGTGTTTTCTTTATTAACAAGTTCTTAGATTGGAAATCTCTTGCAGACAGTTCCATGTTGCAATTTGAACGTTCCTCCCCTCAAACCACTAGTCAGCAGAAGAAATTGGAACCGTCCAAGTTTTTTTTACTATTTTCACCATTAAAACGGTCTTTCCGCAGAAAAAGAATACTTTTATCGTGTTTTTCAGGTCAAAATCTATAAGAAAAGTGTAAATTTACCTCGATTTTGTTGGGGTCATGTATACTCCATAATTACCTACAGGTTCTTATCCTCTAATCAATAGATTGCCAAGCATACATAGCGTAATCCATCTTATGTTTAAGAAAGGTTATCTGAATTTCAAAGTAGGTACGCCTAGCTCACAAACTTAACTTGTCTATAGTAGACTCACTAAAGCTGGAGCAGTCAAAATACTAGAGGAGTTATAACATGTTTGTATAAAATTAGCAAATTAAGTTCTCAGACCCCTTCAAAGTTTTAATGTAAGGAGTACAAAAGTGAGATTTAACCTCGAGTCGTACAGGCTTTGGAGAGTAGGCTAGGCCTGTAATCGGTAATTATGGAGTATACATGACCCCAACAAAATCGAGCCAAGTTAAGTTTGTGAGCTAGGCATACCGACTTTGAAATTCAGATAACCTTACTTGAACGTAAGATGGATTACACTATGTATGCATGGCAATCTATTGAGTAGAGGATAAGTAGGCAAAATTGACAAGGCCTAAGTTATTTTGTCAAACAAAATTGTTTTTCCTAGGATGTCCTTCTAACATCAATCACCCTAATAACTCAAGCACGCCGCTTCCTTCACGGAGTTGTAGGGGTTACTTACAGCCTACAATAACACTGATCACTACCTTTACAGCTAAATCTTCACTTACCTTATCACCCATCTTGACGACATGTAGTAACAGTAGTATTTGGCTACTGCATTGCAGTTCCACATTCGCAATTTAAAACTCAAAGAACGTAAACTGACAAACTAACAAAAATAATGCTGCCGGGTGTCGTCTGTCGCTGTCAAGGAGTTCTATTGGTGTTACTGGAGGTAACACTGATGAACAAAACTACGAGCCTTTCTTTCCAAATTTTGGTGAGGCAAAGAACTACTTGCTGAAATCGAACTAGTTGGCAAAGTAACTCAAACAAATACCTACTAATGATTTTAACATTAATAAACTTGTATTCGTTTGTTTGCTCATGATTTGTCATATTTCACGGCAAGATTAGATGCATAAATAGAGTGAAAAAATGAATTTGCTCCAACTTGTATTACTTTTACTCCAGTGATTTTCACGAGTAGAATCACTTATAGGAGTAAACAACGAATCATGATAGTTCAAAGAACGATAAATTTGCCTCACCAGTGTACCAACAGTAGGATTTATTCATAATTATTCTCAGTAATAAGTTGATAATTTCATTCATCTGCAACTGCAACTACATTAAAAAATGTACTTCTACTTCTACTTTTTAGGTGGAAATATTTGTTCATGGATCCTTTTTGAAAGAGTTTTTCTGCCAATTTAAATACATATCATAGTGTTAAAAACCTAATCTTGAGTTGCTTTATTAGTTTATTACATACCCGAAGCCCTACCCAAACTTAGACTAAATGTAATAGTACTAATAGTGTAATACAGATTTTTATCTTTCACCGTTGATCATTTGTGCTATTTAAATAATTGTTTTGTATTTTTAATAAACAAAATTGTATTCATTTACTATAACTACCGTCAACATATACAAAATTACACTTAATCGCATATTTGTCCTGGCTTTTTGTGAATTACGGCCAATCCCGGGTGCAACGCACATTAATTACCCATAATTCCACACAAAATTACCGTGTTTAAAATATATTTTAGAAGACCAACACGCTTTCGTGTCACAAATGCCAAATTGACACAGCATAGTTTTACCACGAATGCGAATTGGTTACTCAAGCCTCTAGTAACCAATTTCAGTGTCTATTTTCACACAATCAGTTTAACGAACATCTTTGTGTTTAAAATACCCCAGCATTTTTTTACAGTGTAATATGTTTTGCAAATAACAATGTTCAAAGCAAACAATGAAATTAGTTGTCCATACACAAATTATATTGTTTAGTTTATTATATTTTTGGTAGTTTCAACAATTATTCATTTTTCTCTGTGAACCGTACGTGTCACCTTGACACTGCTCACTGCTCTCTAAATGTTTTAAGCCAAGTACGCAGTTAATATTTGGGTAGTATCAACCCAATGCTGGTTTAAAACTGTATAACTGTGATATACACTGCTGTATCAAGAAAATTTAAGTTTTATAAAGATGGCGGTTTGACAGTTTCCCCAGTATCTACTTGAAGAGAGACATTTAGAAGTATCATCTAAATATGGGATTTCTTAAATGTATTATACGATTAAACATGGCGGATCTCTGGGGTTTTCTATATCAGCTTGATGTGGTAACCTGTAAGAGTATCAGCTTTTCTTTAAAATCTGTTATAAGTGAAAAAATACTAGTGTATACAACTATATATCAATCTGAAATTTTATAAAACACATTAATAAATCATTTTCAGTGACTTAGTCTTTGAACTGAACGAATATATACAGTAACAAGTTGGACCACAAGGGATGGACTACTCATAAAACCAACTGTAAGAGTGATTTTATGTATATATATATATATATATATATATATATATATATATATATATATATATATATATATATATTCATAAATATAAATTTGAACTAATAGTGTTTTTGGCATCTGGGGACCTCAAAACTAAAAGTTATCATGGTCTCGGGCTTAAGTCTTACCATGAGACCTATGGTAACAGCTTCTTCCCTATAGGAGAAATTCGCTAAAAACTATAATATTTTGTACAACAAAGTATTTTGGCACTACCTAACTGATAATTTATTGGCAAGAAATTTAAAGATACAAGGTTCAAGGATAAGAATTTAAGGATAAAGGTACAAGGTACAAGCTTTACAAGGTTCCTTCGTGGATATAATTTCATTTGCTCAATTACAAGTATCGTGAGGATAACAAGTTGTGCTACCTGTCTAGTGATATGAATTTCTCTTTCGGAAATAATACATTGTCTTTAACTGGTTACTGAACACAGAGCTTTTTTATATTTAATTTCTCGTAGCGCAAAAGATCATATAAAGCAGTGTAACGTTTTAATGTCAAATACTGTATACATAATCTTTGCACTGCGAAAGATAAATAAAAAAAGGCTCTGAGTTCAGTGACCCATTAAAGACAAAATATTGTTCTCCTGGATAAATTCTGATTTGATCATAGACAAGTTCAAAAACTTATCTATGATCAGAATTTATCCAGGAGAACAATTGAAAAACTTAAAAACTTAGGAGGATAAGTTCAAAAACTTGTTGTCTTTATTAGTTGTTATAAGTTGTCCCAGTTGAGGAAACCGTAAGTCTGACATCCACCGACCCAAAATTTTGAATAAAGGATCTTGGCGAAATAAACAGAGGAACAAAGTAGGCTTTTGATGAATATTTGACTTAGGGCATAAAGAAAATAAAACTGTAAATAAAATGAGTTAAATACATATAGTTTTTCATTAATTATCATAAATAATATTTAATGACCTGTAAAATGTTATAGTTTTTGGTTTAATTACCAATGAATCTTTTGTAATATGTTCTTATCACATGTATATGTGCATACTAGCATATTTCATCACTAGGGACGAAAGTGACGCATTTCGATAAGAGGTTAATTTTACGACGGAGTCGAAGCTGAGGACGGAAAATGAGCGAGGATTGAAAATCCACTTTTGGCCTGGGTGGGGAACTATATTTTTCGCCATACTGCACAATATATTAAGTTATCTACTTGACAAAACTAAAATGTTACAGCTTGTTTACATTTAAAGGTTTGCTCCCAGTTGCACCTTGTTCCTTGTTCCACCTTGTTCTTGTTATTTAAAAGAAACAGTGATTTCAGATGTATTCAACTATTGTCTGTTACGTTTGTCTTAGTGTTAGGTTAGACTAACTTTAACGATTGATATTTCGAACGCTGTGGACTACAATTAAATCGACAACAATGCAGCAATGAACTTCAATTGATAAAATAACCGATTACTACTCTTGATACAAACGATTACTTACAATCGACGCACACAATTTTACAGTTTTATTACATTGGTATAAACGAAAAAACGAACAACTGATGACCTAGACACCAGCTGATTCTTTTTTGCCATGGATCTAAATTTTAGCCCCGTAACGCATGTATTGAAAACAGCCGTTTTCGAAGCAGTATGATGAAACATTTATTTATAATTCAATGAATTAACATATCTGTCAATCCGATCCTCATTTAAAGGTTTTTTTCTTATTTTTATCTTGTTTATCTCATATATATATATATAAAAATAATATTTATATATCCTTATATATATAAGAAAAAGACCTTTAAATGTAGATCGGATTGACAGATATGTTAATTCAGTACTTTGGTATTATACGGATGCCACCCTTATACAGCGCGCTGCGGCAGTTATGTTAGGATGGGTTATCATAAAAATGATTGTAGGACTTTCCTTGTTTTGTTACAAATCGAATGATACCTGATGAGTCATACTTCCGGCCGCCAAACCCCCTCCAAATAGGCCAAGGTCAGGTCGTTGACCGGAGCGCGCGCATCACCTGTCACCGCCTGTATCTGGGTCAGTGTCATGAGTGATTTATTGCCGTGCACTACGTTACATTTGTTTTCATAATGAGTGACGTTCTTTTGGTGTGGGATTTACCGCGAAATGAAGAGGAAACCGTACGTATTTTTATGATAACCCATCCTAACATAACTGCCGCAGCGCGCTGTATATTTGGCAGAGTACATATCGCGATCGGGTGTGGCTGCTAGCGGCGGCGACGTATTCAACACGATCCTAGCGGACATCGCTGACTTTTGGGAGGCACAACACAAAGACCGCTCATCAGAATGATGTAAAAGTTTTACAGTATGTCAATCAAACTACGTTTTTTCGAATTATGTAGTTATCCTTTGTCTCCGGTAAAAATTAACCTCCAAAAATAGTGGCATCCGTATAATACCAAAGTACTGTTAATTCATTGAATTATAAATAAATGTTTCATCATACTGCTTCGAAAACGGCTTATTTATATATATATATATATATATATATATATATATATATATATATATATATATATATAGTTTATATAATAGTGTATAGTTTGCTGCTTTTATCGCATACAAAATTAGCAGCATTTCGCCACGAAAGTCAAGAGTTCCTACTCAGCCAATAATTTGTCATCTACCGCGGCCGTGTTTGGAATACTTTCTTGTGTTAGGGGGCTTTGCATATTAAACTAAATTATCGGACCAGCATATGTAAATTATCTGTTTTAGTTAGGATATTTTGCAAAATAGTTTCATAGGAACATTCAAACTATCCCAGGTTAATTTATTGGAAATCGGATGGTATTATTTGCTACGTTTGATTACCAATATGTTGCTTTTAGATCGCCAGAAACTCTCTTAGTTTTAACCGCAATGAAATATACATATTTGCAGTTGTTGAGTGGATTCGATTTTTTATTTAAATCACTTGAGAAATCGGATATATTTTATATTAGGCCCGTTAGATATGTATGAGTAGTCAATAATTGATCTCCATGTTTGTTCAATTGTAATATTTATGTAATATGATATATGATATTAATAATTAGAGTATTTGTTAAATTAAAACTACAACAACACGTTTTAACAAGCTTATCTTTTTTTCTGAATGTTTCTGACTTTGTTGAAGATTTTCTGTATTCTTGGTTGATTATTTGGAAATCTCATCTCCTTTAAAACTATATTAAGTGAAACAATTTTAAATTCAAGCCAAAGCTTATCTTACAAAACCATTTGTTCCTTTACCTTGTACATTTTCCAGGACTACCTTAAAACTGGTCTATACAAGTTTTAAGGCTGACATTGGGTACATTAAATTAAGTTGTCATATGTAATGACAACTTCTTATATATATATATATATATATATATATTTAACGGACAGTCTTGTGTCTGTCCGTTATGACAAACTTCCCTTTCACCTTTGGTCCCTCCATTTGCAGTGGCTAGGGACAGAATCTCCGGATATGGTCCCCAACCTGAGAATGGAAGTTCCCTGGCTGTTGTACCTGGATACCCTGTCAGTTGAGTTGACCAGTTGGAGGGCAGAATGCGAGTCCCCTGTTTGAGAGCCTCTTTCTAGCTGTCACAGGGGCACGGGAGTTGGCCCTCTGTAGGGTCGATTAGGCAGCCGTCGCATCCCACCCTTTCCTGCTATATCTTATCCTTCCGGTAACCTGCGCAATATTCCCGCTCGTGGAAGATGTGCCTAGCAGCTATACCGGGGTTTCCTAATCCGCAACACTGATGATACCTTATATATACCCATATAGTTTCCTTTTCCTGCTCCCAGTTCCTGTTGTTAATCTATTATTTCTTTCCAGGAATCAGATCTTAATGTCACATAAGATTATTACAAATATAACAAATACAAATATACCTACCATTAAGGTTTCCACCAGTAGGTAAGTGGCCAGAAATGTTTTATTAGAGGTGTTTTTTGATTCCATTATGAATGCGTTCTGAGAAAAACGCAAAATGGAAACCAAGCTTATTTTACTATCATCGATTTGTACTAAACGATGCATTCAATTGTAATATGTTTTACAACACACTTTTCAAATAGCTATTTCATTGTTTATCAGTACCTTCAAATTTATTCCAATATGTTATTATCTCATTTATTACTTTAATTTGCTTTTTATTTAGGTTTTGACTAAAAAATCATTTGGTGACCTTTTCTTGCGTTAAACTATTACCATACTCTTAGTGATGAAGTATATAGTTCCTTAAATCAAAATATATTGGAAACCATCCTATTCAAGGATTGTCTTATAGGAAACCGTTATGTTGTCTGATAAATTACTTTCATTCTTTATTGAAATGTAATATATTTTTATATGCGAGCCTTCTAATTGGTGTTTGTTGTTATTATTGTCTTATTGTGAAACAAAACTTAAAAATACAGAACAATTTAGTCATCAATACTTATTTTGAAAGCATTTTAAAAGTCGTAGATATTCAATTATTTTAGTTATATATTTCCCATTTACCTATACAACCTACTTAAGCGTAGGGTTATTATAGTATTTATCATAGTATACTAATTGTGGAGATATATTTTCTAGTAAACTATTGCTGTATTCATGTATCTTTAACTTATTGCATATTAATTAATACAGAATGTCTGAATAACTAATACATTTTAAATTAACATTTGTTAACGGAAAAATACAAACCACTTATTTTTGTCTCATTAGGGCAGTAAATATATGTTAAAAGATACATTTTTCATCTACATAAATCGTAAATCTTATCAATATATCCAGTAGATGCAACTGTTTTTAACCATTAACAATAAAACTCATAAGAAAAGTCCAAATAAAATATACCTTAAGTATTTTTCATTTTTCAGAACATGTTTCTAGTAAAGTTATACGTCAAAACTCACATTAAACTTTTCTGAGCTATGTATTTTATAATCATGTGGTATATTAATTAAAATGTTTTAAATGGTTAGTATTTTTTATTATAGAATGCATTTAGTTATATTTATAAAGGTTTACAACATTTTACTCTAGCGATGAAATTGTCTATGTTTCTAACTAAAGTTACAATTTATGTCAGTTTCCTCTGTTAGAAATTGTAAAAGTTTTGACGGTTAATTTCGGTAAAACTCGTTAATTTGCGATCTCAGATTTAATTGTGATATTATTTTAGTTATTTGTCTTATATGGTTGTATCAGCAAAAATTAAAACACATGCTAGTATTATATAGCCTAAACAAATTGTTTTTGATAGGGAGCTAGTCTAAATAAGTGTTTGCATGCTTATTTTCAAATATTATAAAACAACAACAGCGCAAAAAATATTGATATTCCTCGAAACAACTATTTAGGATCTATGAAAAAATACCTATGACATACCACTATTTTTGAAGTTGTACTCACAACAACTTTGAATGAAAACCGGGCAGATAAGACACGAATAAATATATATTTCTCAAGATCTATTATTCATTAGACTAGAGCATTTAAACATCCTCTATCCGAATATATTACAATTTATTTAAATGCTATTTTAATAGTCATTTATACTATACCCTTATATAAGTAAGGTTTGCTTGGTTTCTTTCATGGTTTGTTGTTTGCAGCTCTGATATTAAAAACGGCTCAATGATTTCTTAAAAAAATATATAATTGACCTATTTATGAATTAAAAAATATGTTATAGTAAGGTCCCATACACAGGAAAAAACTAATTTTGGATAAAATCAGAATTAACAAAAATTGTGTTTCCGGAATTTAAAGTTATAAAAATAATTCTAACAGCTGTTTATAATCAATCAGTGGACTGTCAAAGTAGTATTCAAGTAGTTTAAGTATTAACAAAGAAGGTGTCCTAAAAATAGTGACTAAAACAAATGAATGAGAATTATAATTAGAGTGGTTATATATAAAATATTCAAAAGTGCATGTATTAAAAAAACTGCATCAAGGGACATTAAGTTATAAAACAACTGGATTAACTTGAGTTAAATGAGAAAAAAAGAGCGAAAATGATCAACGAAACTCTACTCTTCACAAGGAGGGTGTAGTGACAAATTATTTCAAATAATCTAACCAAACCGATTGACTTTTTCTGATCAAAGCTTCGTCCCTAAAGTAGTTTTTCAAGGAATTTTACGCAGTATGATCGAAACACTTTGTTATATTATTGTGCCATCTACACATTTAAACAGTCTTATATTTATCCTGACTATTCTCTTTCGTGAATTCTTAAATGCAAATATTTGTAGTTAGATTTGAAAGATGCGTTCATAAAACCAAAGCAGATACCAAAATGCATTTAACCTTACTTTAGACGGTGACACGTTCGTGATATTTGTCACCGACAAGCAGACGATAACTGATTTATTGGGTGCTAACCACGACCACGAAGGAATGCTGTTTCTTCAGTATTTCTGTAGTGTTTTCAACTAAAACTATCTTTGTCACGGGATTGTTAGTTTTTCTTTTTTGGATAATTATCCTTCGTAAAATATAAGCTTCGTAATATGCATGTATTATGCATGTTGTCAAAAGAATGATCGGTGAGAATTTAGTGAAATCATACTGTTGTTGCTATACATTGTAGTACTAAGGTAAATTGATTTTTAGAAGGCAAATTTAGTTTATTGGACTAATACTCCACGAAATTAATATTTTTGTAAGTAGTTTATAGTATTGGTATTTTGATATCCCAATGTGCTACTTCAGTTAACATAGGCCAAGAGTAGAAGAGTGTAGGCTCTTATGACATTGGCAAATAGAAAGTACAACATATATAAGGTGGGTTTTGTAAGTAAATATTACCTTGAGAGTTTTATTAAATTTATTTTTGGGTGGAGAGATTTTTTGTTATGTTTTCAAACCAAGTATTTTAAAGTGTATAACCACTTCAAAAAACACTATAGTGAATGAAAATATAGCAATGAATAAACAAGGTATTAGTAAAGTAAAAGTAATACTTTTTGTATTTGTATTGACATAAAAAAACTATTAGTTTACTATGAATAATTTCTAACCAATGGCATGTTTCTTACCTGTGTTAATATGTTAACCTAGGATTTTAATAATGCTTTGATGTTAGCGTAAAAGCTTACAATGGTAGGCTTATTATACTGTATTAGTAATATTAAAAATATATATAGAAAATGTGACAATATACGAAATGCTTTCCTGAACTCACAAAGTTGATATTCATACAATTGGTAAAAAAATCAATTGAGACTAATCAAATGTATAAAAACCAATGTTCGGTCCCACAAAAAAGCTGTTTCCAGTTCATCTAAATACAGACACAAAAAATAATGTTTTGTTTCAATTTATTATAAGAGTGAAAATATTATGTAAATAAAATACAATAAAAGGCAGTGTTGATGTTATGAAATTACTAGTTGCATGTAGTTTTTAATACACATTTCACTTATGTTTTTACTTTCATTTGTTCATTAAAGTTATTAAAATCATAAAATATTTTCAAACTTGATGCTGGATACTCCGGCATTGAACTACCAACAAAACACAGATTAACGTTTAAATCAAATATTTAATGAATACTTGTTGATATTTAACAAGAATTTCCAATTTCAAATATCAAGAATTGGTAAAATAACCACTGATAAATTAATAATCCTGTACTCATAAACTTGAAATATAGTATTATACGTGGAAGTTAAAACTTTCATGAGACAACCTGGGTTATATAATATTGTCTAACAAACCTCACTATATTTGTATAGTTAAGCCTTATCTGTATGAATATATACTGCCCGCTTTCAGCGTTAACCGGTCTTTTTGGAGGATTTAGAAATCATTCGTTCACATTTACTATGAACTTCTAATAATTAAAGTTAATTGGTTAAACAATCTCAATACCTTATAATCTTATGTATATACTTATATCAAAATGGTGATGGCTGGTATATATAGATTAAGACATTTATGTGGAAATAAACACACATGCATATGTAATAAACATTCATAATGGTTATTTACAACGAAAGTTTACTTTTATTTTATACAAATCATGTTATTAAACTAATTACTAATTAAACAGTTTTCGTGTTATAACATATATATTTTACTATAAAAAAAAAACATATCTATATGAAATTATCTGAAATTGTATAGTGTGTTAAGAGCGTGTAAACCTATTTGTTACTCATATATATCTGCGTTAACTTATTACCTGCTTGATGTTATTTACTTTACCAATATACATATTTTTATTGGTTTTACTCTCTTTAATTTTTAAATTGTCGTGAATATTTAGTAAATACTTTTTTAGCATAATCAAAAACATTACAATGAAAACTGATTTATTTATTTTGACAAGGCATTCACTACCTAAAGGAATGAATACTGTTTTATAAATGAAATGTTATTTGATTACGAACAATACCAGTCCTTTTGAATAAATTATATTGCAATACAACTATATAGAACGCGCTTTTAGTATTTACGAATAAATGTCGTTTGATTTTTTATTTATCATGCTTTTTCCATAGTACTTTCTATATAAACGGTAAACTCCCTCAGAGCAATATATTTAAAGTCAGCCAGCCGAGGGAGCCCGGTGTATCCGAGAGGAGGAAAGTCAGGAAGCGGGTTTCCACACGGCGGATTTTCCTTCAGTACCTTAATAGACTCTTCTATCTTTAACATACATTTGCTATTGATACAAATGCATATACCACATTAACGTTTTTATAAAACATATCGTTTAGCTACATAAATAATTCACAAGTAATTAATTTACTGATATTAAATGTTAAAATCTTTCTACATACAAGTTGTAGATTCTGTATATTGTATTTCGGTAATATATTATTATAAACGAAATGTTTATCAAAACAAATAGCAAAGTATTCATGCTCATTTTTGTATTATATTATTGTAAACAAATCTAAGTTGCTACATATAAAGTTTTCTTTGTGTAAAGTTACATTTTTATTCTTTTTGATTTTTAAATGTCAATTGTTTATTTTTTAAACCAATTAAGAAGTAAACGATACACTTTTGGTCTTCTGTGAAAGTGGAGAGTGACTGGGAGAAATAAATCCCATATGTATGTATGTAGCTAATAAATTCTATGGAATTAGGATGTAGAACTATTAAGGTTTCTGTATAATTATGTTTCACTTAATTTTAAGGATTATTCAAGATGTCCCATTTCAAACAAAACGAACGCAAGACATAATACAGGGTGTCACAAAAATATGTAGCGTGCTATGCAGAACCGGATTTTACATAAAAAAGCAAGTAAAAAATGTGAAGTAATATTATTTAGATTTTGGCTTGGTTTTGCCGTAATCCGCCATTTTGTATTATTTTGAAAATAATTAATAATTCAAAAACAATCGGTGATATTTGTACGAAACTTGGTATAAAGTTTAAGTTTTATGTTATTACAATTTTCCAAAAACGTGTTTTGTCAAATTTATAAAATTTCAAAATGGCGGCCATTTAATGATTTCAGAGTCAAATTCCATGAAAACTAGCAGCTAAAACAACATTTTACAAGATATCAAATTAAGGCTCATGTTAATCCAAATCCAATTACATTTTGATTGTAAAAATCGATTAATAAATAAGCAAGTTATGACAATTTTTAATAATCAATTTCAAAATGGCGGCCATTTAAAAACATTAAAATTGAAATCCCATGAAGACTAGCAACTGAAATAAAAATTTACACGACATCAAATTTAAAGCAAATGTAATTATATGGTCAAGTACACTGGGGTATTTGACCTCAAATTTTTTAATGGCCGCCATTTTTAAATTTATTATACAAAATTACCAAAACTTTTTTATTTATTAATCGATTTTTACAATAAAAATGTCGTTGGATTTTAATTTAAATGAGCCTTAAATTTTGTGTCATGTAAAAATTTTGTTTTAGCTGCTAGTTTTCATGGAATTTCACTTTTAAATCTTTAAATTGCCACCATTTTGAAATTTGATAAGTTTGACAAAACATGTTTTTGGAATATTTTAATAACATAAAACTTAAACTCTATACCAAGTTTCGTACAAATATCTCCAAGGATTTTTGAATTATTAATTATTTTCAAAATAATACAAAATGGCGGATTACGGCTAAAATAAGCCAAAATCAAAATAGTATTACTTCACATTTTCGACTTGTTTTTGTATGTAGAATCTGGTTCTGCATAGCACGCTACGCATTTTTGTGACACTCTGTATATTAAAGCAACACAGGCAGACGGACTATTAATTTATCAGCTTGAAGAGTTGATTCAACTCAACCAAACTTCCTGTAAACTCCAGAGTTTGACTTAATAGATTAAGCTCAGTTTAAGAGTAAGCTCAGTTTTAGAGTAAGCTTAGTTAATAGATTAACTGTCCGCACGATCAGCCAATGTAAACTGGATGCTCTGTTGCAAATCTGGTTGACGAAATCAATTGTTAGTTCTTGATATTGCATTTGAAATGTATAACTAATTGTTTCAAAGCGAATCTAGTTTAAATGAGTCATAAATATGCTTCATACAAATTTATATAATTTATTAAATAATATGATTTTAAGGTAATGTTTATAATTCAATTATTGTTGGAAAAAAGATAATATTTTACATACTTTAGTTTTAGGTTGATAAATTAAATTTTTTCATCAAAGTCAGAGGTGGGATATGTTGTCCAAACCACAGAAGCTTCTAATAATCCTCAGTGACTCCGGGTCCCGGATGATATCAACCACGTTCGAGGTCACACTAAGCCACTACGTGACTTGTCCTGCTCATGGATGAACCGTTGTCATGGAAAATGGCAGAAATGTTAAACCGTCCACATTAAGATTATTTATATTTAATAATTATTATAATTATTTTAAAAGTAAAAGTTTAATGCTTGTAATTAAATTGTAAATTCTTGTCTCAAATTTAAATTTATTATCGTGGCCAAACCCCAACAAATTGCATCTCAAAGTATTTGTTAAGATTCCTACTCAGGTCTTAAATTCAGAATTTATCAAATGTCTTAGGGATTCACACTATTTTCCTTATAATTAGAATGTATATTAATGCCAGACGACGAGTTTATTTAGTTAAATGGTTTTATTAACATACATACCTTAACATAGTGGTCTTGTTTAAGGCGGCTATGACGTTATCCGTACAAGTTCTTCAGTTCATCCACAGAATGCAGCACAAACATTTGTTTTTCGCTCTCTATGAATCTTTCCGCTGTATCCGAGATGATCACCTCTCGATTTTAGTAATTTATAAACTAAAACTTTATAAACTTTTTATTAGTACGAATCACTTGACTTCTAATTCCGTAACATCGAAAATGTGGTAATTAACATTAATACAAATATACTGAAGTAATCTTAATATTTCTAGAATCTTTTGGTCGTTTTAAACATGAAAGAAAATGTAAAATATGCAGATAAATATAAATTATAAATAAATTATCGGCATAACATCGAAAACCAAACCATAATAACATTTAATCTCTTATATAGTTCCTGGTATGATTTTAATGTGCTTATTCAGATGTAGGTACTTGATATATGTTGCACACATGTTGCTTCATTTACATATAACATCTCTCACGAGATAGAACATATGTTTTATGAATTGTGCAAAATCACATGAACAGTACTAATGCTTAGCAATACCACTTATAAGTCAAATATTTTCCTCAATAAATATTTCGGCGTAAATGTTTTTTTCCATATGTCTTTACACACACAGGTTTTAATCAAATAAAGGCAGTTTTACCAAAGGTGCCAAGTGCCGCATTTTCGGTTATTCATCATTAAATAAAAAACATGTTATTTGTTCAAAACTTGGGATTTAGAATTCTCTAAAGGATATTCTTCCATGCATTTTATAAGGATTATTATAAGTTATATTTGTTTTACTATTTAACTGACTGTTGATATACTATGTATTTGATTTGTTTGACTATATACACTTATGTGTTTTTAATTTTTAATATTATTACAGATACTCGTACGCAGTTAAAAATATCGATTATAGAAAGAAATCAGCAATAGTATAAACGAATACAAAAGCTAGAAATAAATAGATTGTTTATATGTTGTTAGTGTTTATAATTTATTGATTATTATCGACGTTTTAGACGGTTTACATTATTCAATGAATTCAACATAATACTTGCAAGAAGTACCAAGACACAATGGTTTACCACTATCAATAAAGCCTGTTTCGGTCTATAATATAACGTTTTCTAGACAAATTGTAACTAACTCACATACCAGTTTTGTTGTTGAATTAATCGTTACAGTGGACTGTTTTTCTTCTTAATGTACGAACGGGAATAAATACAGACCAAATAAATGGCAACAAGATTAGTCCAGAAATAAACCCTCAGTACACCAGAAGGTCCACAAAATGTGTGGAAGATTTAAACTAAAACAACCATTTTTTGTTTATTTTAAAAATGACTCCCATCTTAATTAATAGTAGACAGAGGAAATGTGCGTGCACTCAGTTACTACAAAAATAATAAATTATCATATACTTTGAATAAGAATAAAATTAAAACTTAATTTTTTTCCAAAGGGGTATTCAAGATTATGGTAAGTTCAATGGCACGCATAATTTTGCAGTACAAAGGAACCCCCTAAATTAATTTCCAAACTTTATGTACCTTTACTAACGGCCCTGTTATTTACTAAATATTTAAATTTTCAAGGATGTGTAGATTCTTATCTGTAACGTGAAAACTGTGAGGAAACGTTCTTAAGTTGTTTATATTTTTAAAACTTATACGATCATTTAAAGCATATACTATGCCAAACTATGCCAAAACATGGCTGGGAATAAATTAGTTTTATGTTACTGTTTTAAATTCTAAAACGGAACGTATTACTGGGTTTTTATTATAGTTATAAATAAATTCAAACTTTTATAGTAATTTGATTATGTCCTTAAATACTCAATGTTTTTGTGATATTAAATACAAAAATCTGTCCAGACAAACGTTTTATATAATATTACGATTTAATGTCTCCACACTCATTATAGATTGCTAAAGAAATATTTTAAATTATTAAATTGTTTAAACTTTTTACCGATTACTTGGGTAGTCAAGAACATAAAATATAATAATTAAAAGTCTCTTCTAGTGTTTGAAATAGTATATTTGTTTCATTCCGATTTCTTTAATTAGGAAACACTTGAAAGTTTTCTTAACAAAAAAAATCTGTGGTTTATTCAATTTTTAAAGGTACAATTTCCTACAGATCCCTGAGTGTTTACTTATTTCTAAAACAAACTTTAAAAACGTCCTCAGCGGTTGATAAAAAGGCTTGTTAGTTAATAAAATGCGTATTTAAACATGGATTGCTTAAAATTTCTTACACAAATATCATAAAAAAAGCCGAACTTTCGACAAAGTTTTCAAAATGTTGCAAACAGAGGTACGCTTCAATAGCGGTTAAGTATAAGTCTAGATTTTTTTTACCAAATATAAATTAAATTTATTGAATATAAAGGAAACTGCCCTTAACAAATCCCCCGTATAATCCATGATGATTTGTTTAACCATGTAAATATTTACTTGTAAAACAATAAAAATTGTACAAGTATTCATATTGTACAAATTTCATCGGGAGAGGTTTTCGAAGATGTGAAATCCACTTACTAGGTCCGGTGAAATCAAAATGTTGTTGTTCAAGGAAATCTATCCATTAGTTCTATATTACTTTCAATCTAAGAATTGATTTGCACAATGGCGATGTTTCTATTACCGGTTGGCATTGTGCTTGCTACAACAGGATATGACCGTTCTGAAGCATAACTCAGGCCAATCTCGTGTTTGGTTTAGTGGTTACTATTAGCGACCACGTGATACGTTTATTACCTTCAATACAGTGTTCGCAATCACGATTATGGTCTCATCCTGTCGTGTGAGAGTGGCATATTGACCACACAATACACAGGAAATGGATAACTGGTGAAGCTAAACTGGATGCGGCATTAACCAAGGGATTAAGGGACTTAAGCTGAAGAGGATGCAATATCAAATCAAAGATTTTAAATTTCTAGTTGTTTGAGTTTACTCTTATTAGATAAACCTCTAGCAAGGAAACTATTAAAATGTTGTTCATATAATGTATAATTAATATAATTTTAAATTTTAAACCACACATAGCATAAATATTTAACGGTGAAACATGAATGATGACAACACTTACCCAGTAATATATGGGTTCTCTATTTTGTTTTAGCAAATTTCCCCTATAGGGAAGAAGCTATTACCGTAGGTCTCATGGTAAGACTTAAGCCCGAGAAGTAATCCACGCAGTCTTTAAGCACTAACATGGGTTTCTTATGCAGAAACGTGTAGCCAACCTAAGAAAATTGCAAAACAAAAAACATGACCTACATACCAGTGGTACCAACCGTAGTTATATATATAAAGATGTATAATAACGTAGTTATATATATAATGATGTATAATAAGGTTTTATATATATAAAGATGTATAACAAGGTAGTTACGTCACGCTTATAATGTAAGACACAAAATACCTGCAGTATTATAATGTAAGAGAGAATATATATATATATATATATATATATATATATATATATATATATATATATATATATATATAATATCATACTACGTAGTTTTAAATATATATATATATATATATATATATATATATAAAGATGTATATCACCGTAAACCCGCCACCGTCTATCCATACCTTTGCCAGCCACTGTTTCCTCCTCCCGATCTGTCCCCAGCCGCGCTGCCACTGCCCTGTCGCTACCTCCTGTAACAAATAAACATATTGCATCAGCCACCTCCCCACCACTTTCTATTATCCCGCGCGCTTTCTCTCTCTCTCTTTGCTCCCTGCTCCCGTTGCGATCGGACGTGTTTTTGCGCTGCTCCGTTCGTTGCATTTTTGCAAAGATAAAACTTGAGCGTTTGCTCCCCATAGCGGCTTCACTTTTCCTAACCTCACTTTTTGCTTTGTATTTTACATAACCTCACTTTTAATTTGTTTTATTCTGTGTAACATAACCTCACTTTTATTTGAAAAATGGCTGTAAATCCTGTCGAGGTTCTCAGCTCGGACGAAACCTATGTTAGACACTTTAGAGTTTATGGAACACGAACAATTTTTAAATTTACTAATCCTCCTCCTGAAACTACTGAAATTGATTGGCTAAGACAAGGTTTTGCCAAAATTGTTAATGAAATGAAAGAGCGGGCCCATGAAAATTATCAGCTTGGCTTCACCTTGCACAGCCTAAACCTAAAAAGTAAAGAACCCGGTTTTGTAGCTTTCCGGCCCGTTGGTGAAATTGATGAGGACATCCTTTGGCAAATTTTTGGGGGTATTGTTCAATCCAATTCAGAATCAATTAAATCTACCGACACATATAAAGTTGAATGTACCCGAGTTAATCTCCCTGTGGGTTCCGGGAAGGTAAGACCTGGCTTTTATAATACCTTTGATGAAGAATGTAAATCGAGACGGGGTAATGTCTCCGTACTCGGCAGGCTCGGATATTCAATCAAATCCCACTGACGGAAGGGAACATGTATTGCAGGGTCTTTCTTTATATATTTGTACAGTTTTAATTTTTGAGCGTCATTGGTTGTTATGTGAGGTATACGCCAATATATTTTTTCTACTTTTAAATCTAAAGTTCCGGCGTTCGCTAACTTTACAGCGTTAATATCCGAAGCCGAGCGTAAAAGTATCAATTCCAGTTTTACGTTCACTAGCACCTTTTTGTAGTCTTCGGCAGACCCTAACAAATGTTTTAATGGGATCGAATATACAAAATGTGTTACTTTTTCAGAATTACCAGGGCCTAGCCAGCAGGCGTTTTTAAAAGTATTTTTTTCTTCCTCGCGAATGGACAGGATATTCTTTAAAGTTGTAGTAATACCAACATTTCTCGTTCTGTCAATCTCCTTGCCACAAATCTCGTACCGGATTTCTTCAAACATAAATACTTTGTTTGAAGTATTTACAAATGAAATACTTCATTTGTATTTATCAGATTGGGAACTCTTGGCACGGGACCGAGCCAGGTTTTTGAGACGTATCAAATTAACAGAAGAAAAGATTTCCCGAGTAATTTTTAAACAGTGGACCCTGAGGGTCACGTGACTCATATTTTAATCAAAGGGGTGGGGGTAAAATATACATTTATATGTCCAAAAGAGATAATTAATCAGTCTCTTTCTTGAACTCGTTGGGTAAACATGGGTTACAACGGTTGTGTTAAGATTGAATAGTTTAAAGACGGGCTTTTAATCAAAATGGATTACTTAGACTGTTGTGTATTTAATACCGCTAATGCAAAGTTTCAACTACCCTCGGGGGCTGATAGCATTATTGTTAATTGGTGTACAGATTTTGATAATAGCGAGACTTCAGAAGACGAATATTAAATATGGCTTTGCAAGAATTTATAATCATTCCTAAATGTAAAGAGCCAATAGATTTAATGACTGGAGTATTTTTAAAGTCAGTCCATTTCTTGGACCCCGAATTAACTAAATGTATTGTGTCGGGTATTTTTAAAAGTCGAGACAATAGTCTGGGTGTATTGATTAAAGGGAGAAAAGGTGTTGTGTTTTGGTCTTACGATTCTTACTGTCAACTAATTGACAGGTTTAACGAAGTAACTTTGGCTTTATTGGGGAATTATCAGTGTTTCATAACTATAGACGCGGGGCCTAGCATAAAGGTTAACAATATTTTTGGGCATCAGTACGTTTGTGTCTCTGATGGAGAACACTCCTTGGCTCTTAACCGTCACGAGTGGGATAAACTTGTAAAAAATATTCCTTTAATCGGTCGCGAGGTAGTGCAATTATTTTATATTGAGGATATTATACAAGTTTATATTAATCAGGTTTTAACCGGTGCTGAACAGTGTACGGATCAATTACCGCCTCACGTAGCCGACCGTTTATATCAGGATATTTTATTATGGAAGCTATAGTGGAGTTTCAAGCTTTCCGGAGTAACGATAATAGATTTATTATTAAAGAACTTGCTATAGTTGGGAGGTCGTATAGAACACAGATCGTGTTCCGACCTCCATACAGCTTTGATTGTTTGAATAGTAAAATGCAAAGGACAGCCCGTTGGTTGACCCGTCATTATCACCATATTAATTGGGACGATGGCGAAGTAGAGTATAGTGAGGAGCTTTTAAGCTCACTCTGTAAACCTTTTGAAACTATTTATACAAAAGGCCTGGAGAAGGCTCAATTTCTTCGGGAATTTCACCCTAACGTTAAAGAAATAAATGAAAGTTTGTATATAGATAATGATTTTACAGTAGCTTGCTGTATACATAAAAATAAAAATGAAAACTGCGCTTTGAAGTCCGCAAAGTACTACGCTCGAAAAATATTTTCGAGTGGGGACTAATAAAAAATAAGGTCCGGCAGTCGCTCACCCATCAGGCAGGGTTAAACCCTTTGTAAGTCCAGGGGTGTGGGGAGGTTGGCCTAAAAAACCGTGAAACCGTTTGCTGTAATCCTCCGACTGTCAGGGAAAAGTGAATTGAAAAGCACGACAAAAAATATAAAGTAAAAATATTCTCTGTCGATTTTCTAGGCTAAAATGAAAGGACACAGTCTTAGTAAATAGCCTATTGGGGTAAACAGAGAACAAAAATATAAAAAGGAGGTAGCATTTTGTTATGGAGTGGCTACCACAGTGAGAGGCGATGGTCGGGGCCTCTCACCCCAGAGGTAAGGCCTCCAGGGGAAGCTCTGGGTAACCAAAAAGAACGCACCGACGCTCCTACGGCCTAGCCTAAAGGCTTACTGTGGTGTGGAAACGCGAGCGTTCAAAATTATAGTTTTAAAAAAACATACCTTTATAACGTGTAAATTACCCAGTCGGTGGAGAACTCGTACTCATACGCGAGGCACTTGTAGTCAAGTTTCCAGGAATAAATTAAATTAGCGCACGATATTAAATTGTTACAATAGTGGTAAGTTAGTCTGAAATGCGGGGTAACTTCGACACAGTGCCCGTCGCTACAAAAACCAAATCTAAAATATGGTTCGAATACTCCACAAAACACCATGGACTCTGTACACGGCGGATCCATGGTGCAGACTGAGACGACGCTAAACAAACACTGTGGGCGGCCGAACCAAGCGTGACTCGGCGATGCGGGTTAGGTATGTTACCGTGACGGTTTAGTAAATGGGGAGCTTTGTACTTACTAAAAGTAATCCTCGTGGTCGCACGGTTCCAGAGGCGGGTTCTGATGGTACTCCTCCGGATCCAAGTAAATGCACACACAGCACAAATCAAATCCGCGGCCCTCAAAAATTACTAACATAGTACAACAACACAGTTTACCGCACGCCTCACACAAACTATAAACTTCAGGCATGGTGGCCGGCGACTGACTGACTAACTGAAGGGGCGCGCCCTAACCGTCATACCGCCCGCATAACGACCGGCTAAGTGCTTTTCTACAGGACATTTTAACGGACAAACCTACAGTTAAGATATATTGTACTTACATTAACAGGAACAGGAACAGGAACATTCTCGGGACGCCGAGATTTTTTGAAACATCCCGCACTCGAAGCAGTTTTGGGACCGGATGTACGGCCGGTGCAGTTGGTAGCCTAGGTTTTTGGTCCCCAGCCACCAGCCGTCAATGTAAGCGTAAGGCTCGAAACTGTGCGGCGCTAGTTCGTAGATCTGAAAAAAACAAACAAAACATTATACCCAGTCACACATACAACAAAAAGTTAACCTTATTAATAATTGTACCCACCGAGTAACAGTTACTGCAATAGCTCCGCCCACAGATAAAGTAACTTGCTTTATAACATTTACTTTTGTGCTCTTCAATTAATATTTTTTTTCAATAAAAACGGAAGGTTTAAATCACAAATTTCTTGGAGGAATTTAAATTTTGAACAATAGTTCCTAAGACAGAGTTGAGTTAAGCTCGGAGGGTTCATCACGGCTAACGGCTGACTAACTGACTGGCGCGAGAGGCGAGCAGCGCCAGATAATTGCAACCGCTACCGCTGGAGGGAGAACTTGACCGGGAAATTTAAAATATTTAAATAAACATAACTTACATTAACAGAGACATCCTTGAGTAGGTCGCCACAAAGAAAGCGGAAACCTCCCGCAGTAGTAGCAATACCTGGGCTGTGAGTACGGCCGGCACAGGTGGTAGCCTAGGGATACGTTTCCGGTCACCCAGCCACCACGTTCGTTCCGGAACCGATGCGGCGCTCGTAAATATATCTGTAATACATAAAACAGAATTATACACCGTCACACAATACAACAACAAAAAAAGTTAACCTTATTAATAATTGTACCCACCGAGTAACATTTACTGCAATTCCTCCTTTTCCCGATATAAACACTAAAATCTGAGTTGTAACATTTACTTTTGTGCTCTTCTATTAATAATTTTTTTCAATAAAAACGGAAGGTTTAAATTTTGAATTTCGTGTGGGGATTTAAATTGCAAACAATAGTGCTGAAGGCAAAGTTGGGTTAAGCTCGGAGGGTTCATCACAGCTAACTGAGAGAGGAGCACAGTGTGGGGGGCGCGGCTAACGGGACTCACGGAATCTGCGGGCTGTGATTGGTCGGCTGTTTACACCGGTGTTGGAAGGGATATTGCGTATAAATACGGGTCTCTGACCCGGTGTTATGGTACTATGCACTCTGCAGTTGTTGTTTTAGTTATCATGTTGTTCCAAGTTTTAGCTCTCGTGTGCCTTCGCTTGGTGATTGGTTTCGACCAAGATGAAAACATCCCGCCCAATAATCAGGTAATCAAAGTTTCAAACAATTACACTATAGATTTACCCACTATACATTTAGTAGTTTACTTAATTAATAAATTTTTTCAGGATCTGTCATCGACGACTCCTCAGGATGGTGACCAAACACCCCAACCTCTTAGTCAGGATATGTTTTTTGCTGATGATCTTGACGTGCTGTCTATACGTGCAGTAAGTAATTTGTTTTCTCTTTTTTAAACTTTATGGTAGGGTTAGTATTCATAGAATGTGTATACTTAGACAGTTTATTTTTTTTTTCAGAGCGGTTCGGGACTGAGCAGTTTATCCCAGCGCCTGTCACAACAGGTAAAAACGTACTTACAAATATTTTTTTAAAATACAAGAGTTTAGGTTTTACATTGAAATGAGGTTAATTATAATTTTTATTTTTTCAGAGTGGGTCTTCTACGGTTAGCAATTTACAATCCATATCTCAGGTGGGTTAATTTATTTAGTTTTTATATTCGTTATGATTGTATTAGCCTTTATAACAGCGTTTGTTTATACATGTTTTTATGTGTTTAGGAAGAATATAACGGAAGGATAACACAAATGTTAAGATTGTCTGGCGAGTCTGGGGTATATATCGAGACCTCGCGGACGTTCCTTGATGACGGCAGCCTGGTGACCAGAAATAGGTTTACGGTTAGTATTGGGCTTTATTTGTATTTTGCTCACTTGTGATTTTTTCTATTTGTCGTAATTTTAATAATTTTGTTACAAGACGATATTGCCGGTCTAAGCCCTGAGGCCCGGGAGGCGATCTCTCAAGGTTTAGAAAATGTAAGTTTAAATTTGATTTTATTTATCTGTTGCAGTATGAGATAGCTCCTGAGCTTATAGAGACTAGCATGCGAGAGTTAGGAACTGTAAGTTTTATATTTTTTTATTTAGCTTATTTAGCAATACTTGCACGTAGAGGTTAGGGGTTGTTTGTGGTTTTCTCTAACTCTAATGTTTTTTTTTTCAGTGGCAGAGGCCAGCATCTCCTGTCAGGTGGACGATACCTAATATTATTAGACGAGGCAACTCGGTAAGGACATATCGTTGCTATGTGATTTTTAGCGTTAATAATGTAGTAAACAATAAAATAATAAAATTAATTACAATATACTGTTTGCTTTTCAGGTAAGGGACCGGTCTCCACCCCGGCCCGATACCCCAATTACGACATATGCGGTTCATCTGGCTAACACTGAGGTGATTAATTATTATTATATAGGTACTTGTTTTTTTCACTTGCTTATTTTTAGAATTGTATAATTGATTTTACATTTCTTTTTCAGCTCGTCGGTAGTGATGGCGAATCCCAGTATTTTATAAGCGAGGATCGATACCTGCTCTCTATACGTGCAGTAAGTATTTTGGTGTATGGGGGAGTATATAGTTTTAAGTACGGGTATTTTATGACACTAATTGTATTTTGTTTTCAGAACAACCCCAGAAGTGTCAGATTTCCGCCACGGTACGCCAGGTGACAGAGTCAACTTTTACTCGGCGGAGACTTGAGCTATGGGCGGAAATTAGGAACAAGACGGGGTTGTACTCGTTTGAGAGAGGGCCGTTATCGCTGGGGACGGCTGGTGTCTCACACGCTTAATGGTATGTTTTGGTATGGTATGAGTATGGTATGGTGTTGATATTGTATTGTATGGTATGGGTATCTGATACCTTTGTTTTTTTTTATTTACAGAGGGGCGGTGAACCGATAAGACGTACCCACCTGGCCGAACCCCCTCTATGGATAACATCGGGTGGACCGGTTTCTCTTCATTCAGAGGAAACGAGTGCGAGGACACTAATTAGCCATCTACACTATACGGTTAGTATCGTCGTATTGTTTAAAGTATTTTTTTTAGTCATAGGTTTTAATAATGGTGTTAATGGTCTCTGTTTTTTCAGGGGCAGAACGTAACAGGTGCAAGGATGGAGGAGGAGGATGTGCGTCGGCGGGACAGGGTTTTTGAAGCTCGACCAAACAGCCCTACACCCTCAAGGGTACTCCCCTCCTGGCATAGCAGACCTTCACTAAATAGTCTTGTAAGTAATAAGGTTTAACGGTTGCGTATGTTTGATATACATTTTAGGTTTTAGTTATAATAATAATAATAATATAACATTATTTACAGGGGCGGAACGTAACTGGGATTAGGGCGGTGCCTGCAATTCCGTTTGCTGATCGTTACGAGGTTGGTGCAAGGGTGGAGGGGGACGTATTCGCCTTTCCCTCGGGCTCGAGAGCTCCCAGACTTTCGGTAATTTTTATTTTGTTATACTGTTGTATTTTGTTTTTTTTACTGTGTGTGTACCTTGTGATAATTGATCGTTTGTTTTTTTAAAGTCAATACCGGAGGTCCACATTTCTGCCTTGGAGGAGAGGGTAGACAGGCCGAGCACCGGTGCAAGGGAGGCAGCGGGACCGTCAAGACGGGTTGAACCTATTGTAAGTATCTTTATCGGGGTTAGGGTTTATTTTTGTTTTGTAAACTTGTATTATATTTAACTTGTAATGTTTCAGAATTTAAGGTGTGAGGAACAAATGCCCGCGGTCGACCCCCTGCCAATTGCGGCGTCTGTCGCTTTGATTAAGGCCTGTTACGGATGAGGAGGCGGCTTTTTGAGATGGTAAGGTTCCAAGTCATTCGTTTGTAAGATATAGGGTAATAATTAACTTTACGAATAGATTCTTACCTGATGTGGTTTTCAGGAGCGTGGGACAAACGCCACCGAGGATGTTCCGGGCATCGTCAACCGGATCGCGGCCGTCCGGACAAAGCTGGGTGAAGCGCTGACCTTGTCACGGAACGCCTTGGAGGAGGCGGAGGACGACCAAATCCGTGAGATCGCTCCGGCTGTGTGGGAGGAGCTCTGTGCCACCATGGAGAGGATCCTGAGCTATAACGACAGAAGGATGGACAATATGATTATCCGTGGCACACCTCCACCCACGGAACAGCCAAGGTACATTGTCTGCCAAATTTGTATCAGTGCCCTCCCAACTGTGGCCTTACACCCCTGTGGGCATGCTTTGTGCCCGGCTTGTAGTCGCCGGGTCACCTGCTGCCACTTTTGCAGGACTGTAATTAATAGCCGCACAAGGCTGTTTTTTAATTATTAGGTTTTTTTAATGTTGTATTTTTTTAATTATTGTAGATTTGTAAATTATTGTTGTATTATACCTTGTTTCACTGTATTAATAGATTAAAGTAAATTTAAATTATTTTTTCTAAGTCCTAAGGCAGTTTAAAGTCCTACATTGTTTCACTGTATTAATAAATTAAAGTAAGTCTTGAATTGTTCAAAAGCATAAAATAAATTTAATAAGTCCCAAAGTGTTTGATATGTATTTTTAAATTATTTTTCTAAGTCCTACATTGTTTCACTGTATAATATTGTATTAAAGTAAGTCTTGAATTGTTAAAAAAAAAAAACTATTTAAGCTATAGACATTTTTTTGAAGTCTACACAATATTGTATTAAAGTAAGTCTTGAATTGTTCAAAAAACATAAAGTACATTTTTATAAATGATTTGTAAAGAAAAACTATTCAAGCTATAGACATTTTTTGAAGTCTACACAATTTGTAATTGTATTTAATACATTTTACTAAGTTTTAATAACAGTTTAGCTTGAGTATTTAATTCTGTGTTACGATGTAAGAAATAAATAAATGTTGCTTTGTAAAATGATTTTTTTACTTACCTGGTATGATGTGATGTGGTCCAGTGCCTGGTACGGACTGAAGTTGCTGGTTAAATTCGGCTGAGTAGAGTCACACAGTTGCGTAAGGAACGCTCAACTATGATAGATAGTAACCATACGATAGTCACTTGGCGGTTCCATAACCAGATGTCACTGATTGATCACTAGTATTAATGGCATGAGTATCACTAGTATTAATGACATGAATCGACGTTTTGGTCGATCATAACTCATGTCATTACGTGAGGCCACCGGGACGTTGTTGTCCCTATTTGATCTGTGGCAAGCGATAAGCTCGATCGCTCAAGCGCGACCCGGCGATGCGGGTTATTCTCTCTCTCTCTCTTACATTATAATACTGCAGGTATTTTGTGTCTTACATTATAAGCGTGACATAACTACCTTGTTATACATCTTTATATATATAAAACCTTATTATACATCATTATATATATAACTACGTTATTATACATCTTCATATATATAACTACGGTTGGTACCACTGGTATGTATGTCATGTTTTTTGTTTTGAGATTCTTTTAGGTTGGCTACACGTTTCCCCATAAGAAACCCATGTTACGGCTGAAACACTGGGTAGACTACTCCGAGACCATGATAAATTTTTGTTTTGAGGTCCCCAGATGCCAAAAACACTATTCGTTCAAATTTATATATATGTGTGTGTGTGTGTGTGTCCGTTAACACGATAACTTGAGTAAAAAAGGTCCGATTTTGATGAAATTTCGCTCAAATGTGTAAAATGACATTCATGACTTTAAGATCGAAATCCAGAAAAATCTGATCATGGGAAGGGGGTTTTAAATTTTCCAAAAATCAGTTTTTTTACATTTTTCACCCTAAAATTTGTAAATAACTTAATTTTGGTTTTGACCATGTTATAGAGCTTTAAAAAAATAATATAGTTTTTTGAATTATTAACCTAGGTTGAGTGGTTGCGGAGAAAATCCAAAAAAACCTACTCATAAAATCTCCCATGTTAATCTTATGGGAAAACGTTTTTTTGTTTTTCCTCAGTTCATTTTAATGTAAACTTCACATTTGCTTTTACCAATCTGTTCAGATCTACAAAACAATCATTTTGATGTTTAACTTGTGATTCTACGCCCAACCGTTGCAGAGATATTTAAAGTACTAAACACAGTACGTTGTCCAATGTTATTCTAATGGAGAATAATTAAAATCGCTTATATGTGAATATATTTTTATGAAACTTGGTATGCGGCTTTATGTGGTATTAGGACATATATTATGCATTGTAAATTCGCTGAGTACGCAGGTTTGCTGCGACGGGGATATTTAGATTTAACAATGGAGCTGACGAATAAATTATTGATTTTCAAATTCTCATAGAAACAAAAATACATCAACCGGTGAGTTGGAGACCAAATTTTTCTAATCTACATTTTCTTCCTTTTGAAATTAGCCATAACAGTTAAGGACCATAATTTTCATGTTGAATAACAAATATAAGGTTACAATAAAAGGAAACAAATTAATACTTTGTTATCTAATTTATATTATGATTACATATATTCCCATATGTATATCACACATTCATCTGGCCTAATTAATTATCGTGTTAATCTTATTCGCATTAGGCCTATACCTGCTGGATCGATTGAGCTGAAATTCAGAGTTTCACGAAACAACATGATACTATTCCATATAAATTGTTCCTTGTAACAATAAAATACATGTCATAATATATAAACATGGACCTATGGTACCTACTTTTTGATCTATTTGTCTGTATGTGTTTTTTTAATTGATTCTTGGATCCAAAACTCTAGAAGATAGGAAGTTGGAATTTAGCATGACCATGTAAAAATTCACTATAAATAGTTGTACAACATATCAATATTTTTAAACAAACCATTTCAAAATGGTGGCTGTAAAAAATGTAAATTAAAATATCTTAAACATGGCTAATTTTTAAAAACAAGGAAAGGCTTATATAATATTTACCTTTCAAAGATAAACCTAACGGCATTTTGATTAGACAAATCTAATGCCAAATAACGAAATGTAAATTTATGAAATGGTTTCCTAATGAAAGGAAATTCTACCATACCCCATATACCACAGTACAATGGTTAACATTCCATTTAGCACGGTGTACATAGGTTATCCGCTGTTTGATGTCCACTTCATTTCGTCACTCAATCAACTATTTATCACGATAAATTGTTGAAAGAAGGGAAGTAAACATTGTCTGTTGAAAATCAACAATCTGTTTTAGTTGTTTTGTTTCGCTATTACGTAGTAATTAGTAATATTTATAGACCATGAATAATTGAAGAACAATTTGAATATCCACTAACTTTATAGAGCTGCAAACCAAAGTGGTTCGGAGATTTTACTGTAAAGATTTTCCAAAATGACAGAACCCAAACAAAGCTTTTACATAATTCGTAACAAACAATATAATAACTCTCATACCAGTTTTGTTTAGAATTAATCGTTACATTGGACCGTTTTTCTTCATAATGTACAAACGCGAATAATTATAGACTAAATTAATGGCAACAAGATTATTCCAGAAATAAACCCTCAGTACACCAGATACGTGTTAGAAATATACAGTAACATTAAGGTCCACAAAATGTGTGGAGGATTTGAACTAAAAGTAAAAATGTTTGTTTATTTTAAAAATGACTTAAGGCATTATTCTATGCTTAACAATCTAAGGCGAAATCGGAAATTTAAACATAACATATTAAAATCCCCAAGTAATAAATAATATTTTCATTATTAAGTAATTAGTATTAGCTATTTACTATTATTAATAAATACTTAGTAAGAAAACAAAACAATGACAAAAATGTGATGCTCTACAGTTAAATGTTTACTTTCCTTTTTTCAACAATGTGTCATTACGTATAAACATCTGATTGACTAATAACATAAAGTGGGCGAAAAACAGCTGATCAATAATTTACACGATCGCAAATGTAATGTCAAATTTTGTGATGGGTAGGAATTCGGTATGATTGAAATTACGTTGATTTGTAAATCATAATTTGATTTGATCTTTCGTTGAAATACGCATATTCTATGAGCCTTTAATTATTTTTTAATATTATCAATTTTTAATAGATTTGTATTTACACTTTCTACCGAGCGGTAATTTTGAATTGTTTTGTCTTAAAATGCTGATATTTTCTACAACCATTTATAGTGTATGTTTACTTGATGATACTAACCTTCAGCTTTCTATCTTTATCAGTTTTGGCTCTATAAAGCAGTCTGTACACAAATATACAGACAGACGAATAATTAGGTACTATAGACCCATTTTTATTCTGTGAAGCGTGTTAGTCCTTGTTCAAGGAACAATTTATAATGATATATATCCAGAGACCCTCGGGACACTCTGTATATCTTTCTGAACATGATTTGTCTCGAGTGTAAACAGATAAATATAACAATTATTCATACTTAGAGATATGTGATAAAAGAGGAACAGCGAGCAGACTAACAAAAATGTATTTGCACTATTTACTCACCAGCTGTCACGACTGACCACAATTTGTTGACTCTGTCCGTACTGTACACGTGGCAACGTTGTCATTTCTACTGCTCTTCCAAACATGATAGAACCTATATACCAACGTCTGCCCGAGAAAGCGGTTGTTTTCGCACTCGATATACAACGCAAAACGTGTGATTCCTGTATTAACTTTACTTTGCGCACTCATTTTTACTTTGGGAAATCTCGATTTACTATGCGTGTTTCAACTTAAGAACACAAAAATATTCAAAAACAGTATGCAGGAAACGTTCTTTATGCATGAATTATGTTGGCAAAACTGGATAGTAAACATCTGATCTATTGTTGATCTCGAACGACATAAACAAACATAACCTGTATTTTGTTGAATAATTAAAGTGTGTTTACAAAAAAGTGTCCGTCAATTGTGAGTAGGCCTAGCTATGTTGCTATTACTTCAATCAGGAATAGAATATATTTAAGTTAATTTTTAACAGTGGCAGCCTTCTTATAAAAAACTAATAAATATAATTGAAACGCCTTATTATAACTGTAGGAAATATATCATATAGGCTATCTTAAATATTATACATATCATACTGTATAGTCAATATTTGGTAGACGTAGGAAAAATTTAATATGCAACTCGTGCGCAAAGTGACTTTGCAGCAAACCGTCACTTTGCGCACTTGTTGCATAATTAACTATTTCTTAAAACAAGGAAAATTTTAAGTTTGTTCATTTGTTAAATTTTGTTATTTATTTTTGTTTGAATAATATATTTATGGCGTTATTAGTTTGGTTAACTTGCATTGACACAACCACTTAACTATACATGAGAAACACGTCAAAATATTATTTAATTATAGTCTTACACGCTATTAAAAAGAAACGCCTAAAATTGTTTATATTTATTAGTGAAAAAGCTAGATTACAAGTGTAGTAACATAAATAAAATATAGAAAAAAGTATGCTTAAAAATAATAATAATTAAATCATGTAAATGTAATTTTGTTTCGTATGAATACACGGTAGCAGCCCAATTATCAATAGGATGCTATGCTGTTCCACTTTATTTATTTCCTTTCGAATTACTCGCTCAATATTATTATGTTATTATCAGTTATAATTATGATACTATCAATACTTATAATAATCCATATTTGATCATATTTGACAGTAAAAGTCAAAATATTGTTCTAAAATTTTTTAAAAGTATAATACCAAAACATATATTAAACCTTAAATGTAGCATTAACAAACTTCAGCTTTGTTTTCAAAGCAATTGGTTTGCATTTTCAGCTCACAACGATAACACACATTTAAACCGCACCGTCAGCTTGCCAACCACAACCAAATGTTGGTGGTTCCGTCAGATATATATAAAGTATTCTTTAATCACTGGTGTTTTGTCACTTTAGTTTGAAACTTTCTCTATCTAGACAACGCCATAACATCCAGACGAACGTTGAAAGAACCCATTACCGAAACGCGTAAATGTTTAACGAAGAATGTTGGAAAGGTTTATAGATGATAAAACGTAGCATGCAAACTAAATAAATATAAATAAATATAAATAGGATATATATTATTAAATACCATGTGTAAATGTTAAAACTCTTTACCAGGAAGGAAATACAAAAATTACTTTAAATGCTATATTATTATCAACATACTGTATTATTAAGACATTTAACAAAGTTTTATTAGAAACCCTTATTTTATTTATATAAATTATCGCTCGTAAATCTTAACCAAATTATTTACCCTTATAACATAAATATTTAAAACAGAATTCTTTAGGTTTCTCAAAAATAGAACGTTCTTTTGTACAAATTTTAAACGTGTTTTAACTTGTACGTGTAATGCCAACAATACTTCCTGGGTCCTGTTTCATAAAAATACTGTTATACAAGTTACAAGTCTAGTGTTTACTATTATTTTATAAGAGCTAATATTTTCTGTTTCATAACCCTTTTTCTACTACTAGTAAATAGCAGTGGTTTTTACAAGTCACGAGATCAAAATTACTAGTCAGCTCATGTTGTTTAAAATATTTTGTCATAACCCTATTTGCGGATTTTAATTAATTAAATAGGATTGTTTTATTTATTTCAACTAATATCAAAATGGAATCATCCTTATTATTACTTTTGTCTTTCCTAGTAATAATCGTATATATATATATATATATATATATATATATATATGACAGTAATGTATTATCTAATAATTACGTATAAATCAGATAACAACTTGGACATTGTCCACACTGTTATGAATGTCATTTGTTAATTATATTAGCTGTATCAGTCTGTATGCTGTGTGTACAGTAGCCTACTCAAATCATATGCACTTCTGGCTCCAGCTTTTTTGATGTTATACTATCGTTTAAATTTGTTTAACTGGGTCGGTATTGTTTTAGATACCTTATAAAATTTATAGAACTAATTATAATTATAATCCAATTTTGATTTTTGTTAAGTGTTAATAAACACATTCACAAATTTTAAATTATTTTACGGCAAAATTAAAAATGTTATTTTAATCATTTTAATTTTATTTTTTATTTTTTGTATACCATTCACAATAATGTAGTAATGCAACATTAGTTTGAATATATCATTTTTAAGGATTCTTCAAACTTAGTATTAGTTTGAAAAAAAACAATAATTAATAGTCAGTCCCTACTCAACTTGATCTGGTTTTGAAAATTGACAGTAACATTATTTAGTTGGAACTGGCATAGCGTTGTTGGTTATAGTGGTGTGTATGTTTGTTTTAAATATTGAATCAGTTAAGAGTAATACCACTTAAATTAAAATCCACAACATACAATTAAAACAAACACTATTATAGTACCAACAATTAGGAACTCGTAGGTACCTCTGATAATTATTAGGAGCTAGCTACTAACTACTATTGAACTAATGTATTAATCGGCAATATTCCATAGGAATTGCTAATAACATTGTAAGAGTCTTAGTCAGCAATAACAACATAACGTTCGCCCTCATACAAAGCTAGTAAATAATAAAAGCCAAAACACCTATTTTTGCATCAATCTTCAGATTATTACTACAAATAACATTTGGCTGCAACTAATATTAACATAGAAAGGTTGGTAGGAATCCACTGGCATTTTCTAGTGTAAAATATATGTGTAGAGGTTAATTAAACATAACCTAGTCTACACTGGTAAATAGCACTAGTAATATTAGTCCATAAACTGGTAACTATTATTCTTCTCTTGTAAGTTTAAAATACACGGATAATATGTGGATGTTTTGGGGGTTCGTTTAAAATTACTAAATTTGAAGTAAATCGGACAAAAAAATGCAACTGCTAGAGTGCACACATATATACAGGGTGTTGAAAAAACCCTTCAGAACTTCGGGATATGATCACTTACATAAAAACTAAGAAAAAAGTTGCTGTTAACACATGTCCTAAAATGCTCGGTTTTCCGTATATCCGTCTGTATGTGTTTTTTACATCACCAATTATATCTCACGAACCACTAAACGTATAAACTTCAAACTTGGTACGTGGACGACTAATAGCAAAACCTATTTAAGTATATAGTATCTAGATTCTACTTTGTACCATTTCAAAATGGCGGCTATTTTTAGATTTTAAAGCTAAATATTTTTAAAAAGCGTAAATTTTACAAAAAGTTTTACAAGGGACAAAAAAGTTGTCAAATTTTATTTTCTAAACAATGGTGTGAATATTATTAAGATTGGGCCATAATTAACTGATTTATTGCAATTTGTTTACTAGAATACATGCTTATCAAAATAAGCATGTATTCTAGTAAACAAATTGCAATAAATCAGTTAATTATGGCCCAATCTTAATAATATTCACACCATTGTTTAGAAAATAAAATTTGACAACTTTTTTGTCCCTTGTAAAACTTTTTGTAAAATTTACGCTTTTTAAAGTATGAAGTTTATACTTTTTACTATTTCAAAATGGCGGCCATTTTTATATTTTAAAGCTTAATATCTCAAAAACCGTAAATTTTACAAAAAATCTTAAAGAAACCAAAATGTTGTACAATTTTATTTCCTACACAATAAAGTAAAGTTTATCAAGATAAAACTACAAGTAACTGATTTATTGCAATTTGTTTTATTGAATACATTCTTATTTTGCTATAATTTCCACAAATGGAAATTATAGCAAAATAAGAATGTATTCAATAAAACAAATTGCAATAAATCAGTTACTTGTAGTTTTATCTTGATAAACTTTACTTTATTGTGTAGGAAATAAAATTCTACAACATTTTGGTTCCTTTAAGATTTTTTGTAAAATTTACGGTTTTTGAGATATTAAGCTTTAAAATATAAAAATGGCCGCCATTTTGAAATAGTAAAAAGTATAAACTTCATACTACATACTTAAATAGGTTTTGTTAATAGTCGTCCACGTACCACGTATGAAGTTTATACATTTAGTGGTTCGTTAGATATAATTGGTCATTTAAAAAACACATAAAGACGGATATACGGAAAACCGAGCATCTTAGGACATGTGTTTATAGGAACTTTTTCCTTAGTTTTTATGTAAGTAATCATATCCCGAAGTCCTGAAGTTTTTTTTTCAAGACCCTGTATATTCCTTTCCTTTCTATAATCAGTTGGACTAGTTCGTTGGGCAAAACAATCGAAAAACTCTAAACCCCTTTTCTGGGGATTAATTTTTAAAATTTTGAGTTTTCGGGCCCAAAAAGGGTCAGAAAATCCCTGGATGCAAAGTTAATGCATGTAAAACTATGGTAATTAGTGACGCGAAAGTCTTAAGCCCTCTATCCTCATTCTAGCATAACTAATTACAAAGTTATTAAAGAAAATGTGTATAGACTAAACACAGTACACAATCTTATTATTCCCGGTTATTCATTTTTTGGTGTACTATTATCATCCCCAGCAACCTCTCGCTTACTTTCAAGCTTGACTGGACCCTCTCCTAACCTTATAAAGCGCAAAATTGTATTCCCAGCATTGCAGGTAAATTAAACCAGGAGCATCAGAACAGCCGAAAATCTATGTTTTCAGATTTCAATACAAATTGGATAAATGTTTGTTTTTACTCTGATTTTGAGTTTATTATGTGGAAATTCACTTCCCTCACGTCAGCGTGCTGCGTGCGAGCTCGTTTTCAATACAACGTACGAGTCGGAGACCTACAGACATTTGCCTATGTCTAATAACCGCCACAACCAGAATTTATTTTACTTGCATTACGACAGCCGAAATTTAAATTACCGGTAACGATTTTCAGAATCGAATAGATAAATGTATACATTCTGTTCAAATATTGTTCATACATTTATTCACATAGGCTTTGTGACCAAAACTATTAACAACAATATTAAGGAAGAACTTTAAGAAATAAATATAATTGTAATTTATAACTAAATTAAATTAATATAAAATATTCTAAACAGTTATTTTTTACTGGTTATTTATGTTTGGATGCACAAATGTTACTAGAAGTACATATTGTATGTACATTTTAGAATATTAAATCAATATTACCTTTTCAAACATCCTCGAAATCATTTGCAAGATTTTCCTGCACTTGTTATTTTTATTTAATGCAATATATAACCCACGTTTGGTCAGTTTATGAGCAATGACGTATAAATATGTGCAATATTGCTTTATCATCAGTCAAGATAAAACATTAGGTTATGTGTCTCCTACTGTCCCTATCGTCAATACACTGATGAAGTATGAGTTAATTACCATTGTTACCTTTTCATACCGGTTTCATTGTGTACCAGATCGGTTACAATGTATTCATAAGCTTCAATATGTATAGTGTAAGTAAAACAAGGCTTAACAAAATAAGAGTAGCACAATCCTGGAATGCCGTCTATATTCCGCCTTTACCTCCTTGCTTAATGTACCAAAAGTGTCTAAAATTCATTGTTGGCTATGTGTTTAAGGACATATTGTTTATATTTAGGTGAAAATTATTTTCTATATAAATTATGACTAATTCCCACATTAATTTATTATAGGCTTACTAAAAGTACTCTAATTTAATTTTTGCTTGAAAACTGGTGGCAAATTTTAATTTTGTTACGTATAACTGTTTTAATATTGGAAATGGAGAGAAAAGCTATGGATTGTACTATAGCAAATCAAAATGAAAACAAAGTTAGTTAAAATTATATTTTCTGTAAACCAAATGGTTATTTAACTTATTAATGATTTAAAGTTATACATTTGTAATACATATTACGGCCTAAGTGCAAAGTTCTATTGTACTAATACTTAGTTTGTGTTTATGTGAACATGATACAGATGCAGTGTCTGACTTCGGCTTCACCAAACCTTAATGTGTCAAGTTACTTTCCATATTTAATTTTAAGGAAATATTAAAACTATATCATCCAGTTTGTCATTGTATTTTATAAAATAATACAGATATTATTATCATCGTACAGGTCCCCATTGTATATAGTGTTGCATTGGGCAAAGTCTAAACCTCATCAGCACTAAAATTATGATTTACGAAGTGTGTTCGTGGCAGAGGGTGAACAATTTAAAGGGCGAGACCGGTATGATTACAATGTCGTATTATCACGCTAGGAAGGGAAATATAGAAACTGGGGTAATATTGGGACAAACTACTTGTGGGGCCGGAAAATTAGTAGTGTTTATTGGAATCCATCACACCAAAAAGCCTATTATGGTGGTAAGAGAATCAATACCCTTTTTTAATATACGAAGTAATGTTAGTATGTCTGTAAAGTTTTAGATTATTTTTACAACTTATCTCAAACAAAAATAAATAAAATAACAAGTTTTGAATTGCAGCTCAGAGCACCGTTGTAACTTTGGCCGTAAATTTGTTAAACAAAATATATAAGAAAATATATAATTTTGAATAACGATTAATGTATTACCAAGAGCTTTCAAATGTTTACAATTGTATATTTAATATATACTGTATGTAGAAGATGTTGGTGTATTTAAAACTATCTAGAATAAAAACAAAGAGTATATAAAATAAAAAAATATAAAATAAAATGTAAAATTGTGGTAATTCTATTAAACACTTACAAATAGTAAGTTTTGTATTATATTAGAACTTTGATTTTCCATCCAACAAAAGATAATATGCTATTTTCAGTACAAAATTAAAAAAATAATTATCTAAATAAAGACGTATCAATTTATAAAAAAAATGCTTACAGATTAAACACGATAATCTTGAATAATAACTGAAATAGCTACAGTTTTCTTATTCTTCCCAGAACATATTTTTTACAGATAATTTATCTTTTGTATGACTCTTTTTACCTCGTTGGTCAAAAACATAGTTATTTATGTAATTCAATTCACCTTGCTGCAAAACAGCTTAGCGAGAACGTTGGATGGTAATAACAACATTTATTTTCTACGATGCAGAAGAAATACAAAATAACCAAAAAGTCTAGCACTTAAATAGAGATTGGTCAAGCAGGGCACGCAACATACTCAGGGATAAAAATTAGGTGGTAAGGATATATTCTTTCAAAACTTTGTTTTACTAGTTTTGTTGAAATTAATAGCCCATATATTGCGTTGTCATTTTTTCCACTATACTGATTATTAAGTGATATTGTTAACTTTAGCGAAAGTATACAGATTAAAAACTGACTGAATTCGTTCTTAACTATCTAGGTTTAACCATTAAAGATGAGGCTACATGTCCTTTGATGAAATATACCACTTTGCATATTTTCTTGCTATATTTTATGTAAATTGCAATATAAACTGATCCATGTAGTAAAAATTCTCAAAACTTCACACTGGTTACAAGTATTTATTGTTTTTTTTTTCAACATCAGGATTTTAATTTAAAACTAATGTTACCAAATATATATTTTGTTGTTGTTTTTTTTTTAACACCAACGGCATTCTTGTTGATAGAGTACCAACCTTTTTAGGGAAAGCGTCCCAAAACCCTTAAATATCTGCGGACAACCCTGAATTGGAACTCCTGACCCTTGAACCGAAGTCCAAGATGCTAACCATTAGGCTAGTGATATACCATTAGGATGAAGGATATATTATATTATGACCAGTATTTTTTTTACCTAAAAGTGAAAAATTAAAATTTCGAGTATATGACAAAAGGTGAATGACGTTTACTCCTAATTAATATGTGTATGATTAGGTGCTGCTGGATACCAGGTGGTAGTTCCTGGACCAATTAAATAAGACATTAAATCAGTGGCATGTAATTTAACACATATTTGAATCTGACACGACTATTTTAAACGCAGTTTATCGTTTTAATTTGAAATTAAAAAATTGCATTGTACTGATTTGGTTTATTATAAAATAAAACCCGTATATAAAGTTAGAAAATTGCTTAAAGTTATTAAAAGGTGACATAAAGATACGTAAAGTTATATTTTACTTTAAGTAATAAAACGTTTTTATTTCATAATTAATCTATTTTTATAAATCATCTACATTGAATAAAAACTTAAATTATTATGTTTCGTTTTGGAGGCCACAGATTTTATATACAAAAAGTAATTAGTTAACGACACTATTAGGAAACCAGAGGAATAGATGGGATGGATTACTACAAGTTCTGTAAAATAAATGTGTGTACGTCTCAAAATGTTACTGACACTTTCATGTTCCCCTGCAACGACGAGGCACAGTGAGTAAATGAAAGGACTGTAGTTAGATTAGACAGGTTGCAAAGGTCAGTACTCACAACGGTGTGGGGTGACATTTGGATATATAACTACCACCAACACCTGGGAGGGTTGGCCAAAATTTACTATTGCTTTTATCAAATTAGTAAAGCTACATTAAGTTGATAACTCCAAATCCAACACATACACAGTTTAGTGTTTTACTGGACCAATGGTATGTTCCTGATTCAAATACATACTGTAAACCAACTAACCAGACGGTTTTTAACTGTATACATGTGGTTAATTGAGTTTCCGTCACTAAGAAAACATTACAATCCACATGTACGAAAACAAACAACAAGTGTACGAAATATATTCGTCTAGATTTCCTGTGTGAACTTTATACCATATCAAGTGACCAAACATGTTACACAAAAGTAGCGTTGTTGACTTGTTACACCTAATCGTTAGGAAAGTGGAAAGGGCCTGGAGAACTTGATTGCCGACTAGTTGAATACAAACGTCCTGCTTACGTGTCAGGCTCCACACTGCATAACAAATTACTGCCATGGCCTTGTTTTTGTTGAATGTATCACTTATAATTGGACTATACAAGTTTATGGATTAGTTTACTTTGTTATTAAGTCGGTTTTGTATTTATTTGATATGTTACATAGGTAGATAACTGTAGGTATTTGGTAGGTTACACACTACTATTTTATATTGTTTTGAGTTATAAATTGAAACACTAGTTGTGATTTTGTTCGACGTAGGTTATTTTATACTGTTTTATGTAACAACACGTATCTTGATAATCAAGGAATTATTTAAGTTGCTATTTCTATCAAACTTCAGGGTTCTTCTTTCTTTCTTTAGTGACTTATTTCCTGCTATTTGTAAAAATAATATCACTATACCGTGTGCGTCAGACCACCCGTCCAGCATGTATAACGGGAGAAGGGTTTGGTCTAAATTCATAAATAAAAATTCCTCCCCACTAAAACGCATATGGGCTATCTATTAAACATATTTTAATCACAATCTATGTACAGAATGTTCCAAAACTGAAGGTCACTGGTCTAAATCTCAAAGTTATCTTATGTAAATATAGAAAATATTATACATAATTTTAAAGGTCTCATTAAAATAAACATTTTGGCGAAACAAATTCACTTATCTTTATTCGTTTCAAAATGGTGGCCATTTTTGTGTAAACTGTTTATATTTCCGGAATACTCTGTATTTTCTAAACCACTTCTCGTATCTTTTTTCCGACTTAAATTTCTTATTCATGATAATCTCAGCTTACTCTGGTGTGCTACATGACAGACGTTTTTAAGAAAATCTATATATAAAAAAATATTAATTTGAAAATGCTCGTATGCCAAAAATTCAAAAATGTCAAATGGTAGCATATGACAAAAGGCATACCATTGAAAAGGTCTTGAAAATCCTATCAACTTTATAATTTACACCAACCTTGTATCTCTTTTTTGTTTTCATGCGATCAGCAAAAACATTATTTTCCCATATGAAATACAAGTTAATTTGCATAACAGTTGAACGTATTCTGTGGCCACATTCGTTTTATGTATTATGTACAATTAACATGCATTTCATAGGGAAAATAATGTCTTTTGATGATTGCAGAAAAACTAAAAGTGATACAAGGTTGGTGTTAATTAGAATGTTGCTAGGACTTATAAGACATTTTCAATGGTATGATTTTTGACATACGCTACCATCTGACTTTTTTGAACTTTGGGCATACATGTATTTTCAAAATAAATATTTTTTGAAATATAGATTTTCTTAAAAAAAAGCCTATCATGTAGCATACCAGAGTAAAGCTGAGCTAGTAAGAAATCACGAGTAAGAAATTTAAGTCGGAAAAAAGATAAGAGTAGTGGTTTATAAAATACAGGATACTCCGTAAATGTACATATTTTACACAAAAATGGCCACCATTTTGAAACTGATAAAGATAAGTGAATTCTGATATCACCAAAATGTTTATTTTAACGTGACCTTTAAAATTATGTATAATATTTTCTATGTTTACGTAAGAACATCTTTAGATTCGAACCTGTGGTTTTTAGTTTTGGAACACTGCTTTATTTAGGACCCAGAAAGACCTTCAAAATATACTAAAAGGTGGCCTAATATCAAATATTTGCTTACGGGATGTAATAAAAGACGTCTTACAACACTTAAGATATATTTACACTTATACTGATTCACATACAGACGGTAAACATATATAAAAGATGGTACTAGGCTATCGATTTCGACCAGTCACACCAGTCATCATCAGGCCAATGAGAGAACTGACAGAATCAAAATGGCGTCCTTGCTTATATCCTATTGGCTACCGGAAGTTCCGTATAAGAACCATGTATCAGCTTGGAAGAACAGGAAACCCGAAAGATCAAATGTAGCAAAACATCTTTTAGAAAATGGCCACACCATAGGGAAAATAGAAGAAAACCTCAGCATCCTCAACAATTTTAAAAAAGGAAATGAAATGAATGCATGGGAAGAATTGTTTATATTTAAAGAAAAATGTAAAAATAGAGATAAATTGATTAACGAACAAGTTAACTTCGACTCTGGTGGCACATTTAGGAACCTGTATACGGAACTTCCGGTAGCCAATAGGATATAAGCAAGGACGCCATTTTGATTCTGTCAGTTCTCTCATTGGCCTGATGATGACTGGTGTGACTGGTCGAAATCGATAGCCTAGTACCATCTTTTATATATGTTTACCGTCTGTATGTGAATCAGTATAAGTGTAAATATATCTTAAGTGTTGTAAGACGTCTTTTATTACATCCCGTAAGTAATAACAACACGTAATATGCTAATAAAAAAGTTGTTTAAATATTTGCTTTCATTTCTAAGTAAGTAAGCAGGAAGGGCATGTTAGTATAATAATAATAATAATAATAATAATACGGAAGGTTAATAATAGTCACGTTAGAACTTAAAATCATACTAGAATTAGACTAAACAGTAAACTGACAAAATAATTTGTTACAAGAACCATCTCCACCCCTAGGTATTTTACAAACCGATGTAAAAATGTACCAATATAATAAAAAACTTTAAATTTGTTGTCTGCAAGAATTTCTGGCGAACTTATGCCAGTAAACATAATTTGTTAAAGAAATCAAACAGAATCGTGCCATGAGCGGTAAAGATGTTTAAACCTTAACCATCTCCTGAGGGTTTGTTTTTTATTCAGAATAAAAAATGCCTTCAACATTTAATAACAAAAAACACCTGATATACCATATATGCCTTAATTTCTAATTCCCTGCTTATAAGGAGGGATGGTATGTTATATGAATGCAATCGGTACAATGGGTAGTAAGGGAGAAAGATGAGACATCTTGAATTCGCACATCAGCATTCCCTTATTCCCTCACCATTATTATTACATTTAGCTGGCAGATTCCCCTTTGAAGATTCGTATTATTCATAGATTGGATTACGTAGCTATTTACTGAGTGATAAGTAAGGATACAATAAATGTGGTTTAGCACTTAACTGAATAAACAAATCCATAGTATTAGAAACAAGTGAGGGATTAGAATAATGAGTCTTTGAGTTTTTAGGATATCTTGATGTTACCAGATCATGTCGGGTAAAAAGGGGAGTAAAGGTCTATCACTCTGAGGAAAAACATTGTTATCTTATACTTGTTAGTGAATATCCTATGGAAATTGAACTATTAGCATGACCCGCACGGTGAAACATAAGCCCGGGACCACCATAGAAGTTCATAACGTGACCCCCTGAACACGTTTTGGGGGTCATTCAAAATGTTGTATATATGTGTGTTTGTACTCTAGCAGTCGCATTTTTTGTCCGATTTACTTCAGATTTGGGAGGGACATACCTTTATATAATCAGTTGGACAAGTTCGTTGCGCTAAACAATCGAAAAACTCTAAACACCTTTTTTGGGGATTAATCTTTAAAATTTTGTCAGTGAAAAGAGAATTAGTAAGGCGGAACTTTTAAGCCCACTCTCGTCATTCTAGCATAAATATATACCGAGTTGTTAAAGAAAAAGTGTATCTTATGTGGAAATTCACTTCCCTCACATCAGCGTGCTGCGTGCGATCTCGATTTTCTAATATAACGAATAATACAAGTTTAACAACCATTACTACAAGTTATAAACAGCTTATCGATAAAATCAGTTAACTAATAGTTTACAATTGTTTCTACACATCAATATACATCAGGTACAAACAGACCAATCCAAATTGTATCCAGGATATGAATAAATAAATACTATTGATTTATTGTGAGATAATATGTACGATCAAATGCATAAATGTCGTGTGATATAATGGAAAATACATCGAACCTGAATTACTCGGAGAGGAAAACAGGTCAAATGTATTTGTCACTACGTATCAGTTTTGTCAACACGTTACCACGTCGGTCCCTGACACTATTCTTACCTCCTTTTAACCAACCCAGACTTTTTTAACAAAGTTCCCCTAATATTATTATAGTTTTAAACTTATTATTATATAGATTTTATTGATGATCCAAAAATGTTACAATAACTTTTTATATCAGAGCTACGATACAGAGGAATGTAGGTATAACATATTAAAATTGTAACTTTATCTGCAGTGAAACATAAAAAAGAGCTAGATTATATATAACCTCTTGTTTTATCCCGAATAACACCAAATAAAATTAGCTAGCAATAAAATCTCTTTCGCTGGTAAAATTTTGATGTAAACTTTATGTATACTGTATCAGTAAATTATACCCTCTTTTATTAGGCCTATTGTGGGTAAACATATTTAATTTAGAATATACTATCTGAATCAAAACATCTACAAAACCATTGACCAACAGGTAATTAATGAGAAGACACATGGATGTTGTAACTGAAGTTGATTAAACCATCCTCGGGAATTATATTTAGTAATCAAATTATGTAGCTTTAATTTCATTTAAAATCATTATATCACTTCCCATATTAAACTATATATAAGTCGGCCTTACTTTGTGGTGACTGCGCACTCGACTAATGGCTAGCGGTAGTGGAGGGGGGAGAGCCGTTACCCCCACCTACCACCAGGGGCACGTGACGACACAGCTGTGGTTACCCACCCGTCTGTCAACGGGAACATGACACGGAAACCAAAAATTGCCCGATTCCTCCTAGAATGCTACCCGGGCACCCGTACGATATCCTCATAGAGATTACCGCATGCCTCCAAGCATTGGGAGCATTGGGATCTAGTCATACAATCAGGTGGCCGTGTTTCCTATAAGGAAAATCACGGACGTATGTGTCGTAGCCGCATTGGATGGACTGTAGACGCGGGAGCAACTGGAACACAAGGAACTAGCGTGTATTTGTGGGGTGATTTTTGACCGAAATGGTTTTTAATTAAGGGAACCCATTGTGGCCTGACATCAATACCACTCTGACTTATCGGATTTTCATGTAATTTAATTAATGCCCTGTCAACAAACTTGCTTTTATAATAGTGAGACTCATGATGTATAATGTTTGCCTATTCCCAACTATATCTATGATAATTTTCCCAGGCGTGTTTCGCCAATTTAGATTTTACTGTTTCGCCATTTTTTGTGTTTCTTTAATGATCGTTTACATGAACTTTTAGCGGCCTTTTAGTTTCTCCTATAAATTGATTCAAAATAATACTGTCCCTAAAAATATTACATCAGAACAGTATACTTTAAATATTGTTCTTTTTACGTTAACGTAAAAACATATTATTTTACATTTAAACCTAACTTTAATTTGTAGGTCCGTTAGTGGAAAGGAACACAAACTATGTGTTACGTACATTCTTTGGCCACTAGTTTACTTTGATCCCCTAGTATTATTATAATACTGGATTGTATTTATTTATAAAGGGTTTATTCCCTTATAATAATGATTTTTTCTTTAATTAAGTTTTTATAAATTGCCATTTTTAACTAATCACCACAAAGCCAACCCTGAACCTCAGATGATATATCTGCCTTTCCAGCCTACATCAACTACGGTAATTATTGGGAGAAAGTTATTAAAACGGATGAAGGGTCAGACTAAAGGCGGTAAAGCACAACTTTAGCTTTGAACAATATCACTACTTTCAAATCAAGAATAAATTTAAATTATACAATAATAAAAACTCATTCCTGTAACAAACAGCATACTATTGAGAGTCATGGATTAAAAATACGTACAATTATACTTAAGTTATGTTTAGAATAAATCAGAGTTACTTGTATGTCATATCAGATGATAAATACAAAAAATATAATACATTTAACAAACAATAAGTACGACAGTTGCTTGCCAAGCTATAAGGATAATTTTCAAAAATAACACTATAAAGCGGAAGACTCACACAATGCAGGTAATAACTTGTTTATCTGTAAGAGTACACCTCGCACCATTACCTTTACGGCTGAAAGTAATAAAATAGATCTGATAACAATAGTTTATTGTCATCAGCTACGATGAATTTTTTTATAACTTAGTCAAGGAATGTTAACAGAAGTTACTATAATATTTAGGTTTCCATGTTTGTTTATATGACGATTTAGATATTTTTATTTGTACAAGCGTTTTCGGATGTTGTAGTTAAAACTTTTAAATATTATTAAATGTAATTTTTTAACTAAATACTTAGTCTTTGGTAAGATTATTTAGAATAATTCCACTAAACGTATGTTTATCCATCCACTTATACGTAAAAAATTATATAAACGAACACTATCAGTGTTAGTAATGTGTGTGGAAGGGAGTAACTTTTAAAACAGTAATACTTTTCTACTAGTCATATAATTTAGAGTCAGTTGGGATCTGGACGGTCTCCAAGTTAATAGATCTTTGGATCAACTAGATTAACGTTTGAGATTAAAGGAAAACAACTGCAAAATTATGGGCAGAAGGGAGTAATGCTAATTCCTTTTAGAGATTAGTAGAAAATAAAGCAAGGAAAACATATAAAACTAAAAATTATTACTCATGTAACAAATCTGCTTTGATATAATCCATTCCTAAAGCGACAAAAAGTTATAAAATTCTTCGTTGTATAGGTTGTGTTTGATTTACATATATAATTTTTTAACAAACTATAATTCACTTAATTCAACATTTGCTGAAATGTTAGTTCAATTGTGTATGCCAAAGAACGCTAATATTACAGTCAATGAAAGTAAAACTGGTGGATCAAAGTCGTACAGACTTAAAAAGGTTTACCAAAATACTCTTTATGGAAGCTACCGCACTTTACATTCAATATATTACAAATACAAAGTAATTTATTAATTAAAAACAGTTTTAAGGGTGAAAATCTGTTTGTTTTCTGATAGGAGATAAAAATGGGTTTGTTACCTCTGCATTTAAGATGAAAATACCCCAATATGTTCTGGTACAGTCTGATGTAACTATTTAAATATGTTAAATTGCGTTTTATGCAAATTAAAGACTAAGTCAATTGACTAACTAGTCATGACAAATTAACGAGACCTAAGAGAACTGACGTAAACGCAGTAGAAAGAGTAACCCTCTAACCTAAAGTTAAACAATTGACGCAATCACAGATATTATATATTATGATTTTTTTTTATCTATGGGATTGTTTTCATTTTCAAATCTAAATGCTTAGTATATAAATTAAACATGTATGATTTTCATGCTGTTATTGGTCCTAAAATTTATGTTGTTTTATTGAGTATTTTATAACGAGATATTCAATTGTTACATAAACTTTATATACTTTTAAATAGCTTTAGTAATACATTAATCAAAAGACAAATATTATTTTCTAGTCTTGTAAATTAATTATCAACGATTTAAGTTTTGTTTTAACATAATTATTTTTAAGTGGAAAATTAACAAGTGTAACATTTCTAAAGCAAAACTCAGCAAACAAGAAGTTTCTTATTGTTCAGGCATGCAAGTTAATATTTGACTTGGTACAAAGTGTGATTTGAAGTTAAACACGTTTTGGGCTCAAGCAAACTCATTTGAAAATACTTTACGTGAACTACATATTTAATCTCATTAGAGATATTGTAATTTAAATTGTGTATTAGTATTAAATTGAATATAGTTTTGGTTTCGTATTGTTATTGCCTACATATGGATTGCAATTACCCCTTTTCTGTTATCCTATAAACAATTTAAAATAAACCTATCTTATAAATTCAAATCATTATGTATCAGTAAACATGTTATTTCATTGTAACTAATATTTTCAATTGCATTACTCTATTACTGCCAAGCTTTTTATGGTTATCTCAACTTTAAGTTTAGTTAAAATAAAAACACAATAATTAAATTAAACATTGGATATGACTGGGAATTCACTAAAACAAAAGTTAAATGATTTTCTAGTATATATGTATCCTAAACATGTATTTTATCATCTCAAAATACCTTAAAGATTAAATCAAATAATAAAAAGCGGAAAACGCATTATTCACAAGAACTCATATATGTTTATTTTTATTCATGCAAACTTTAACAAACAACTGCAATATATATATATATATATATATATATATATATATATATATATATATATATATATATATATATATGTATATATATTTTTTGATTATAACATCAAAAAATCCATTGTTAGGAGTTATCTAAGAATATAAGTATTACAAATTAATGGAATAAATGTAGTATATGTTCATTCCATTGCCATAATAAACCCGTTGAGTTATACTTCTTGGAAACTATTCGTTTTTTATATTTTATTTATCAATATAAACTTTGAATGAACTGTAATGTTTGTTTATATTAATAAACAAAGGTTTAACCCTTTCACAATACTGTAATTTTCTTCACCTTATTAATATAACAGTGACAAAACCAGCTTTTTGTTCAGTTTTCCGGTAATTTTAGTTTAACTTCCATAATATTTGGGTTACGTAGAACCAAGGTTAAAACAAGTATTATTATTTATTATAAGCATTAATAATCGCAATAATAAACTACCAATTTTAAACTATGTGAAAGTGTCTAATTTTACTATATTTTGACACAAGTTGACACTGTTTTAAGCATAATAACTGTTTAGAGAATATAATTAACTGTATACACCATATATATAAAAAATAGAATTTGCCTTAAAGAGAGATTTAGCCTAGAATATCTAGGAAAAGAAAGATAATTTAACTAGGATAACCCAATTCGTTTAATATAGCGAATTAACCTAGAATAACAAATTGACCTTGAATAGCGAATTGACCTAGAAGAATAATTTACCTTCTAGAAAATGATCCCCACGAGCACTTATATTTAAAACCGTGCTTATTTGAAAGTAAAAAGAATAAACTAGTAAGATCATGATGAGCATTATAATTTTCATTATTCGAAACTATCATTTAAACATTTAAAACTGTAATTACCAGGGAAGTAGATACATTAATTTCGGTTAAGGGAGTGTTCTCGTATTTTGTTATCCTCTCTCAAACTACTACGTGTTGGTGTTGCGTAGTGGCTACGTGATCCAAAGTTGGAGAATGTAATAGTCACAGTCTCTCTATACTGATTCGATTATGTCGCCCTTGTTGGGGCTGGAGCACAGATGCTCAATAATCCAATAACACATGAACCACCCTACAAGCTGGCTGGGTATATATATCCTTTGTTACGCCAAGGTTAGTGTCAGCCTTATTATATCAAAGTACCTGGGGCCGATCTTTGCTCGTGGAAGGTTAGACAGTTTTTTTTAGATGGCTTGGAGTAATATTTCACCACTTCCCCCAACTGATATCAGATATGTATAGATTATTTGCCTATTTTCTGTAGTAAGGCCACTCCAGTTGTTATTTATAGCTCAATGTCTTTTTCATTTATTTCAGATTTGACCACGCTACATAAGCAATTTTCAGTCAATATTTACAGTCACTGCTCTTAGGAAATCACATGTTAACAATTATTATATACAACACGAGTACAGTATTACTTTGACAGTTCCTTGGTTGATTATGAACAGCTTATACGATTCTTTTGTTTTGATATTAAACTACATAAGCCCAATAACAATTTATTTAAATTTTAATTTTCTTTGTTTTACATGATTTGATTTTCCCTGAGGATGAGACCTTATATTTTATCCCAGAAATAGTTATTTCAAACATTTGAAGGAAATCGATGGTGTCGTTTTTTAGATCAGAGCTACAATCAAGCAAGCAAGCAAACTTTACTCATATTAGAGGATGGAATATTTGTACTAAACGGATACTATAAACAACTTTTGATATATGAATACCTTTAATACCCTAATTTTTAAAATTTATTCTAGTTAAAAAGGCCCATGTTGTTAATTTCACCTTAGTTAGATAAATTAAATTTAACTAATATTTTTATAACCCGATTTAATTAAAATTTACACTTTTTCTTAAACAATTTGTCAAAGCTTTTAAAATATTGATCCTATTTTTCTTTCCAATTGAATTAAAAAAGGCTTACAACCAACTTTATGTCAATGTTTGTATTTCTTTATGCTTATTGTACACAAATTGCTTGCATTCCAATATGCATGTTTAATGTGTTTACGGTAGGCAGCATTTGCATAAAATAACACTACTTCCACGTGAAAACGATAAAGAGGTATCGTTGCTATGAAAAATTACTGTTTATACCTGACCGCACGACATGAACTTCCAGTTTAAAATGGAGTGTCATGAATACGAATGACGGAGTACCACTCTAATATTTTGTTTAGTAATTTATGTTTGTTTTTCTTTAAGGTTAAGCAAAATAAATCTTTTACAGCTGAATTTGTAGTTTCTATGGACAGTATTAATTATGGGCATACAAAACAATTGTAGAGTGTGCTTTCACTTATGATGTAATAATTATATGAAAAAGAAGAAATTACTAGAAATTAACGATTAGATACAAAATCTAACCAGGTTTTAACTTATATTATTAGTAGGTAACATAGAATTTGTAGGTAAGAAAAACACATATAAATTCATCACTGGATATTCTAACTCCTTTTTTATTTACAATAACAGTAAAGAAGCGTCTTCATTTTTAGTCTAACGTAGTCTAAAGTATTTGCAACATAAAAAATATCATTATATATGATTTGGTTAAATCAAATTTACTAAACACTGTTTGTAAACTTTATTTTAGCAAAGAACATGTAGTATTTAACTGTACAAGCTATTGCATTTGAGACAATTGCTGATCGGTTACATATAGATAGATGTTGGCCTAATTAAAGTTACCAAATGTGTTAGCCTAACTTTCTGTGTTCTTGTGTTTCAGGTTGGGACCAATGTTTTAAGCCTAAAAAAGTAAGATAAGAATATAAATCTGTCTATATCTATGAAGCGAAATACAAAAAGTAAAATATACCCTGTGTTATACTGACTTTGTATAACTATGGTAAATGTACCATTTGTACTTTAAACGCAGTAATTAAAGATTTGCTGTGAATAATATAATATATAAACCCGCAATCAAATTTGAATACTAATTAAAGTATAGGAGGTCATAATTACTATTTGCAGTTTATAGAACACTATATATCTTGGTACAATAATGCACATAAACTAAAAACGTTCTAATTAAATAAAATGTAAAAAAATACTTGTTAGTTTATTTATTTACTGGACTTATACATTTTTAATAAAAACGGAACAGCAACTAATGAGTAAAATAATGATGCACCTTCAAGCATCGGTGACGATATTGTTTATTTTTAAAAAAACCTGCACAATCTTAATGTAGATGGATGTTATATTTTACTTTTTCTAGTAGGCTTGTTTACCTGATTTAAATTAAAGTTTAATTCAGACAAGGATTTCTGTTGAGTGTTATCACAAGAAAACAGCAGAATTGTATTTAATAACTGCACCAACTTTTTATCAAAGCACTAAATGAGAGATATTTATTTTCTACTAGAATTCCCAAGCATCCCCTCTAGGGGTGGCAGTGCTGACGAGACGAGTGGCATCACGTATCACCTTTTCAAGCTCGTTTTCCTTTATAAGCTCATCCCAACCCTTATTTGTATGCACGTATGCCACTCTCGTACTATCTTTACCGGACATATTTTTTTAAGGATTAAATTGGATTTGTAAAGCGTTATAAATATTGAATTTATGTAAAAATAACTTATAAATTGATTTAATCACCATTCTAGCGAATTTCATCTATAGGGAAGAAGCTATTACCGCAGGTCTCATGGTAAGACTTAAGCCCGAGACCATGATAAATTTTCATTTTGATGTCCCCAGAAGCCAAAAACACTATTCGTTCAAATTTTTATGTATGATATTCGTTATAATTTTTTATATTTTTATATTTATATATATATATACATATATGTGTGTGTGTGTGTGTGTGTGTGTGTGTGTGTGTGTGTGTGTGTGTGTGTGTGTGTGTGTGTGTGTGTGTGTGTCCGAAGCACGATAACTTTCGTAAAAAAGGTCCGATCTTAATAAAATTTTGTACAAATGTATAAAGCACCATTTATTTGAACGAGTTCGAAAACCAGACGAATCGCACCATCCAAAGGGGGATTTGGGGGAATTGTACCCCGCAAGTTTTTTTGGGGGTTTCCACATGTAATTTTAATTTAAATCAAATTTTAATTTTTACCATTGAATTTGTCATATAAAAACAAACAATTTGGTATTTTGATCATTGCTCTACGTCAATTGGTTCTACGTCATATTGAAAGTGCTAAACACAGTACGTTGTCTAATGTTATTCTTAAGGAGAAAAAGACAAATTGTATATCTCGCTTCTTTATGAATATAAACTGACTAAATTTGGTATACGGCTTCATCGGCTTATTGTTCATTGTGTTTTGCACAACTAAAAATGTTGCCTATGGTTCCCGTAGCAGCAAACCTAGGTACCTGGTCCCCATGTTATTCTTATGGAAAATTATTAAAACGTTATGTATCGCTTATTTATGAATGTATATGGATGAAACTTGGTATGTGACTTCACTTTGATGAGTTCTATTGATATTTGCATAAAAACCCATTATTTTGAGTTCCTTGTTGCAGCAAACCTGCATACTCATCCCCAATTTTATTGTTATTGTGAATAATTAATATTTTAAATGCCGCTTGTTTGTGAATATTTCTTATAAACAATGTTAAGTGTTTTAATGTGTTATGTTATATATTCATTGGAAATTCGCTGAGTGTGCAGGTTTGGTGCAACGGGGGTATCTAATTTTCTGTGGAAATCATAAAGGTAATAAAATTCACCGAAAAAACAATTTTTTACTATCAATTAATTAACGTTAGTATATAATGATGATTTATTAAATATTCTCGAATTTAAATACAGTTATTTGTTATAATTAAGAGGGTAGTTCTTAAAAACGAGAAGTCACGTTTTTAAAAGTCTTTAAGCATTAATTAGTGTCACATAAGACTCATCTCTATATTTATAAAATATATAATTCTGTAAGCCACATTTTTAAGTCCAAATTTTGGGAGTTTGGCAAACCGCAGGATGATCAGAGACGGCTCAAATTAATCAGGGACTCGGGAAAAAATAACAGTATTTAAAAAAAGCTACCAGCAAACGATAAATAACGAAAACATCCCCCATAAGAAAAGCATGGGGATTTCAAAACGATATGTTTACATTAAAACATGAGATCCTGCTTATAATGTTCTATTTTCCTCAGCATGAAAATCAGATGAGGCAGACTTTTGGAGAATGTTTATAGGCCTTGGCCTCTTCAAACCTTTTGTTTATATATATATATATATATATAAACATAAGAAGGACTTGATTTAACTTTCTGTGTTGAGGGGAAACGAGAGAGAGGAGCTGAACGTATTCAACATTCTTCCTGCTTCCTACAACAAATTCCATTTTGGAACCCTGGATACAAAGCCAAGAAATAAGTTTCTGCTCCCTCCAACGCTTAAATATTGTATTTTATACCGGAGTAATTTTAGAAGAGACAACCTTTTTTGCTTAACATAAGTAGAAGTGCAAGCAGCTAAAACTATCTGAGATTTGTAAAGAAAAGGTCATTGAAGTTTGTGCAGTAATTAAAAACAGACACAACCAACCAGTCTCAATATGTTACAAGCTTATGCTGGATCTATTTAAGATACGACTATGACCATGTTCCTTTAAACAATTTAAAAAGCGTATTGCTTCTTTAATATGAATGCTGAACGCACAAAGCATCTTCTCATTTCGAAGATAAATGGTAAAGATCCTCGTTAATGTTCATTAATATTATGCACATTATTATGTAGTGGATTTTAAACCATACCCCTTTCCTTTCAATACACATGTTAATTTTAAATATCCTAAACAAATAAAATAAATCTTATATATATATATAAGGTTGTAATTATTGCCTTCCATTAAATATTGATTTTTTTTATCTTCATTTCTCGTTATCTCTTATTAAGTAAAACTTTAAATGTTATATATGATATAAGAATAATAATTTCAAGTCTTACTAAACGTGTTATATTTTCTAAATAGTAGTATGTTAAAGATTTATTTTCCGTTACACTTAACAAAAATAATTTTAAAAACAACGGTAAGTAACAGATAAAAATGTGTTGATGAGAAAAAACTTTATACTATGTAAACGAAAACTCCCTTTCCATAATTTATGTGAAAAATAGATAAATTTAATACTCGTAGAAAAAACATATTTCTGGTCTAATAACGTTACAAATGTCATAGTATTAAATGGTATAATAACAGAGTTCTTACTCTGATAAGGCTGGCTAGATTTTCATATTGCCTCACAGGCCAAGCAATATTTGCATAGTTAAGCCTTATCTGTATGCATATATTCTGCCCGCTCGCAGCTTTTACTGGTCATTGTGAATCATGTATATATTACGCACGCCATATTTCTTTACAATATCTACTAACAACATACATAATTAAATTAATCCCTTAGTATCTTGTAGACAAATATGTTTAGTAAAAACAGGATGTTTGTTTGGTATTTGCATTTGAGATAGCAAATTATATGAAAATTTTATTTTACTATGCAAGAATGCATAAAATAAAGCATCACAGATTTAGATACAATATGTGATTATAATCGCAAATTCGAAAAACTTGTTTAAAACAATATAAAAATTACAAAACACTCTGATGATGCGATAAAGTGTATGTCAACAAAATCAATAATACATAGTATATAAACTGCATTTAACCATCTCTGAAATAATATTTTGTCTTAGTAATGCCATACATATAAATATTATCCACATAAATTTGAATGTAATAAATATGTTTAATTATTAATTAGGTTCTGAGAGGATTTATATCCCTCACGTCTTAAGGAAATATCAAGTAGCACTTCCAGAAAAGTCGAGATAAAAAAATTATTTTCGTACATTTGTTATATGTACATAGATAAGTCTCAGAACATTATTTTTAGACGTGGTTTATTGTGTCCTATTCAATTTTAACAAGTGTGCATCAAGCTACTTAAGAAATAGTTTATCAAGGTTACATAAACATATCAAGGTTAGGTAACATATTAAGGTTTTAACTGACGATTAAGTCATCATTCGTTATACACATAAATACTACGTGATAAAATGGTGCTTTGGATAGCTTTGAACACTTACTGACGTGGAATAAAACAGTTTGTCTTCTTTATGAAAGTTTAGTACGCTTAAATCCGGGAGATTTTAGAGTGTGGTAGAAAGTAGAAAAACACTCCCTAGTATTACCTTATGAAATAACATAAGAAACAATATTCGATAACAAGTTGTATGGCAATGTATTGCAAATTGAACAATGATAGGATTACTACTTGAAGTGATAGATTAAACCCATGAATATTGAGTAGGTCTCAGTCAATCTCAAGATTATTCCATTTGCTGCAGTGTGATACCAATTGGGACAGACTGACAAACTGATCGGCGGATGTACGACATTTTGTCATCATGCCTGCAAGAACTTCAGTGACATAATGTAAAATATAGTTAAATTAATTATTTGGTTTTTATATTATCCAATTTGATTAAGATTCAAAATTTAGGATGGTGTCAGTTGGTTGCCAATTTTTTTATCTTCATGAATTTGTATTAACAACGCAATATATTCAAAATCAAAGATTTCCTAGGTCTATAAGAGTTTATAAACGTATGATACATTAATTTAAACAAACTAGTTCCCCCAACCAACACTTAATTAACATTTATTATTGATTCATTCCTTCGTTAATCAAAATATTTCTGTAAAATAATTTTTGTTAGTAGGATCATAATTTTACGTTTTTACTTTTTGGAACTTTTAAAATAACTTTAAATATAAATAATATATAAAGCGTTCAATAATATAAAAATAAATAATAAATATTACTTATTCGTTTAGTACAAAATGTGAGGTACATTTAAGAGTATTTTTAAGCCTCATTGATTACATGTCCTAACAAGTTGATTGATTGTTAACACTTTATCAGTTGCATTTACAGTACAAATTTCCTAGTATTCACGTCGATTAAACCGATTTTTATACATTAATGCAATTTCTAAATTTTATAATACTTATGTCACCAAAAAAATAAAAATAAATTACATGAAGCCCGTTTTTTGTGCGGTCTTTTCATAAAAAGTGGTCAGTAGATATATATTACAATACTATACTAGATGTTCAGGTGATAAGCAAAGTTAGAGTGATAAGGGTGGTTACGTTTGGGTAATACAAGTATCCATACAAGGTTCGCAGGGCTTTAGGGTAGGGTTAATTTGCAAAACAGAAAAAACTTATTATAGTTTGACAGACCACAGAATGCATCATCACTTTAAGTGGATACCGTTAAAACAAGAGTACCTTATTTATTAAATGAATGTTTACCGGATTCACAGCAATGCAGTGTTGTAAATCAAATTAAAATAATGCCCCAACAATTATTTAACCATCACTGCATTTAATTACATATTATAAGTATCATAATATTTTTAATAATGCACATAAAAACCCTTATAAGAATATTAAATAAAGAAAATAGAGTATGTTGCTTTTTGCAAATCAGTCATATGTTTTAACTGTAGATGTACCTGAGGTCTTAACGTAGATGGAGGAAGGTATACGTTCCAACGTTCAAGGTATACACAAATGTGTTATCTGTATGTGAAACTGCATACCGTTGTGGAAATTAAATCAATATTCCACGTGTTAAGCTGTTGTAAAAAACTTATAATTTTTTATCCTAATGCATATTGCAGGATAAAAAAAAACTTACAATGGTTTTAAGACACAAAAAATATTAATAATTGATTGGGTGTTACACCCGACAGAAACTTTATGTACGTGCACGGATTTCCGTTTGTGGTATAAAACATAATCACCCACACAGAAGATCATTTAAGGGCAGTGTATATTTAACAGGCTCTGAGCCGATCTCCGGATTATCCTAATTACACTAGTTTGGTGAGCCGGGGCAGCGGATTGACGTCCCAATGTCTCTTACATACTTTAAATGTTAAAAAAAAAATATTTATACCTTATAAACGATATATCTTGTTTTACAAAACGGTTTATACGTGAGCAGGTCACTGACACCTTGTGACGGTTTAAGTTGTTTCTTGTCGGGTGTTTTAAATTTAAAAAACATTGCCAACATTTAAACCGTTAATTTTCATATGTAAAATTGGACATTATATAGAAGATTTGTGACTCGTTCTGATAAGTGTGAAATAATATTTTTCCTGTCTAATTTGTTTTCCTTCAAGGAATGGGTAAAAATTAATGAAAAAATTTAGTGTTTGTTTGCCCAAATGCTTATTAAATTGCAACGCCACTCAAGTGTGTGAACTAATAACTATCGACAGATATACCTGACTAGTATGAATTGTAGAAGGCACAAAAGGCGAGTCCTCTAGTTCGTTATCTACCTTCCATTGTATTTTCCTTCTGAACGATAACATACAAGGGCAGGAACTATAAATATAAATGTTGATCTTCCTTTGGAAGACTTTAACGGATATATTAACGCTTCGTGTAGGAGTGTAGGTGGAGACAAATGTCTAACTAATATTTACTTTCCGGATTTGGTTTCAATTTTGGTTGTTTGTTCACGATACTGCAAAGAATACACAATATTTGTAAATAAGTATTTGATTTATTTAAGGGACTGTAACGTATAGCTAAATAACGACTACTTTGCAAGTTTTAAATTTCTTGATCATGGTGAATTATAACCTATATAAATCATAAAACGTAGCAGAATCATGTTGAACATACGTAGCTGATACGTAGCTTGATTCCGGTATGTATTTTTCGTTATGGTATTCAAATTATCATAACTTAATTCGTATCTCACCACTAGTTTAAATAAAATACCATTTATACTCAAAAAATTATTTTGAGGTATAATTTTTATTTTATTTAAACTAGTGGTGAGAAACGACATACGTTATTATAATAGATAATGTCGTCAGGTGACACAACGATTAATATTAAAAATACACTTTATCAGTATGTACTCACAAGTGCCAAATGAGGATTATTTAGTTATTACAAACCCACTACCCGTTGGCCTTATCTGTTAAGTAGTATCAGCAGATGTAATAATATGATACTTTTTTATATACTGAAATATCAATTTAAAGTAAATTACAAACTAACTCAAATTTAAACATTATACGGGCGTTCGTTACATTTACTAATAACAAAATAAATAACTATACATATCGTTTTATACTGCTTAAATTATTACTAATTATTATTATTATTGAAAATTTAACGTTAAAACAATCTTTAAATGCAATGCATTCTATTTTGTTAAACTAACATAAATATTATCTAGAATATACATGGGTGTCTATGTAATCAAGTTTATTAAATGTTCCCTTAATCATATGAACGTCAAACAAATGCAACATTTCCTTGTTATGTAAATAGAATGCTACTGACGGATAAATATCATAATAACTTGACAGCTCTAAATTAAACTTTCCAGGTAATACAAACCGTGACGTAAAATACGATTTATTACTGCCTGAATTATCGTTGATGTTAACATGGGTTTACTTTATTGTATCTGACATTTGACAGCAGTTTTAATGAATTTACATTCATGATGTTAATTATTTTTCCTACTCACTGTAAAAATGTTTTATAACTAGAGAAAATAGATTAGTTGCAATGTTTAATATTTAAAAAAATCCAAAATGTATATTTACATATAATTTAGTAATTTTTTGAACGATTGCGTGTTATATTCGTATGGTTTTACCATGAAAGAGCTTATTACGGTACGATTTTATTGAGAAATAGGTATTTGAGCAAGGCACTAAAAACTGGTCATTATAATTTAAAATTAACGGATTAAAATGGTTGGTATATTTCACCGTTTTACTTTAAATTAGCTGCTTAATGCGTTGACTGCTGCGGACCCTGATCGGTTTTTTCCTCTACATAGAAACTTATGCAAATTTCATGTTTAAACATGTTTGCAGCAGCGAAAGTGTTATTAACTCCTAAAGACAACAAAAAATTAAACTGACTTATTTGCAGACACAATGAATAGAAGTTTTGGTCTTCCACAGTTAATAAAATATGTCGATATTTTTTTTCGATAAATATACATATTGCATAGTTTTTATTTATTTTTATAAACATGTAGATCATATTTTTATAAGCATTCTTAATAACAAATTAACATTATACTTTCTTTACAACATAAGTTGATTTGCAATGAAGAAACGCATAATTTAAGTTAAAAATGCTTACGAATCAAGTGAATTAGTTTATTATTGGAGTTTGACACATTAATAAATAATTTAATATAACCAATAAACTAATCCAAGCACTATAAATGAGTGGGCGTAAAGATTATTTGAATTCAGCAGTGCGGTGCGCGGCGGGAGTTGAATAGAACGATATCCTTGTCCCTAGCCTTTGATTATTTAACACTGTTTTAATTTATTATAAATCAGATCCTGTAAAAGGTTATGTGATGTAAAAGCTGTAGATAAACCAGATGTTTTAATTTTCACGCTGTAAGTGTTTTTTCTACTTGATAAATAATTATAAAACGCTTAGGGTCATCCGTGTCCCACTATTACAAGTCTTGAATAATTTTAATTTACAAACTCGATTAATTCGCACAACTAAAGGGTATTTTTATTGTTGGATTCCATAATTCTTGCAAACGCTACATTGTAGTTCAATTAATATAGAGAAGTCTTATCAATTAATGCACTCTCCCCACTTAGATTATAGCATAGATTATAGTCACATAGACCTCAGAAAGTGACGTTGAGGCTGTGGGGGAGTGTTCCGTCCTGCAGTAGAGTTGGACTGGTCAGTAACAACTTCAACACGTCTCATAAGTTAGACATTCATAAGTCATTCATAATAATATTAGGATCCGCAGGTGTAGGTTTTTGTATCTTTTAAAGTTGATATATTTTTCACGTTTATGAATAAATTTTGTAACATTACTTGTATTAAATCATTAATATTGTAATAACAGTCGGAGTAAAGTAAAGTAAAGTAATATGTCGAAGGTTGTACCATTACCATAATCTATTTTAAATGGTAATTGTCAGTTACCTCAGTTTTTAGATCCCTGGTAAAAATTTAACGTGCTATCTTTTTTACATGCAGGATGAGTGTTAAATGAATGCCTCCCTACTTGTTTCTAAATTTCCTAAGATATCAACTCTGTACCACCGGCAATCATTGTTGACCAACTTATACTTCATTTTGACTTTATTAATATTTTTAGTGACCATCTTGGATCCGCAATATTGGTTTTAACTATTTATTTTCAAATTTAAAGGTGAGGTTGTGACCCATCATATATAATTACTTTATACGGTGAACTCGATGCCACATTTTCTTTTCGAAAATCATTATTCGTTCTGAAGATATAAGTGAATTCAAAGAAAATAAAATTGTTAAGAGAGTTTTAAACGTCAAAACCTCAAAACATGCCCATATTCTCATCATTACATCAAATATTTTCCATTAACTACTACCAATCATTGTTGAGTGGCATTTGCTTCATTTTGACCAAATTAAAATTTTCGGCTGCCATCTTGGTTTCGCCATTTTGGAATAAGATAATTCTCTCAAACGTAACGGTAGGGTTGTGACACATAATTTCCAATGTTTTTGAACGTTGAAATCAATACCGCAATCCGTTTTCAAATGCCACCTTTCATTCTTATGATATTGTCACTTTTTGAAATGTTAAACATAAATCCTTCAATATCATAAAAACGAACGGTGATGTTTCAAAACGGATTTCGACATTGATATTAGCGTGCTAAAATGTTGGAAATTATGGGTCTTAACCTACCTTTACATTTAAAAAAATAATATTTAATTGTTCTGGCGAATCAAGAATGGCGGCCGAAAACTAGGCAAACACCACTCAACAAGGATTGGTAGTAGTTGAAGGTCATTATTAAATGTAGTAATGAGAATATAGGCATGTTTAGAAGTTGGGACATTTAAAATTCTCTCCAAAATAAATTTTGATTAATTCACCAATTTCATGAGTAGGAATTATGACTTTCTAAAACGGAGTGCAGAATTGTTTTTACGGTAAAAACGTACATCCGTATGGTAGAACAACTAGTTGAACTTATTTGAACTTTAATTCCTGCAGTTCTATTAATCATCATTGCTATTCCCTCCACAAGCCCAACTTTACATTTTTTTTTTATTTTAATCCAATGAAGGGGATCCAAATGGCGGCCAAACATATTAACTAAGTTAAAATAAAGTAAAGATTGGTTAACAATTATCTTCTGTGGTCAGGAGTCGATATGTTAATGAATGTAGAACAAGTAGGGGAGGACTCATTTAAAACGCACCCCATATAATTTTACGTTTTATTACGAACCTTTTTAAAATGACAAGTTCAACTACCTCAAAGCAGATGGTACAATTCATAGACTGCGCATAGGCAATCCTAGTTTTATATCAGGTGTTTATAATTACATCTTACTTAACAATTACAATTTAACATATATCCCTCGGTGATTTACAAAGGATATTACCCTCTAAAAACTTATTATGAATAATTTCTCAAAAAAGATAATCTTTATTACTTATAACCGTCAAAATACATGTTATATTTTGAAAGGATATAAATCCGTGATAATGTAAATTCAGTCTGAAGATGAACGTTGCCACGTTGTAGCACATTCACCGGTGTATCTGGAATTCCACTTTACCGTTGAAACGCCAGCGTTCAGTAATCCGATAAGCCCGCTAACATCACCACATGTTGACTCTAGGTTATGATGCCATGTAATACATAACTCAGATACCTCAGATATGGTCGTCATTGCACCATTTCAGTTTTTAGTTATACCAAAATATGTAGGTATAAAATGTGTTGTTAAAAATTAAATAGTTGTTATACAATCTTAAAATTTTCGTTGATACATCAGAGTTGAAATAATTAAGTTTCCCGTAACCATATTTTGTAGCTAAATTCTAATATTACTTTTTAGTTGGTCCAGCTTATAATTTTAGGATTTGTGCCCATAAATCTGATAAGCTCCGTAGTATTTTAAGGCTCGTACAAGTTTTGATTATATTCAATTAAAGTTCCATTATTTACATCATTGACAGAATGTTAACAAAAGAAAACCGCTTCTGCTTGGTTTTGTTTTCAAAAATAAATAATTTTTTTATTAGTACCTGGAAAAATTTTTTGCTTGTTTGATAAAAAACTAAAGGCATTCCGTAACGTTGTTAATTGATACATGTTAATACATATTGAGTGATATTATAGTCCACCCTATAAATTATTGTTTAGTGTTTAGAAATCTAAATTGGTCGATAGTGGAAATGTTCCATCGTTATATATCGACAGCTGCATTTAATTCATTATATTATCATTTGTTTTGCAGTGTTTAAAAACCAGAATGACAAGCTATTACAAATTTAAGAAACCTGGATTTAAAATAATAAATATACTTATTCTAGCTTATCTCTTATGTAGCTTCTCTCATCTAAACATTTCTAAGAAACTAGTATACATTATGATTATATATCTTGCATTAATATTTATCCAACCGATCATTATTGTCTTGTTCCTTATTTGACGATTAGTAGATTAAGTCAGTGTTCAATTGTATGTCCCATAGAAACATTACCGATATAAATTGTACTAAACTAAGAAAAATAGACATAAAACAACCTAACGAACCAGTTTTTCTTATATTAACAAAAATCGTTTTAGAATAGTGTATAGTATTTTGTTGTCATTCAAACAAAATTAACCAATTTTTCTTCATTTATTCCAGGCTTTGTGTAGACGTGCAATAACAATAACCAGGGATAAAATTGAACTTTATTTTATATGTCTTTTAACTCTAACGATGTACCAACTATAAAGAGTTTAGTTGTCCGGACGTAGATGACTTAATTTTTGATGTTAGGTTGCCGGATCAATAATATACTTTACAAAAAGTTTAACATATCTCTATAGTCCAAAATTTTACCCAAAGATAATCCTTGTAGGATTAGATACATTTCGGTACAATTTTCTATCTTCAAATCCAATGTATAATAACTTATCCTTCAACAACTTCATTTTTGTCTCGATTCTGCCATATGACCTAGCAAATAATATAAATTCTCATTACTTAGCATCCCGCATATTTCTGGTTGTTTTCACTTAATATAAACGTTTATGATGTCTTAGTTGATGGGCTGCTCTTACTTTAGTTTAATCCTGGGGGCCTTGTCAGATGTTGAAAAACAAAAACGCAGAACACACACGATAAACATAGAGACACGAAAACACGAATATAACCCAGGAATTTACTCTAAACTAAATATTTTTGTGTGTGTTTGTTCATCATTTGTCTTCTGTGTTTTTGTTTTTTCACATCTGAAAACTAACCCAGGATTTAACTAAGGTGACATTAGCCCATTATCTAAAAAATCATAATTTCACCCAACAAAAAAAAAAACACAATCATGTGATTCAAAAGTAATATCCACATTTATATTATTTACAAAATAATTAACGTATCATAGTTACTTTTTTTACAAATAAAGGAAACCACTATAGATATGGTGTATTTGTTATTTTATAATGATGCTACACATATGTTTACTCAAATTTTACGTTATTCGTCATACTACTTGGCAAACAGAATCAGGTTTGCATGCAGATAAGGTTCACGTATGCTAATTCAATCTGACTACAATATGAGGTGACACGAGACCTTGGCCGGCCGGACCCACTGGTTATTTACGCAATCCTTGCCATGTGGAAATTTTAAATTTGTGAGGGAAATAAATTCATAGCTATTATGTCATGCAGTTTTACTTCTAGTTTTAAACTTAATTTGTTATTTCTATTGAAATTGTTATATATTTGAAATCTGTATTGTAATGTAATTTTTGGAAAAAATAATCTTTTTCAAAGTATTTTAGTGCTTATTGCTAATTTTGTAATCATATGTTTATGTAGTCATTTCACTTTTTTGTACCAAATTATGATATATAGTTGTAGTTAGTTTTCGTAGAATGATACATAACAAACAAAATAAAAGATATACTAAAATTATCCTTTTATTGCTCACTTAGAAGAAAAGTTAATATTAGTGGCCAGGATGGTTAGGATGCAGATTATTAGGTCAATACTATCTGATACTTTATGGAGGTATTCCAGAGCTTAAGCGAGTGTAAAACACAGGAGTGCCAACAACATACAAAGACATGCATTTAACCCGTATTCTATTGTTGTTAAGATCTAGTAAAAAACACGTAACGTATGGTATGGAATGAATACTAGACTTTATTATTTTCTTTAGATATAAGGTAGTAATTTAACATATAAACCTGTTAATATGTTTTTTAAATATGTTATCCTTGGTTTAGTACGTAAAAATACCTTTTTTAATTATCCTTTTAACATGTAAATTACGAAAGTACCTTAGTCTTAGGTATATAAACAATTTTATTTCAAACATTGCTTGCAATGGTTATTTGCAGGAATAATTATATTATAACCTTAAATTCATGTATGTACTACTGGATAGAGTTGTGTATGAAATTTCAATTAAATTTCCTCCTATAATGTAATTGAGTTAAAATGAGTTGTTATAACATTGTGTAGTCTATATTATACGGGGATATATCAATGTGTTTCATAGGCAGTTTACATTTAGTATGTGTACTCGTATATTATACACCAGTCTGCAGTGTATACTGATACAGGGTGTCATTAAGCGTTGTATCAGTATTAACCGATAACGTGCCTTGCAGATAGGGACATTATTAGATAGTTAAACACATATACACTAATGTTAGATTGGTTATCTACAGTAAAAGTAAGGATGGAATACAACACAAACTGGAGGCTAGTTTGTGCCTGGTCCAGGACTGGCGTGCTGCCAATAATCTATCACTTAATACAGAGAAGATTTGTGACATATTTGTAACTTATAGTAGAAATTTGGATATCTTTGACTCATCACTCAATCGTAAACTTAAATTTCTAGGAATCTTGTTAGATAGTAATATCTCATGGCATTCTCATGTTGATTTTGTATATAAGAAAATGTCTAAAGGCCTGTATATGTTAAGAAGACTTAGTGTTGCAGGTGATAAAAGTATCTTATTTGTAGTTTATTTTGCTCAAATTATAAGTATATTTTCTTATGGTATTATTCTTTTGGGCTCAGGTAGTCTTTGCAAAAGAATGTTTATCTTGCAGAAAAGGGCAATTAGGATACTTTGTGGTGTGCCACATTTAGCTTCTTGTAAACCATTATTTGTCAGGTTAGGTGTACTAACTTTTTATTTTCGTTATGTATTAAATGTCCTCTCTTATGTCCATAGTAATGTCGATAAATTTCATATAAATGCAGATTTCCACTTGCATAGTACTAGAAATAAAAATAGGTTAAATATAAAACAATATCAATACAGAAGTACTAAAGGGTTAGTAAGGATGCCAGTTCATGTTGTTTATTTGTTGTAAAATACACTTGTACAAAGATTTTTAATAAATAGAAATACTAAGTTTTGCGATTGAGAGTGGGTCAGTTAAAGGATATTTACCCTCACTTCAGTGAAAATATTATATTTTTTAAGGTATGATTTTTATTCAAATGTAAACATCCATAAGCTAAATGCTGCAAAGTCAACAAGAATGTTCTGTCTAAATATTATTTCACAAAGTTTTATAATTTTTCTTGTTAATCCTATCCTCCTCAGCTAAGTGATGATTTAAATTACGATACATACCGTCGTTTGCAAGTTAAGTATGTAATAATGCGTTTTTTTTTGCTTCTTCAGTTTCTTTATATTTTCGTTAATAAAGTGTTACGATTTTGTAGGGTTTTAAATATGAATTTTTTAAACATTGTTATATAATGATGTATCAAAATAACAGGAATAAATTTGATTAAGACAAATTTAATTTGATGACAAATGTCTACTCATACAAATAATAAGTTCACTGTAAACTCTGTTGATTGTTTTAGATCTATGTGGAAAAAAACAGTTTTCGAAATTTTAAAAATAATAACAATATCTGAGTAACTAATAAGATGTTTCATGGCTTCGTACGATACAACTTTCAGCTATTACGAGCCAGTTTCTATATTACAGAAATACAATATTTTAAGCAATCTTTTACTAAACATTTTCCCCACTCATTAAAGGGTACTATTCACAAATCCAAAAACGTATTCAAATTACACAACCCGTTCTTCCTCGGATTCCACGTTCTTCAAATAATAAATAATGCAAGAAGTGTAAATAGTAGAACAACGTATAGCTGAGGGTTATGAGAAGTTTTCTTAGGTATTATTAAGTAGAAAGTGTCCTAGCTTACAAAGGGTTCTTCTATTTCCTCACTTCAGGCAACATCCTATATCAACATAACTCTGCTTATCTCACCAACAATCCTGGTCTATGAAAACAGAGCTTAATTGTACTGTCTTGTATTTGTTTTTGTATTAAATTAGTATATATTACTTCCCTTAAATGTTAAATTACATTAAGAATCTTGGACATTGAACCTTGTACTTTGGGATACACATTATGAAAAACTGAGGTAAGGTGCTGAAGTTTTTGGGAATTCTGAACTAAAAATCTCACCAAGATCTGTCCGTAACCTATTTGAGTATTCTACATGAAGTCTTGGTTCTATCAATCCTGAAATATTCAGCAATGGTCTGTTCATCTTACCAAGTCGTTTATCATACTCAAACAAGGTTGTTAAGAATGTTGCCCTTCCCCCACGTGGTCTTAATAGCACGGACCGGTGCCGGTGATTGGTAATGTAAGTGGATTAACGTTTATACTGTTAATAATTATCAGATATTAAATTAGTAATATTCACTCCCACTAGAGCTTATGTATGAATTATTATAATTGTAAAATGGTGTTTGCCGTATATATGAATAAACTGACATGAAATATTACAAACCTTTTATTTATAAACATAACCAATACAAATATAATGGCCAGTCCAAAAAAACAATCTTTTAATCCTATATTAATAAATCTTTACAGAATAATTTCAAATACCGAAATATAATCAGGATTATAAAGAATATAACTTGAAACAAAACAATTTTTTTTTTTATAATTGAATAAAAACTTGAAAAATGACTAATAACTCTAAAACATAATGAATATAGAACATAAATACAGGTATATATTTGTCATTGGCGCACTCCCGAGGTATTAATCAATGAACCAATAGATTTTTATTTCACCAATCTCCTCACCGGACACGGTTGTTTCGGGCCCTACCTCCAAAAGATGGGAAAATCAGCGAGCCCGGAATGTCAGTACGGTGACTCCGACTACGACGATGTCCTGCACACCTTTTTTCATTGCGTGAGGTGGGAAGCGGACAGAAGGGAACTCGAAACGGCCGTCGGCCCGGACACACTCGTTCGTCGGATGTTGTCCAGTCCCGAATCATGGAACTCTGTTTCTACATTCTCCAGGAGGGTGCTGAAAGAAAAAAGAACAGAACAGCTGTGATGCACCGACGCAGCTAAGCCCGGTGGAGCATCGCGGTTGAAATGCCATCTTTGGCGTACGAAGGCACCCTCTTGAAGTATTGCGAACAGCGTTTCCGAGAGAGCTTCTATTGCCTGGACCGATAGGTTTAGTGGGTGAGATTCCTACACACCGGGGTGCATAATGCATTTTCCTATCGTAAAAAAATCAATGAACCAATAGCTCTTGATAAATGCAGACGTTGCTTTAGCTGTTGAGAAGTCCGATCATTATCATGATTATTCCATTACTTACATAATATATTACAAATATATATATATACATATGTATTTGTTAATGTGTGCATATTTTTTTATTGGTTCAAATTTATTCCTATGAAATTAAAAGTGTATAGCACTTCTCAATCTAAAAAAGGGAATACTAACAACTTAAATGGTTACGTTAGCCTGCGTTTATGATCTGGCAGTTTAACTGCAGGTGACGCCCTTCAATCTCAAGTACTTTTTATGTATCAAAACATTGTTTTTAGGTAATAATGATCATTTATCACATTTTTAGTAGAAATTCCAAATTAGTCTTAAATTTATTAGTTTTGTGCATGACAATTTAAATTTAATGCCAATTATACTGTACAAGTGATGGTATTAAAGAGTTACAGATAATAAAGAGAAATTTAACTGCTAACCCAATAAAGCACACCCTATGAATACAGGTATTAAACAGCCAACAATCTAAATTTATAAACATCATGTCGTAAGAGAAGGTTTTCCGATTCTATGAGATTATTTGCGTTTCGGGGCATAGTATGCATTTTCTATTAAAACTAGAATGCTTCTAAAACAAATACCGCAGACTTTAGAAACCTGTACAATAATAACAAATTATAAACAGTTTCAGAATAACCATTTTCGTACCAACGTAAATAGTGAAGTAATCGTTAGTAATTTATACAGATTTGGGGTATCCAGCAGTTATAACCATTGCGTTGCCAGCAGTGCGTGCGGATAAGCAGATGGCAATGTGGCCCTCAAGGGGAATTTGAAATTCCTTCATGCCCACTGACCACGGACTTGTGGCTCTCACTTTAACATGCACGAGGAAACAATTCATTACAATATGAAAAATATTGTATTTGTTTATTTTAATGTACTTAATTTTTCTAGGGTTATTTATAAACTGATTTCTTTATTGGTATGTATAAAATGCTCCTTTATTACTTTATAATGTTTCAGCAGTTACTTGTGCTTTGTAAAATGATTTATTCCTGTGAAATATTTAATTTTTTACAGTTTTTTAAATATACAATAATGATAAATCACTGGTTCCGTAGTTTGCACAGTATGAAGTATTATGTATTTGTATTTGTTTATTTAAACAAGTTTTTGTCACGCTGTTTGGCTAACTGAAACTCCAAACTATAAAATCCTCCAAAGGGTTAAAGCAGCTGTTAGTAAATTTACAAGTTGTTACATATGAAATTACATTATTTTACTTGAAAACCACATATATTTTAAACTCCTGAGCCTTTAACTGTAGTAAGTATTTTAGTGACATAATATGTTATGCAATTCTTTACTACATCCAACATTTTAATTACTATTTTTCTGGCTTGATTAACAATTGTTTTACAACCAAACCGTGCCGAGTAATGGAAATGTTAATAATGTTCCTTATATCATAGATGCGTACATTTCTTAAATATGAAGTGTAATATAGGCCTAAGTACAACTACCTATAGCTGGACTACATAACTATATTAGTGAATATGGTGGATGTTTTAAAATTATTGCATTAGGATAAAAGCAAGTGAAGAAGGATGTAATTTATAAATTACTTATTTAAATGTGATAAGTTGAATGGACGTTGCTCGAGGCAAGGCATTACAATAACCCTTTGTAAGCAATAGGGATACGTTCTACTTATTTACATCAAAGTTAATAATATCCTACCCACCACTTAGTATTGTTTTCTGATTTATACTTCATATGTTTTTAATGCTTCTAACACAACACATATTTGTTGGGTTTCAGTTAGAGAATATGAAGGTAGAAAAAACACACCTTACGTTTTTTTTGAAAATATATTCTATTTATACGCATAATACCAGATTTTCAAATACACGCTACGAATTAGTTTACGGCCCGATATCACGAGTAAATTCTCGTAGTATCCCCTAACTTTAATTGATTTAAATCATTTTAAAATAAATTCATTCCTAGGTATACAATAAACCATAATATCTATAGTAAATCATTCACTACATTTTAACCACGATTTGACGATAGTTAACAAATAAAGTAAACTAGATGTTTGTGTTTATCAAAATGTATAAGAGGGAATGCTTAAAAATATATACTCTATTTTCATATCTGTGCGTGTTTCAACTATTGAGTGAAACCAAACCCAGCGACTTGAAAGCGGAGCTGCGTAGAGATAACGCCACTTATGCTAATGCGGTCCTCACTCCTGGCTTTGATGAGGGGCGATGCGTGAAGCCTGTTTCAGTCTCACCAGGCTTTATTGCCTTCTAATATACGTAAAACGCTTGACCAAAGTAATATATTGAAGGAAGCACTCCCGGTGGTGTAACTTCCTATTTAATTATCCTTGTTAATTCTCTCGTTCACCTTTAAGTAATTTGTAACATTTGGTCGTGTTTTTTGTGTGTGTTTGAATTATAAAATACTATTTCGAAAGGTTTATAAATACAAACTGTTCTAAATCTATGAAATTGATTACAATGCGATTCAAAAAATAATCTTTTTTATTATAATAATTGTTTAAACTAGAAATATACTACACTTTTGTACTATACAATTTAAGAACAATAGTATAAATAATATGTTAAAACTATTACAATATTTTTGATATAACGTCAAAGAGTGTAGCTATTGCAATTTATCAGTCTGTTAATCAAAAAGAGTCAATTCGAAATATTTAGCTAAAATATAAATATTTAAAGCAAGAATAGTATAACTAAATAAAACTATATCTATGCAAGAACTTAAAATAGTACAAAATAAATTATGTAAAGTATTTTTGTTTTCCATTATTAGGTGATGTAATAAGGTGAGCTTTAATAAAACCTTATATGCTTCAAATCTAAATATGGTTTGAATAAAAAATTGTCAGGGTGTTGTTTTTGAAATTCAGGAACATAAACTCAATTACGTCCTTTCAACTTAAATTGGATTCTACATACAACAAATAAAACAAGATTCATGTTGCTAAGAGACTTGGCATTAATAAAATAAATTTAAAAAATAAATGGAGGCATGTTAGTTAAAAATTATAATAATAGTATATACACACAAATTTTTATAATTAAACCTTTAATATATCACTAAGAACTAGTTGTAAACAATAAATATCATTATTTTATATTGTATAAAATAACAAAAATTTTCAGCGTTAAAATTTTTTAATTCATCAAAATTCATTAGTGTACCACTAAAATTTACTTATAAATAAGAAACAAATAGTATCAAACTAAAATTATAAATGTGAAAGTATGGATGTTTGTGCGTAAATCTGAAGTTCCATCACTTGAAAACTACGATTGAGCTGAAATTTTGCAGTGATGTACTTGATAGTCCTGAGTAACATACAGGCATATTAAAGTTGCTCAAATCCTATAGTTGTGTGCCCCACGGGGTTCAAAGTTTCTATGTATTCCTTATGGAAATTTAATTTTGTTTGAGCTAATGAAATACAAACAGATGATCTTGATTCGTAGTAGTTCCACATGTTAACCACAGAATGTAGCACAGAAAACTATCAGAGTGTTTATAAATAATTCTTGTGGCGAAGCCTGCGGGTAACAGCTAGTTTAGATATATTTTAAGAAATAAGTAATATTTTAATTAAAGTTCTCATTTTGGAGGTGGGGGAATTTTGCACATGTGTAAAAGAGGTCAAGTCCAATTAAATGCAAATCAAACTTGTTTTGAAAACATTTGCAGAATATACTCCCTGTTACCCCTTTTGGTATCCAATAATAATCAAGCGTTCACTAAAAGTAATAAGCATCTATTTAGCTAAAAACATTTTGATTCGAATGGTCGGTATGAAGGATCATCACAATCAGGTCCAGTAATTCTTTATACAAATTGTTTTTAAAAGTCTATAAAAATAATTGTCTAGGATTTTAAAAGTAACTGTCTTTACAAAACAATGTCAATAACATATAAATATACATATTCTGTTATTAAATGGGAATTTAGTGTAATTATCAGATTTCTGAATCTCTGTTATTCAAAAAAGAGTTTAATAGTATTAGTAAAAGTAACAAATGTTCATTCATCTATAATTTGTATTACGATTTGATGCTTCAGTGCATTAAATTGCAAACTGTAATACAATTTTAAGATTATAGGATTTATTATTACCTAGTTTTTGATAGTATAAGTTTAAAATTGAAAGATTTTAAACTTATAAAACCTCTATATGTTGTATTCTCTTAGATGTCAGAGAATGAATAGGAATTACAGAGGGCTGGCTACTTAAAGCTACACGGCTGATGTTCATTAGGCGTAAAACAGCTTCCTGGCTTTTCTTTACTCCGTCACAGAGACTGCTTTTGTCGGGCCTACTAAAACCTTTTAGTTATTTAATGCGCTCTTAAAGTAATAAAATTAATAAACCGTTTATATCAAACAATAATATAAATAGTATTTACAATGTAGAGCTTATAAGATAATGCGTTCGATGTAAATATTTTCCCCAGTACTAAGTCCTAATGTTTAGTTTCTTTAGAATTATTTATGTATGCCTTTTTTATCTTCAGTTTAGTAGTTTTTGGCTACGAGGATAGCTTAAATTACTATTACTTGAAGAAGTTCTGATTTTTCAGAAAACAAATCCGTCAGTAAAGCTATAGTTTCATTTTCCGCTAAGCACAATGCTTTATATTATTTGCCACACATATTTGTATCGTGACCGCGCTTCCCCTTTTCTCGTTGACTCACTTTTCTGAGCATCATTTAGACATCAGGTCTGCTACTGAGTAGACCGATTGGCATTCTCTTAAGTCTGGGTTATATTTAACTAAAATTTTTATCCGATAGGCATTGCTATATTACTGATATATTCCTATTATTTCATTTTAGTTTGTTCAAATTATAATTTGTTGTTATTTTTTTAGACAGTTTTTACATAATATTTCCCCATAAACATTAAGGTAGATGTTCAGGATAGTTTTAGATAGTGAGCCAATACAAACCTATCCCACTATCTAGACCATATTACCCTATGGAACGATGCCCATATTTAATTACAAATAACGTTGTTTTTAATACATATAAGAGAGTTAGTGTCAGAATGTTTAGTTTTTTCAATGCCTTGGTACAGTTAACGTTCCTGGTTAAACCTTGCGATCACCCTGCAGATGTTTTGTATAAAACAAATAGGCGCTTTCTTTTGTCTTACTGACGTATGATTATCTGAGGCGAATTTCAATTAAACTACGATAAACCGTTTTCGAACGATTTTTACTTTTATTTTGCATTGGTTGAAAGAAAGATGCATGAAAATAGTTAAGAACTTCCAGATTCCACGAAATTGCAGTCACTATATGTTGCTCCAAAAACCTCCCACGAGCTCATGCAGTGAAGTTCATTAATATTTATGTTAGGAAGGACATCCTGCTTCAAGGGATCCTGTGTGATGACTGCATGGCGATATAGCTTGTCTTGCTAGGGTTGACTATCAGGTAGTTTTCAAAAATTAACAGGCAAGGGAATTGATTCTATTGTTTGCAAAATTTCTGAGCCTCGGAATTTTTTAATTTGAATCTGGATTGTGGTGTCATCTACTAAAATAAATATTTCTATTTCAAATAAAATACTGTTTATGTTATTAAGATAAATTACATAATATGGTTTGCCATACTTAGCCAAGTATCTTTCTGATTGGACTGTGTTAGTTATTGAAGTAACATATTGTCAACTGATATATTATATCCGGGTATGATTGTTCCAATTGAAGACTTTTCAGGAAAGTTTACTTATGTTGAGAAAATCTTTATCTCTACGCAATCAAAAGATCACCTCTCCTTATAATCTCTCCTTCTAGTTACACCTTATGTTGCAAATGGGTCATATATTTAGATAAAGACGGCAACTAAGTAGTTAAAGATACATTTCCATATTGCCAGGGAGTTGTTTGGTTAAAGTATTGAACACGACCTAAATTAACTTCCGGCGTTGCAAATTTAGCTAAGGTAATTAGTTATTCAATCAGCTCCATAATAGCCAGGACTTTCCTGTAAACACTCCATTTAAAATGCCCGTTTAACATTAACGAGTTCATTATTTTGATAAAGAAATGAGCTGGGTAAAATTTGGATCTTTAATTTACATGTCTTTAAATATCTATATTTACAGTATTTTTTATTAATTAATTGAAACAAATCTTACATTTTAATAATAACTAATAAGTTAGTAGTTCATTATTTTACACATCAATTTGGCATTTGTGTAATACAAATATTAATCAGTCAGACATTCATCTCTGCAAACGACTGTATTTTCGGGTTTTCTTCATTTAACCTTTTTCGATAAAATACCATATTAATTATAATACAAAAAAAACTATAATTTTTACTCTGTTATTTTATTTGTGTCTCTTGTCTGGCCAAAAGTGTATAATTATTTATATGTACAGTATTATATTTATAATGCAAATGTATTATTTAATACTGCTTGAATGAGCTTGATTACGTTTTTGTTATTGGTTTTATCAGTAGAAAACCGGCCCTAGATGTTTAAAACCTATACTCTAAAGGGTTATTCTAAATTTTAAACACAATATCATGCAAACTAAAAATAAAGTTTTTTCGGCTGGTATATAGTTATTAATACATAGTTCGTTGTAGCTGCATGATCTGTAATAGCTAATTGTGTCGAGGAAAACCATTTATTCCGCAAAATAGTTAGTTCAAATTAAAACTACATTTTATCATTTAAAAGCTTTAGCACCGGTACTTTAAGTTTTATTTTACTACAGTTAGAATATTTTTAATGGGACAAACTTCTATATCGTAATAGGACACCAATTTTAATAATTTTTGGACAAAAAAACACAAAACTTCTAACTATAGTTTTTTTTTAAGTATCATGGTGTTTTCCTGAAATGTTAAATAAATATAAACCTTCTAACAGTTGATACAAGTACTATTGGGTGTGTTAAACTAGCTTCAAAGCGCTATTGTAACGTGATTATTTCTGCTAAAGATTCATTGTGCATATAACACAGATGTACTATCAAGAATACATTCGTAATAAATATGTAATTCTTGATACACCAGGTTCAGAGCTTTTTTTCATATCAAAATGAATGCAGAACGTTCCACGCCATTGGTTCCAAAAATCATTTGACCGAGAGAATATTCCATGTAATACTCTCGCTGGAAATACATTTTTTATCTCCGTACCAATACTATGTTGTTATTATAATATTTTATATTATATTGTTTAATAGCATAGTTAATACGAGGAAATGTACGTGATTTGAATTATTTATGTGAAAAGAAGTCAGATTTATTTCTTTTCATTCTGTTAAGGATCATGATGAAACAAATAACTTATGATTCATTGAATATTTGATTATGTCATAAACGTTGGTCTGCAACGTTTTTACATTATGTAAGGAAATAGCGTAAAACATAGACATGAACAGAATTTAAACTATATTTACAATATCATCATTAGGATAAACCTTGTTACAAAACGTTTAATTTAACAATGGTTCGTTTAGATGTTTTTAATTCGAAAGAGCCGCTCTTCAAATTTAAATATTCATAGATATAAACCATTAACAAATTACTATTTATACATTATTTTATGACAGTTAATTATAAGCTTATATTTTATGCTTAAAGCCATGGAAAAAGGCGAAATTTGGTATTTGTATGGACAAACATCTTAATAACATTAATCTTTGAACGTAATTTCTAGCCACGGAGTTGTCAACTCAGTGTAACGTTGCAAATGTATTATTAAAGGATTCATTTAAATTATTCGTAATGAAATTGTATTCAGTATAAATTTATACTAAATGAAATACTTTCAAAAAATATTAGTTTTTATATTTATATATATATATATAACACATCGGTTTTACGTTATACAAGGTGTTTAACACTATTTTACAGGACATTATTTAACAATGTTTGTCGTGTGATCTAAACATACTTTACTTTATTTCATTTGCGATTTGTGCCTTGAAATATTTTAAATGGATGTTATTTTCCCAAGTATATAAATTGTATACTTGATGTATTCAAAACATACTTAATACATTATACAATGTTTGATCTTAGAAAGTATGTAATCTGACTTTTGAAATCAAATTAAACATCCCATAACAATGGTTGTAACTTACAACGTGTAATTATAAATTAAAATAAAGTTCTTCTTTATTCCAGTCCATAATAATGGATGTAAATAACAAAATAAATACGTTACTGTCCACTTTATCTAACGAAAACTATTATCAGTAACTGTGCACTGTGTAATACATTGGGAGGGTTACAAATATTCAAGCTGCATAATCTAAGAAAACATAGAATAGTAATTCATAACGTTATACATCCAGAAGGTAGGTGAAATATTTAATACTAGCTGTGTACCCGTCCTTCGTACGGGTTGTATATAAATGGTAGATTATCTAAAAAAAATAACAACCCATATAATTTTACAAATTAAAATTACATTTTACACTTTTAAAGTAGAATTAAATTAAAGTTAACGAAATATACAATGGCAGATAGTTCGGGTACTGTTGCCAAGTCGAGGAACTCTGTCGAGTAGTGAACGGTGTGGTTTTTGCGACTCCAAATCGGGACACGTAACACTTTGGATTCGATTTTAGAAATAAAAGAACTCAAGTACAACAAAATATTAACCCTGTTTAATTTAACATTTTAAATACTTTGATACATTAATCTTTACATTCCAATAAATTAATAGTAATGTAACGAAACATTAAACTTTAAAAACATTGACAAACCACTTTTAAAATCACCATTCTTGCCAGGTCCTGTTTTCATTATAATTGTAATTAAACAATTTAAACTTGGAAAAATCATATGTTTTAAAAACATATGACTACTTGATTTGATTTAAATAAATGTAAATCAATATACGAACTGTTCTAACAGTGGTCATGGTTAAATGAACGGTATTAAATAATGTATATGTTCGTTCCTCCCTTTGGAATAGACCTACATTTGTGTTGATCTCCGTTGCTTGTTCATTGGTGGACGTGAGGATGGCACAATCACAGAGCCAGGCACTTTCCAGATTAAACTGTTTATGAACCTCGGTGTAACAAACTGTCAGTCAATAAATCCTGTGATTCATCGATAGTGCCGAGTGAAGGATAGATGTTTCTGAGACTTAATTTGTTTTTCAATGTCCCAATCTCAACTTTTAAAAGCGCGTAAGAAAACTGCTCAACCCCTTAATCTTCTTAAAAATACATTTTCATATTTACTGTTAAGTTCAGACGCTCAGTAGTCGGCTACATAAAATATATTTTTAGAGAGGCGTAGACTCGTCCACTCATGTCTCACTTACGACAAAGGGTCTGTGTGAAATCTCCAGAGAACAACACCGTGACTCCCCATGATGTTGTTTCTTATTTCCTTTAAGGCATCAAATTTCAGCTCTACTGGTTGAGTAGTCGGTGTGTTATGACAAACACGCTTATATTAAAGGTCATTGGGCCAGAGTCCTTGAGTATATTTGTGTCTGGAGTAGGTAAATGTCTGCACTGAGCTATCAGCTACATTCCCACCGAATTTCAGATCCATCAGTCCAAGAGTATGTGCAAGATTGTTAAAATATTGTATTTTGAAATTCCGGGGGGCGAAGCCCTTAAACATTTTCGTAACAGGAATAGGCTTGCGTTTTTTTCTGATGAATTAGTTATGTTCCTACCGAAATTTAACTTACAAAGGTCCAGTAAATACTAATACTCATAAAATTGCCATAAAAGTAAATTAGCGGAGAACCCTATAGGACTTTTTTAAACGTATTCTTATTGTGAATCTGCAGCAGAAGGCGAACCACCATCCAAAATTGTATCTTCAATAGACATTGTCGTTTCTTATATAAAGTGATCACTATGTCAGTGAGTGCATGATTCTGACAAATATAGATTTAGATCATATATCCACTTATGTTATTTATTACCAATCTTCACTCAACGTTTTAAAAAATAACTAAAAAAAAAATTGTAGAATAACAATTATATTGAACATCATCTGGTTCAATATAAATAAATGCTTTGTCCATAAGAATAGCATAGGACCTTTAAACCCTTATAGAGCAGTGTCCTAAGGTAATTTAAAACAATCCAATTAGTCTAAAACCTTCTAACGCACATATAGAACATAGAAAAAAGTTGCATAAAAATCGGTGCACCCGTTTTCCTGTGAAAAGCGAACAAAAAATGACCAAAACCGCACAAAATCATGTTTTTGAGCGGCCGCCATTATTTTTTTAAAGGCGTATGCCAGTTTATAGTGCCCTAAAACCTTCTCACGCATATATAGAACAAAGAAACAAAGTTTCATTAATGTCAGTGCACCCGTTTTTTCAGTGAAAAGCGAACAAAACCCGTCCTTGAGCGTTACCGTCAGACAGACAGGCAGACATAAATTGAGATAAGATTTGTTTTGGTTTCCCTAGGGTGTAAAACGTGAAAATATGCAACAGTTTCATAATTCCAAGCAATGTACAGACAAAACTCTGATTTTATTTATATAGATTAACTATACGGTATATTGAAATAAATAAATAAATATATATATATATATATATATATGTATATATATATATATATATATATACTTTGATGTACACGTTCTTTGCACAGGGGTTTTCCTTACCCGTTCTATAGTCAATGCAAATTGCATTTTAGTTAGCTTGAAACAGCTGTTGTTCTTGCTTCTGCTCTTTAAGCTGTCAAATGTAAGTGCCCTCAGCTGTTCGCATTACAGTTTCTGAATGTTTACTTTCTTATGAAATGTAAACATTGAAACTTAGAACGTTCACGGGGCGTAGCCCGAGGGGATTTTAAGGAAGTGAATAGACCTATGTGTTGCATGGGCTCAAGATCTACCTTTGTGTAAAGTTTCAGCCCAGTCGGTTAAGTAGTTTTTGCGTTCACCCGGAACATCAGACAGACAGACAGACAGACAGACAGACAGTCAGACAGACAGACAGAAACCACCTCTTCTTTATAATATTATACATAGCCTCTAGCTGCAGTGTGCTGTCAAGGTATAGGGTTCCCAAGTCCACCCCCCACATATTGCCCCACTTCTGCTATATGAATTCCCAGCTGCATGTATAAAGACCTCGAAGTTTAGTGGTTAGACATGAGGTATCTACTTAAATATTTACTCTTAACAACTGAACTATGTGATTGTTTTGACAGTAATATTAATATTTATAATTTATATTAAATACAAAAATGTGTATACATTTTTAATATTACGATATAAAAATAAAATGTGGATTAGGAACATATCTATATCTATAAAAGGCAAAGCCCTGGCTGACTGACTGACTCACTCATCATTAATTTTCTACCTTCCCATGTAGGTAGAGAGCTGAAATTTTGTACCCTAAATCTTTAGGCATAAAATAGTAAAGGTAAATCGTTTTCATTCTGATCTGAACTTAGGGCCCCGCCAGAGACCCGGAGAAAATTCCCATTTATTCTTCATGGACATTCAATTTTGTTTAGGCTAATGAAAATACAAACAGCCGATCTTAATTTGTAGTAGTTCCACGGGCTAACCTCAGAATATAGCACACCCAACTGTCATAGTTTTTTAATAATTACTAACTGTTCCCGCAGGATTCGCCCCACAGATAATTTACATAAACTATGACAGTTATGTGTGCTGCATTCTGTGGTTAGCCCATGGAACTACTACGAATCAAGATTAGCTGTTTGTATTTTCATTAGCTTAATAAAAAAATGATGTCCATAAGAAATACATGGAAACTTTGTCGGGATCTCTGGAGGTGCCCCAAGGTCAGATCAGGATGAAAACTATTTAGTTTTCCTATTTCATGCCTAAAGAATTAGTGTACAAAATTTAAGCTCTCTAACTACATGGAAAGGTGGAGAATTAGTGATGAGTCAGTGAGTCAGTCGGCCAGGACTTTGCTTTTTATGGATATAGATTTGCGGGGCGAAGCCTGCGGGAAAAGCTACTTTATTATAATTAAGCAACCCTTTGTTCCTTTGGTCCTACAAAGATAACATTGTAGAATACAGACATCAGATTCAGTTAGGTGTTTTGCTAGTCTGATAATGTCTTGAACATGAGTTTGACGGTACCCAACATCAATCACCACGACCCCTACACTAGTTGTACTGTTGATTGCTGAGATATTTATTCCTTCGTAACATTTGGCAATATTATAGAGTAGTGGAAAGGTTAAATTACTAAACAAATGTTTCAACTACTGTAAAGATATTACTTGATGGCCAGATAGTAACAAGAGGTTTTGTCAAAAACAGTTTATAAACAGTCGAGGGAGTAACTTTCCCCTTAACCCTTTGTCTACTAGTTAGTTAAGAAATAGTTTTCAAACAGTTCTGAATAGTCTGAAAAAGTATACAATCTTAAAAGGTTTAATAAGATGACCACTTGTTTTTTATTTGTTTGATCTTCTCTTCATTTTCATGTAAATACCTCACATGCCACCATTATATTGACTCATAGTTCCGTAACTGTTAGAAAAATATAAGTGATTAGATATTTACTTTACTAATTGTTGTTATCGAAACCACGGTTAACTTCATCAAATATTTACAGTTCCGTGGTATACAGCAGAAGTTAAATAAGGATTCTAGAGGGCAGCCATTCAAAAGTACACGGGCAAGATCCACCAGGCGGAAAACTGCTTCCTGTCTTTTCAGCACCCGTGACAGAGAGCACTCCTAACAAGCTTGGATAGCACAGTTTTTTTTCAAACTCTGAGATTAAAAATAAACAATGAAATTATACATTATAAAACAAGTGGTTTTAAAAACATCACGCAAATAGGTATGTTATTTGAGAAATATTTGTTATGATAAAAATGTTAATTGATTAACATAATATCAATAATATAATATATATTGGTTGTATAATATTAGGATAAAAAAAGTTGAGAATTAATAACATTGTGAAACGTCACTCAACCAATCTCGTGGTAGTAAAGATTGATATATATATCCTAAGTAAGAGATGTTATTCACAGACTACTTGGAACACTTACAAATTATAATACATTTACAATATATTAGCTTACACGGTGTTTAATAAACACACACAATGGTACCAGGTAGTTGAATTGATCATGTCACACCGATCATCATTAAACCCAGTGATAGGTTTATTAGAAGTAACCGCAGTGATAAGAGCACTCAATATGATAATCGAAAAATTTATCTTATCTAAATACACATACTGTTCTCATCTTCTCAACTTAATAATGATATTAGTAATCATGTTTTATTGAGTTTAAACATAAAAATATATTTTATTAAGTTTTAATAAATGCATTTATGTTAAATAAAATTTAACGTAAACAATTTAAAAACCAGTAGTTACTTTTAAACATTACCTACGGTTATAAAACCTTAAGATTGGGTAAATATTTTATTCTAAAATATTATATTTATATTGAATATGGTTAATCTGATATGAAACTAAGTAAAAAGATCAAGTACTTCGATTTTGTTCTGTTTTATTGATACCTGACCAATTAATTATTGAGATATTCATTATTAATTTTTATATTTAGTGTTTGTATATTCAAGAAAAATAATGAAAAGAATTACTAAGTTAGTAAAATATACGTATTAAATATTGACCATACGTGTACATTAAAACTAGTATTAATGTGAACTGAATTCTGTATGATAATGAAACTTGAAAAACAACTAAAGACAATAATTAAAGTTGAATAAACATTGTTTTAAAGCCCGTGATAAATAGTCATCCAAATCGTATTTTAGTGGTATAACTATGAGTTACTTGAGGTTTTGTTTTTAAAAGTATGACTACTTAGATTGATCCCTAATTAGATGTATTTTGCTTTAAGGTTTAATTTTGCTCATTATTGTTTAAAATAGGCCTTAACTACAACGTATAATTTTCCAATGACACGCATGAAAAATGTCCGTTAAACATAAACAAATTATTTACATAAAATCATATGTTACAATTGTGTTAATTATAAACAAATTATTTACATAAAATCATATGTTACAATTGTGTTAATTATAAAGTCCATAATAAATAATACGTCAAAATTCTAAATTATATATTGTAAGGTTGTGGTAAATCATGAATTAAAGACAATGAAGTGTTCCAGCAAATTTGCTAAGTAGTCATTTGATACGTGGTTAAAGAGAAAACCATTGGTTGCTTTTGTGTATAGGGGGTTTCCAGCAAAATTAAATTGTAAATGTTTACAATGATTGGTTTTTAAATGTTGAGGCAAACTATAATTGCCTTGGATTTGAACCTAGTGTATAATTCACCTCTATTTTACTATCTGTGATTTTTAATACTTCAAAAAATTGTAGAAATAATAAAATGTGAAAAATCTAATGTTTTATTTTGTATAACCTATATCTGTGACAATTTGTTCATTAAAAGTATATTTGTACTTATTGATCGCTTACCGGACAGAATTTGTAAAATGATATTTAAAAATAAACGTTAAACGTAACCTTAATTAACTTCACTTACTCTTTAGACAATCAAAACATTTTTAAAATGATTTGCATGATAAAAATAAAAAATTTCTATCAAATATCTTTGGTCTTTGTTGTTATGGAATATAAGTTAACATTTAACTAGATCGTCAGCTGTTTAAAATAATAGTTTAGCAGTGTCAGAAATGTCACAAACTGATAGAGACTTACAACTGTTGTATGTTTGAGGGAGTTGCGAAAAATACTTCATACACACAAAAGGCCAGCCTGTAGTGAGGGACAATACACATTAAGAAACTATTCAGATAAATCTAAAATACATTGAAATACTATTATACGATTGAGATATACAATTAATTTGATCGTTTAATGTTTATAATTGTGTATTTAAACATGATTATAAACTGGTTTCTCATATACGATGTATTTACGTTAAATTACAAATATTTGTTATAATCAGAATGAGTTTCTGCATTTTTGTTGATATCACTATTGAACATCTATGACTTCTCACACAATAATAGCTATCTCACTTCTGGGTTTCAAATGACTTCTCAATATCTATTGTTACAACATGATTGTATTACACTGTACGTCATGTCTTCACATTTGCTAAAGGTCTGGTAATATCGATTTGTGTACAAAACACACTTCAGAATTTGTTATCTTTAAATATAAGCTTTCTCTATGAATTGAATCAAAATAATACTGTCCCTAAAACCATTACATCAGAACAGTATACTTTAAATATTGTTGTTTTTACGTTAACGTAAAAACATATTATTTTACATTTAAACCTAACTTTAATTTGTAGGTCCGTTAGTGAAAAGGAACACAAACAATGTGTTACGTACATTCTTTGCCCACTAGTCCCCTAGTATTATTATAATACTGCATTGTATTTATTGATAAAGGTATTATTCCCTCATAATAATGATTATTTTTTTCTTTAATTACGTATTTTATAAATTGCCATTTTTAACTAATCACCACAAAGCCAACCCTGAACCTCAGATGATATATCTGCCTTTCCAGCCTACATCAACTACGGTAATTATTGAGAGAAAGTTATTAAAACGGATGAAGGGTCAGACTGAAGGCGGTAAAATTTAGCTTTGAACAGTATCACTACTTTCAATTCAAGAATAAATTTAAATTATACAATAATAAAAACTCATTCCTGTAACAAACAGCATACTATTGAGAGTCATGGATTAAAAATACGTACAATTATACTTAAGTTATGTTTAGAATAAATCAGAGTTACTTGTATGTCATATCAGATGATAAATACAAAAATTATAATACATTTAACAAACAATAAGTACGACAGTTGCTTGACAAGCTATAAACATAATTTACAAAAATAACACTATAAAAGGAAGACACACAATGCAGATAATAACTTGTTTATCTGTAAGAGTACACCTCGCACCATTACCTTTACGGCTGAAAGTAATAAAATAGATCTGATAACAATAGTTTATTGTTATCAGCTACCATGAATTGTTTTTTTTATAACTTAGTCAATCTGATAACAATAGTTTATTGTCATCAGCTACGATGAATTTTTTTTATAACTTAGTCAAGGAATTTTAACAGAAGTGAAGCCTTACTATAATATTTAGGTTTCCATGTTCGTTTATATGACGATTTAGATATTTTTATTTGTACAAGCTTTTTCGGATGTTGTAGATAAAACTTTTAAATATTATTAAATGCAATTTTTTATTTAATACTTAGTATTTGGAAAGATTATTTAGAATAATTCCACTAAACGTATGTTTATCCATCCACTTATACGTAAAAATTATATAAACGAACACTATCAGTGTTAGTAATGTGTGTGGAAGGGAGTAACTTTTAACACGGTAATACCTTTCTACTAGTCATATAATTTAGAGTCAGTTGGGATCTGGACGGTCTCCAAGTTAATAGATCTTTGGATCAACTAGATTAACGTTTGAGATTAAAGGAAAACAACTGCAAAATGATGGGCAGAAGGGAGTAATGCTAATTCCTTTTAGAGATTAGTAGAAAATAAAGCAAGGAAAAAATATAAAACTAAAAATTATTACTCATGTAACAAATTTGCTTTGATATAATCCATTCCTAAAGCGACAAAAAAGTTATAAAATTCTTCGTTGTATAGGTTATGTTTGATTTACATATATAATTTTTTAACAAACTATAATTCACTTAATTCAACATTTTCTGAAATGTTAGTTCAATTGTGTATGCCAAAGAACGCTAATATTACAGTTAATGAAAGTAAAACTTGTGGATCAAAGTCGTACTGACTTGAAAAGGTTTACCAAAATACTCTTTATGGAAGCTACCGCACTTTACATTCAATATATTACAAATACAAAGTAATTTATTAATTAAAAATAGTTTGAAGTGTGAAAATCTGTTTGTTTTCCGATAGGAGATAAAAATGGGTTTGTTACCTCTGCATTTAAGATGAAAATACCCCAATATGTTCTGGTACAATCTGATGTATCTATTTAAATATGTTAAAATGCGTTTTATGCAAATTAAAGACTAAGTCAATTGACTAACTAGTCATGACAAATTAACGAGACCTAAGAGAACTGACGTAAACGCAGTAGAAAGAGTAACCCTCTAACCTAAAGTTAAACAATTGACGCAATCACAGATATTATATATTATGATTTTTTTAAATCTATGGGATTGTTTTCATTTTTCAAATCTAAATGCTTAGTATATAAATTAAACATGTATGATTTTCATGCTGTTATTGGTCCTGAAATTTATTTTGTTTTATTGAGTATTTTATAACGTGATATTCAATTGTTAAATAAACTTTATATACTTTTAAATAGCTTTAGTAATACATTAATGAAAAGACAAATATTATTTTCTAGTTTTGTAAATTAATTATCAACGATTTAAGTTTTGTTTTAACATAATTATTTTTAAGTGGAAAATTAACAAGTGTAACATTTCTAAAGCAAAACTCAGCAAACAAGAAGTTTCTTATTGTTCAGGCATGCAAGTTAATATTTGACTTGGTACAAAGTGTGATTTGAAGTTAAACACGTTTTGGGCTCAAGCAAACTCATTTGAAAATACTTTACGTGAACTACATATTTAATCTCATTAGAGATATTGTAATTTAAATTGTGTATTAGTATTAAATTAAATATAGTTTTTGTTTCGTATTGTTATTGCCTACATATGGATTGCAATTACCCCTTTTCTGTTATCCTATAAACAATTTAAAATAAACCTACCTTATAAATTCAAGTCAGGATGTATCAATAAACATGTTATTTCATTTTAACTAATATTTTCAATTGCATTACTCTATTATCGCCAAGCTTTTTATGGTTATCTCAACTTTAAGTTTAGTTAAAATAATAACACAATGATTAAATACAACTTTGGAAATAATTGAGAATTCCCTAAAACAAAACCTAATTGATTTTCTAGTAAATATATATCCTAAACATGTATTTTATCATCTCAAAATTACCTTAAAGATTAAATCAACTAATAAAAAGCGTAAAACTCATTATTCACAAGAACACATATATGTTTATGTTTATTCATGCAAACCTTAACAAACAACTGCAATATATATTTTGGTTATAACATCAAAAAATCCATTGTTAGGAGTTATCTAAGAATATAAGTATTACAAATTAATGGTATAAATGTAGTATATGTACATTCCCTTGCCATAATAAACCCGTTGAGTTATTCTTCTTGGAAACTATTCGTTTTTTAAATTTGTATTTATCAATATAAACTTTGAATAAACTGTAATGTTTGTTTATATTAATAAACAAAGGTTAAACCCTTTCACAATACTGTAATTTTCTTCACCTTATTAATATAACAGTGACAAAACCAGCTTTTTGTTCAGTTTTCCGGTAATTTTAGTTTAACTTCCATAATATTTGGGATACGTAGAACCAAGGTTAAAACAAGTATTATTATTTATTATAAGCACTAATAATCGCAATAATAAACTCCTAATTTTAAACTATGTGAAAGTGTCTAATTTTACTATATTTTGACACAAGTCGACACTGTTTTAAGCATAATAACTGTTTAGAGAATATAATTAACTGTATACACCATATATATAAAAAATATAATTTGCCTTAAAGAGAGATTTAGCCTAGAATATCTAGGAAAAGAAAGATAATTTAACTAGGATAACCCAATCCGTTTAATATAGCGAATTAACCTAGAATAAAAAATTGACCTTGAATAGCGAATTGACCTAGAAGAATAATTTACCTTCTAGAAAATGATCCCCACGAGCACTTATATTTAAAACCGTGCTTATTTGAAAGTAAAAAGAATAAACTAGTAAGATCATGATGAGCATTATAATTTTCATTATTCGAAACTATCATTTAAACATTTAAAACTGTAATTACCAGGGAAGTAGATACATTAATTTCGGTTAAGGGAGGGTTCTCGCATTTTGTTTATTTGGATCCTCTCTCAAACTACTACGTGTTGGTGTTGCGAAGTGGCTACGTGATCCAAAGCTGGAGAATGTAATAGTCACAGTCTCTCTATACAGATCCGATTATGTCGCCCTTGTTGGGGCTGGAGCACAGATGTTCAGTAATCCAATAACACATGTACCACCCTACAAGCTGGCTGGGTATATATCTTTTGTTACGCCAAGGTTAGTGTCAGCCTTATTATATCAAAGTACCTGGGGCCGATCTTTGCTCGTGGAAGGTTAGACAGTTTTTTTTAGATGGCTTGGAGTAATATTTCACCACTTCCCCCAACTGATATCAGATATGTATAGATTATTTGCCTATTTTCTGTAGTAAGGTCACTCCAGTTGTTATTTATAGCTCAATGTATTTTTCATTTATTTCAGATTTGACCACGCTACATAAGCAATTTTCAGTCAACATTTACAGTCACTGCTCTTAGGAAATCACATGTTAACAATTATTATATACAACACGAGTACAGTATTATTTTGACAGTTCCTTGGTTGATTATGAACAGCTTATACGATTCTTTTGTTTTGATTTTAAACTACATAAGCCCAATAACAATTTATTTAAATTTTAATTTTCTTTGTTTTACATGATTTCATTTTCCCTGAGGATGAGACCTTATTTTTATCCCAGAAATAGTTATTTCAAATATTTGAAGGAAATCGATGGTGTCGTTTTTTAGATCAGAGCTACAAGCAAGCAAACTTTACTCATATTAGAGTATGGGATATTTGTACTAAACGGATACTATAAACAACTTTTGATATATGAATACCTGTAATACCCTAATTTTTATAATTTATTCTAGTTATAAAGGCCCATGTGGTTAATTTCACCTTAGATAAATTAAATTTAACTAATATTTTTATAACCCGATTTAATTCAAATTTACACGTTTTCTTAAACATTTTGTCAAAGCTTTTAAAATATTGATTTTTCTTTCCAATTGCATAAAAAAGGCTTACAACCCACTTTATGTCAATATTTGTATTTCTTTATGCTTATTGTACACAAATTGCTTGCATTCCAATATGCATGTTAAATGTGTTTTTGGTAGGCAGCATTTGCATAAAATAACACTACTTCCACGTGAAAACGATAAAGAGGTATCGTTGCTATGAAAAATTACTGTTTATACCTGACCGCACGACATGAACTTCCAGTTTAAAATGGAGTGTCATGAATACGAATGACATAGTACAACTTTAATATTTTGTTTAGTAATTTATGTTTGTTTTTCTTCAAGGTTAAGCAAAATAAATCTTTTACAGCTGAATTTGTAGTTTCTATGGACAGTATTAGTTATGGGCATACAAAACAATTGTAGATTGTGCTTTCACTTATGATGTAATAATTATATGAAAAAGAAGAAATTACTAGAAATTAACGATTAGATACAAAATCTAACTAGGTTTTAACTTATACTATTAGTGGGTAACATAGTATTTGTAGGTAAGAAAAACACATATACATACATCACTGGATAATATAACTCTTTTTTTATTTACAATAACAGTAAAGAAGTGTGTTCATTTTTAGTCTAACGTAGTCTAAAGTAATGCAACATAACAAATATCATAATATATGATTTGATTAAATCAAATTTACTAAACACTGTTTGTAATCTTTATTTTAGCAAAGAACTTGTAGTATTTAACTGTATAAGCTAATGCATTTGAGACAATTGCTGATCCGTTACATATAGATAGATGTTGGCCTAATTAAAGTTACCAAATATGTTAGCCTAACTTTCTGTGTTCTTGTGTTTCAGGTTGGGACCAATGTTTTAAGCCTAAAAAAGTAAGGTAAGAATATAAATTTGTCTATATCTATGAAGCGAAATACAAAAAGTAAAATACACCCTGTGTTATAATAACTTTTTATAACTATGATAAATGTACCATTTGTACTTTAAATGCAGTAATTAAAGATTTGCTGTGAACAATATAATCTATAAACCCGCAATCAAATTTGAATACAAATTAAAGTATAGGAGGTCATAATTACTATTTGCAGTTTATAGTACATTATATATCTTGGTACAATAATTCACATAAACTATAAACATTCTGATTAAATAAAATGTAAAAAATTACTTGTTACTTTATTTATTCACTGGACTTATACATTTTTAATAAAAACGGAACAACAACTAAAGAGTAAACTAATGATGCACCTTCAAGCATCGGTGACGATATTGTTTATTTAAAAAAAAAAACTGCTCAATCTTGATGTAGATGGATGTTATATTTTACTTTTTCTAGTAAGCTTGTTTACCTGATTTAAATTAAAGTTTAATTCAGACAAGGATTTCTGTTGAGCGTTATCACAAGAAAACAGCAGAATTGTATTTAATAACTGCACCAACTTTTTATCAAAGCACTAAATGAGAGACATTTATTTTCAACTAGAATTCCCAAGCATCCCCTCTAGGGGTGGCAGTGCTGACGAGACGAGTGGCATCACGTATCACCTTTTCAAGCTCGTTTTCCTTTATAAGCACATCCCAACCCTTATTTGTATGCACGTATGCCACTCTCGTACTATCTTTACCGGACAGATTTTTTTTAAGGATTAAATTGGATTTGTAAAGCGTTATAAATATTGAATTTATGTAAAAATAACCTTTAAATTGATTTAATCACCATTCCAGCGAATTTCATCTATAGGGAATAAGCTATTACCGTAGGTCTCATGGTAAGACTTAAGCCCGAGACCATGATAAATTTTCATTTTTATGTCCCCAGAAGCCAAAAACACTATTCGTTCAAATTTGTATATATGATATTCGTTATAATTTTTTTATTTATATATATATATATATGTGTGTGTGTGTGTGTGTGTGTGTGTGTGTGTGTGTGTGTGTGTGTGTGTGTGTGTGTGTCCGTCAGCACGATAACTCTCGTAAAAAAGGTCCGATCTTAATAACATTTGGTACAAATGTATAAAGCACCATTTATTTGAACGAGTTCGAAAACCAGACGAATCGCACCATCCAAAGGGGGGTTTGGGGGGGTTTTGTACCCCGAAAGTTTTTTTTTGGGGTTCCACATGTAATTTTAACTTAAATCAAATTTTAATTTTTACCATTGAATTTAGCATATAAAAACAAACAATTTGGTATTTTGATCATTGCTCTACGTTAATTGGTTCCTTAGATATTGAAAGTGCTATACACAGTACGTTGTCTAATGTTATTCTTAAGGAGAAAAAGACAAATTGTATATCTCGCTTCTTTATGATTATAAACTGACTAAATTTGGTATACGGCTTCATCTGCTTGTGATTCATTGTGTTTTGCACAAAACAATTTTTGTTATGGTTCCCGTAGCAGCAAACCTAGGTACCTGGTCCCCATGTTATTCTTATGGAAAATTATTAAAACGTTATGTATCGCTTATTTATGAATGTATGTGGATGAAACTTGGTATGTGACTTCACTTTGATGATTTCTATTGCTATTTGCATAAAAATCCATTTTTTGTGTTCCTTGTTGCAGCAAACCTGCATACTCATCCCCAATGTTATTGTTATTGTGAATAATTAATATTTTAAATGCCGCTTGTTTGTGAATATTTCTTATAAATTATGTTAAGTGTTTTAATGTGTTATGTTATATATTCATTGGAAATTCGCTGAGTGTGCTGGTTTGCTGCAACGAGGGTATTTAATTTTCTGTGGAAATCATAAAGGTAATAAAGTTCACCGTAAAAACAATTTTTTTACAATCAATTAATTAACGTTGGTATATAATGATGATTTATTAAATATTCTCGAATTTAAATACAGTTATTTGTTATAATTAAGGGGCTAGCTCTTAAAAACGAGAAGTCACGTTTTTAAAAGTCTTTAAGCATTAATTAGTGTCACATAAGACTCATCTCTATATTTATAAAATATATAATTCTATAAGCCAAATTTTTAAGTTCAAATTTTGGGAGTTTGGCAAACCGCAGGATGATCAGAGACGGCTCAAATTAATCAGGGACTCGGGAAAAAATAACAGTATTTAAAAAAAGCTACAAGCAAACGAGAAATAATGAAAACATTCTCCATAAGAAAAGCATGGGGATTTCAAAACGATATGTTTACATTAAAACATGAGATCCTGCTTATAATGTTCTATTTTCCTCAGCATGAAAATCAGATGAGGCAGAGTTTTGGAGAAAGTTTATGGGCCTTGGCCCCTTCAAGCCACTTGTTTATATATATATATAAACATAAGAAGGACTTGATTTAACTTTCTGTGTTGAGGGGAAACGAGAGAGAGGAGCTGAACGTATTCAACATTCATCCTGCTTCCTACATCAAATTCCATTTTGGAACCCTGGATACGAAGCCAAGAAATAAGTTTCTGCTCCCTCCAACGCTTAAATATTGTATTTTATACCGGAGTAATTGTAGAAGAGACAACCTTTTTTGCTTAAAATAAGTAGAAGTGCAAGCAGCTAAAACTATGTGAGATTTGTAAAGAAAAGGTCATTGAAGTTTGTGCAGTATTTAAAAACGGACACAACAACCAGTCTCCATATTACAAGCTTATGCTGGATCTATTTAAGATACGACTATGACCATGTTCCTTTAAACAATTTAAAAAGCGTATTGCTTCTTTAATATGAATGCTGAACGCACAAAGCATCTTCTCATTTCGAAGATAAATGGTAAAGATCCTCGTTAATGTTCATTAATATTATGCACAGTATTATGTAGTGGATTTTAAACCATACCCATTTCCTTTCAATATTAATTATAAATTAATTAATTAATTTATAATATTATTATTATTATAATTAATTTTAAATATCCTAAACAAATCAAATAAATCTTATATATATAAGGTTGTAATTATTGCCTTCCATTAAATATTGATTTTTTAGCGAATTTCCCCTATAGGGAAGAAGCTATTACCGTAGGTCTCATGGTAAGACTTAAATCCGAGACCATGATAAATTTTTGTTTTGAGGTCCCCAGATGACAATAACACTATTCGTTCAAATTTATATATATGTATATATATATATATATATATGTGTGTCCGTTAACACGATAACTTGAGTAAAAGACGTTCGATTTTGATTAAATTTGGCTAAAATGTGTAAAATGACATTCATAACTTTAAGTTCGAAAACCAGAAAAATCGGACCATGGGAAGAGGGGTTTATGGGGGTTTTAAATTTTCCAAAAATCAGTTTTTTGCATTTTTTACCCTACAATTTTTTAAAAACTTAATTTTGGTTTTGACCATGTTATAGAGCTTAAAAAAAAAATAATGTGGTATTTTGAATTATTAACCTAGGTTAAGTGGTTGCGGAGAAAATCCAAAAAAACCTACTCATAAAATCTCCCATGTTTATCTTATGGGAAAAAGGTTTTTGGCATATCCTCAGTTTATTTTAATTTAAACTTAACATTTGATTTTAGAAATCTGTTCAGTTCCACAAAAAAATCCTTTTGGTGTTTAAATTGTGATTCTATGCCCAACCGTTGCTGAGATATTCAAAGTGCTAAACACAGCACGTTGTCCAATGTTATCCTTATGGAGAATAAATAAAATTTGATATCTCGATTATTTATGAATGTATGTTGATGAAACTTGGTATGAGGCTTCGCCTAGTTAAATTATATTTATATTAGCATAAAAATAAATTGTTTGTGTTCCTTGTTTCAGCAAACCTACGTACTCATTACCAATGCTATCCTTATGGAGAATAATTAAAATCGCTTTTATGTGAATATATTTTTATGAAACTTGGTACGCGGCTTTATGTGGAATTCAGACAAATATTATGCATTGGAAATTCGCTGAGTACGTAGGTTTGCTGCGACGGGGGTATTGTATCTTCATTTTTCGTTTTCTCTTATTAAGTAAAACTTTAAATGTTATATATGATATAATAATAATAGTTACAAGTCTTACTAAACGTGTTATATTTTCTAAATAGTAGTATGTTAAAGATTTATTTTCCATTACACTTAACAAAAATAATTTTAAAAACAACGGTAAGTAACAGATAAAAATGTGTTGATGAGAAAAAACTTTATGCTATGTAAACGAAAACTCCCTTTCCATAATTTATGTGAAAAAGAGATAAATTTAATACTCGTAGAAAAAACATATTTCTGGTCTAATAACGTTACAAATGTCATAGTATTAAATGGTATAATAACAGAGTTCTTACTCTGATAAGGCTGGCTGGATTTTCATATTGCCTCACAGGCCAAGCAATATTTGCATAGTTAAACCTTATCTGTATGCATATATTCTGCCCGCTCGCAGGTTTTACTGGTCATTGTGAATCATGTATATATTACGCACGCCATATTTTTTTACAATATCTACTAACAACATATATATATAATTAATCCCTTAGTATCTTGTAGACAAATATTTTTTATAAAAACAGTATGTTTGTTTGGTATTTGCATTTGAGATAGCAAATTATATGAAAATTTTATTTTACTATGCAAGAATGCATAAAATAAAGCATCACAGATTTAGATACAATATGTGATTATAATCGCAAATTCGAAAAACTTGTTTAAAACAATATAAAAATTACAAAACACTCTGATGATGTGATAAAGTGTATGTCAACAAAATCAATAATACATAGTATATAAACTGCATTTAACCATCTCTGAAATAATATTTTGTCTTAGTAATGCCATACATATAAATATTATCCACATAAATTTGAATGTAATAAATATGTTTAATTATTAATTAGGTTCTGAGAGGATTTATATCCCTCACGTCTTAAGCAAATATCAAGTAGCTTTCCCAGAAAAGTCAAGATTAAAAAATTATTTTCGTACATTTGCTTACATTTGTTATATATACATAGAGAAGTCTCAAAACATTATTGTTAGACGTAGTTTATTGTGTCCTATTTCATTTTAACAACAAGAAATAGTTTATCAAGGTTACATAAACATATCAAGGTTAGGTAACATATTAAGGTTGTAACTAACGATAAAGTCATCATTCGTTATACACATAAATACTACGTGATAAAATGGTGCTTTGGATAGCTTTGAACACTTACTGACGTGGAATAAAACAGTTGGTCTTCATTATGAAAGTTTAGTACACTTAAATCCGGTAGAAAGTAGAAAGTAGACAAACACTCCCTAGTATTACCTTATGAAATACATAAGAAACAATATTCGATAACAAGTTGTATGGCAATGTATTGCAAATTGAACTATGATAGGATTACTACTTGAAGTGATAGATTAAACCCATGAATATTGAGCAGGTCTCAGTCAATCTCAGGATTATTCCATTTGCTGCAGTGTGATACCAATGGGGACAGACTGATAAACTGATCGGCGGATGTACGACATTTTGTCATCATGCCCGCAAGAACTTCAGTGACATAATTTAAAATATAGGTATATTAATTATTTGGTTTTTATATTATCCAATTTGATTAAGATTCAAAATTTAGGATGGTGTCAGTTGGTTGCCAATTTTTTTATCTCCATGAAATTGTATTAACAACGCAATATATTCAAAATCAAAGATTTCCTAGGTCTATAAGAGTTTATAAACGTATGATACATTAATTTAAACAAACTAGTTCCCCCAACCAACACTTAATTAAAATTTATTATTGATTCATTCCTTCGTTAATCAAAATATTTCTGTAAAATAAATTTTGTTAGTAGGATCATAATTTTACGTTTTTACTTTTTGGGACTTTAAAAATAACTTTGAATATAAATAAGATATAAAGCATTCAAGAATATAAAAATAAATAATAAATATTACTTATTCGTTTAGTAAATAATGTGAAGTACATTTAAGGGTATTTTTAAGCCTTATTGATTACATATCCTAACAAATTGATTGATTGTTAACACTTTATCAGTTGCATTTACAGTACAAATGTCCTAGTATTCACGTCGATTAAACCGATTATTATACATCAATGCAATTTCTAAATGTTATAATACTTATGTCATCAAAAAACTAAACATAATTTACATGAAGCCCGTTTATGTGCGGTCTTTTCATAAAAAGTGGTCAGTAGATATATATTACAATACCCTACTAGATGTTCAGGAGATAAGCAAAGTTAGAGCAATAAGGGTGGTTACGTTTGGGTAATACAAGTATCTATACAAGATTCGCAGGGCTTTAGGGTAGGGTTAATTTGCAAACCAAAAAACTTATTATAGTTTGACAGACCACAGAATGCATCATCACTTTAAGTGGATACCGTTAAAAAAAGAGTACCTTATTTATTAAATGAGTTTTTACCCGATTCACAGCAATGCAGTGTTGTAAATCAAATTAAAATAATGTCTCAACAATTATTTAACCATCACTGCATTTAATTACATATTATAAGTATCATAATATTTTAAATAATGCACATAAAAACCCTTATGAGAATATTAAATAAATAAAATAGAGTATGTTGCTATTTGCAAATCAGTCATATGTTTTACCTGTAGATGCACCACAGGTCTTAACGTTGATGGAGGAAGAAACATCCAACGTTCAAGGTATACACAAATGTGTTATCGGTATGTGAAACTGCATAACGTTGTTGAAATTAAATCAATATTCCACGTGTTAAGCTGTTGTAAAAAACTTATAATTTTTTATCCTAAAGCATATTGCAGGGTAACAAAAAGAAAAAACTTATCAATGGTTTTAAGAAACAAAAAATATCAATAATTGATTGGGTGTTACACCCGACAGAAACTTTATGTACATGCACGGATTTCCGTTTGTGGTATAAAACATAATCACCCACGCAGAAGATCATTTAAGGGCTGTGAATATTTAACAGGCTCTGACCCGATCTCCGGATTATCCTAATTACGCTAGTTTGGTGAGCCGGGGCAGCGGATTGACGTCCCAATGTCTCTTACATACTTTAAATGTTTAAAAAAAAATGTTTATACCTTATAAACGATATATCTTGTTTTACAAAACGGTTTATACGTGAGCAGGTCACTGACACCTTGTGACGGTTTAAGTTGTTTCTTGTCGGGTGTTTTAAATTTAAAAACCTTTGTCAACATTTAAAACGTTAATTTTCATATGTAAAATTGGACTTTATATGGAAGATTTGTGACTCGTTCTGATAAGTAAGTGTGAAATAATATTTGTCCTGTCTAATTTGTTTTACTTCAAGGAATGGGTGAAAATGAATGAAACAATTGAGCGATTGTTTGCCCAAATGCTTATTAAATTGCAACGCCACTCAAGTGTGTGAACTAATAAATATCGTACAGATACCTGACTAGTCTGAATTGTAGAAGGCACAAAAAGCGAGTCCTCTAGTTCGTTATCTACCTTCCATTGTATTTTCCTTCTGAACGATAACATACAAGGGCAGAAACTATAAATAGACAAGTTGATCTTTCTTTGGAAGACTTTAACGGATATATTAAGGCTACGTGTAGGAGTGTAGGTGGAGAGAAATGTATAACTAATATTAACTTTCCGGATTTGGTTTCCATGTTGGTTGTTTGTTCACGATACTGCAAAGAATACACACTATTTGTAAATATGTATTTGATTTATTTAAGGGACTGTAACGTATAGCTAAATAACGACTACTTTGCAAGTTTTAAATTTCTTGATCATGTTGAATTATAACCTATATAAATCATAAAACGTAGCAGAATCATGTTGAACATACGTAGCTGATACGTAGCTTGATTCCGGTATGCATTTTTCGTTATAGTATTCAAATTATCATAACTTAATTCGTATCTCACCACTATTGTTAAAAAAATACCAATTATACTCAAAAAAGTATTTTGGAGTATAATTTTTATTTTATTGAAACTAGTGATGAGAAACGACATAAGCTATGGTAATAGATAATGTCGTCAGGTAACACAACAATTAATATTAAAAATACCCTTTACCAGTATGTGCTCACAAGTGCAAAATAAGGATTATTTAGTTGTTACAAACCCACTACCCGTTGGTCTTATCTATTAAGTAGTATCAGTAAATGTAATAATATGATACTTTTTTATATACTGAAATAGCAATTTAAAATAAATTACAATCAAACTCAAATTTAAACATTATAAGGGCGTGCTTCACATTTACTGATAAAAAATAAATAATTATTCATATCGTTTTATACAGCTTAAATGATTACTAATTATTATTATTATTGAAAATGTAACGTTAAAACAATGTTTAAATGCAATACATTGTATTTTGTTAAACTAACGTATATATTATCAGGAATATACATGGGTGTCTATGTAAACAAGTATATTAAATTCTCCCTTAATCATATGAAAGTCAAACAAATGCAACATTTCCTTGTTATATTAATAGAATGCTACTGACGAATAAATATCATAATAACTTGACAGCTCTAAATTAATCTTTTCAGGTAATACAAACCGTGACATAAAATACGATTTATCACTGCCTGAATTATCGTTGATGTTAACATGGGTTTACTTTATTGTATCTGACATTTGACAGCAGTTTTAATGAATTTACATTCATGATGTTAATTATTTTTCCTGCTCACTGTAAAATGATTTATAACTATAGAAAATAGATTAGTTGCAATGGTTATTATTTTTTTAATCCAAAATGTATATTTACATATAATTTAGTAAATTTTATTGAACGATTGCGTGTTATATTAGTATGGTTTTATCATGAAATAGATAATTACGGTTCATTTTTATAATTAATAGGGTTTAAAGTACATATATATTTCAATAAAAAGTAGGAAAATATACTATACATTTTATTGAGAAATAGATTATTGAGTAAGACACTAAAAAGTGGTAATTTTAATTTAAAAATTAACGGAAGCAAATTGGTTGGCATATTTCACCGTCTTACTTTAAATTAGCTACTTAATAGAATTAACTCCTAAAGACAATAACAAATTAAACTGACTTATTTGCAGACACAGTGAATAGAAATTTTGGTCTTCCGCAGTTAATAAAATACGTCAATATTTTGTATCGATAAATATAAACATTGCATAATTTGTATTAATTTTTATAAAAATGTAGATCATATTTACATAAGCATTCTTAATAACAAATTAACATGATGCTTTGTTTACAATATAAGTTGATTTACAATGAAGAAACGCATAATTTAAGTTAAAAATGCTTACGAATCAAGTGAATTAGTTTATTATTGGAGTTTGACACATTAATAAATAATTCAATATAACCAATAAAATTTATATCTTTATATGCAGGATGAATTTTAAATGAATGCCCCCCCTACTGTTTTCAAAATTTCCTAATATATCAACTCTGTACCACCGCCAATCCTAGTTGACCAACTTATACTTCATTTTGACTTAATTAATATTTTTAGTGACCATCTTGGACCCACAATATTGGTTTTAACTATTTATTTTCAAAATTATAGGTGAGGTTGTGCCCCATCGTATAGAATTAATTTTTATGGTGAACTCGATGCCACAATTTGTTTTCGAAAATCATTATTTGTTCTCAAGATATAACTGAATTCAATGAAAATAAAATTGCTAAGAGAATTTTAAATGTCAAAACCCTAAAAAATGCCCATATTCTCATCATTACATCAAATATTGTCCATTAACTACTACCAATCATTGTTGAGTGGCATTTGCTTCATTTTGACAAAATTAACATTTTCGGCTGCCATCTTGGTTTCGCCATTTTGGAATAAGATAATTCTTTCAAACTTAACGGCAGGGTTGTGACACATAATTTCCAATATTTTTGAACGTTGAAATAAATACCACAATCCGTTTTCAAATGTCACCTATTATTCTTATGATATTGTCACTTTTTGAAATGTTAAACATAAATCCTTCAATATCATGAAAACGAACGGTGATATTTCAAAACGGATTTCGACATTGATATTAGCGTGCTAAAATGTGGGAAATGATGGGTCTTAACCTACCTTTACATTTAAAGAAATAATATATAATTGTTCTGGCGAATCCAGAATGGCGGCTGAAAACTAAGCAAATACCACTCAACAAGGATTGGTAGTAGTTGAAGGTCATTATTAAATGTAGTAATGAGAATATAGGCATGTTTAGAAGTTGGGACATTTAAAATTCTCTCCAAAATAAATTTTGATTAATTCACCAATTTCATGAGTAGGAATTATGACTTTCTAAAACGGAGTGCAGCATTGTTTTTACGGTAAAAACGTACATCCGTATGGTAGAACAACTAGTTGAACTTATTTGAACTTTAATTCCTGCAGTTCTATTAATCATCATTGCTATTCCCTCCACAAGCCCAACTTTACATTTTTTTTTTATTTTAATCCAATGAAGGGGATCCAAATGGCGGCCAAACATATTAACTAAGTTAAAATAAAGTAAAGATTGGTTAACAATTATCTTCTGTGGTCAGGAGTCGATATGTTAATGAATGTAGAACAAGTAGGGGAGGACTCATTTAAAACGCACCCCATATAATTTTACGTTTTATTACGAACATTTTTAAAATGACAAGTTCAACTACCTCAAAGCAGATGGTACAATTCGTAGACTGCGCATAGGCAATCCTAGTTTTATATCAGGTGTTTATAATTACATCTTACCTAACAATTACAATTTAACAAATATCGCTCGGTGATTTACAAAGGATATTACCCTCTAAAAACTTATTATGAATAATTTCTTAAAAAAATCATCTTTATAAGTTACAATCGTTAAAATACATGCTATATTTTGAAAGGATATAAATCCGTGATAATGTAAATTCAGTTTGAAGATGAACGTTGCCACGTTGTAGCACATTCACCGGTGTATCTGGAATTCCACTTTACCGTTGAAACGCCAGCGTTCAGTAATCCGATAAGCCCGCTAACATCACCACATGTTGACTCTAGGTTCTGATGCCATGTAATACATATCTCAGATACCTCAGATATGGTCGTCATTGCACCATTTCAGTTTTTAGGTATACCAAAATATGTAGGTATAAAATGTGTTGTTAAAAATTAAACAGTTGTTATACAATCTTCAATTTTTCGTTGATACATCAGAGTTGAAATAATTAAGTTACCCGTAACCATATTTTGTAGCTAAATTCTATATAACTTTTTAGTTGGTCCAGCTTATAATTTTAGCATCTGTGCCCATAAATCTGATACGCTCCTTAGTATTTTAAGGCTCGTAAAAGTTTTGATTATATTCAATTAAAGTTCCATTATTTTCATCATTGACAGAATGTTAACAAAAGAAAACCGCTTCTGCTTGGTTTTGTTTTCAAAAATAAATAATTTGTTTATTAGTACCTGGTAAAATTTCTTGCTTGTTTGATAAAAAAACTAAAGGCATTCCGTAACGTTGTTAATTGATACATATTAATACATATTGGGTGATATTATAGTCCACCCTATAAATTATTGTTTAGTGTTTAGAAATCTAAATTGGTCGATAGTGGAAATGTTCTATCGTTACATATCGACAGCTGTATTTAATTCATTTGTTTTGCAGTGTTTAAAAACCAGAATGACAAGCTATTACAAATTTAAGAAACCTGGATTTAAAATAATAAATATACTTATCCTAGCTTATCTCTTATGTAGCTTCTCTCATCTAAAAATGTCTAAGAAACTAGTCTACATTATGATTATATATCTTGCATTAATATTTATCCAACCGATCATTATTGTCTTGTTCTTTATTTGACGATTAGTAGATTAAGTCAGTGTTCAATTGTATGTTCCATAGAAACATTATCGATATAAATTTTACTAAACTAAGAAAAATAGACATAAAACAACCTAACGAACCAGTTTTTCTTATATTAACAAAAATCGTTTTAGAATAGTGTATAGTATTTTTTTGTCATTCAAACAAAATTAACCAATTTTTCTTCATTCATTCCAGGCTTTGTATAGACATGCAATAACAATAACCAGTGATAAAATTGAACTTTATTTTATATGTCTTTTAACTGTAACGATGTACCAACTAAAAAGAGTTTAGTTTTCCGGACCTAGATGACTTAATTTTGATGTTAGGTTGCCGGATCAATAATATACTTTACAAAAAGGTTAACATATCTCTATAGTCCAATGTTTTACCGAAAGATAATCCTTGTAGGATTAGATACATTTTGGTACAATTTGCTATCTTAAAATCCAATGTATAATAACTTATCCTTCAACAACTTCATTTTTGTCTCGATTCTGCCATATGACCTAGCAAATAATATAAATTCTCATTACTTAGCATCCCGCATATTTCTGGTTGTTTACACTTAATATAAAAGTTTATGATGTCTTAGTTGATGGGCTACTCTTGCTTTAGTCAAATCCTGGGGGCCTTGTCAGATGTTGAAAAACAAAAACCTAGAACACACACGATAAATATAGAGACACGAAAACACGAATATAACCCAGGAATTTCCTCTAAACTAAATATTTTTGTGTGTGTTTTTTCATCATTTGTCTTCTGTGTTTTTGTTTTTTCACATCTGAAAACTAACCCAGGATTTAACTAAGGTGACATTAGCCCATTATCTAAAAAATCATAATTTCACCCAACCAAAAAAAAAAAAAAACACAATCATGTGATTCAAAAGTAATATCCACATTTATATTATTTACAAAATAATTAACGTATCATAGTTACTTTTTTTACAAATAAAGGAAACCACTATATATATGGTATATTTGTTATTTTAAACTGATGCTACACATATGTTTACTCAAATTTTACGTTATTCGTCATACTACTTAGCAAACAGAATCAGGTTTGCATGCAGATAAGGTTCACGTATGCTAATTCAATCTGACTACAATATGAGGTGACACGAGACCTTGGCCGGACCCACTGGTTTATTTACGCAATCCTTGCCATGTGGAAATTTTTAAATTCGTGAGGGAAATAATTCATAGCTATTATGTCATGCAGTTTTACTTCTAGTATTAAACTTAATTTGTTATTTCTATTGAAATTGTTATATATTTGAAATCTGTATTGTAATGTAATTTTTGGAAAAAATAATCTTTTTCAAAGTATTTTAGTGCTTATTGCTAATTTTTTAATCATATGTTTATGTAGTCATTTCACTTTTTTTGTCCCAAATTATGATATATAGTTGTAGTTAGTTTTCGTAGAATGATACGTAACAAACAAAATAAAAGATTTACTAAAATTATCCTTTTATTGCTCACTTAGAAGAAAAGTGAACTATATTAGTGGCCAGGATGGTTAGGATGCAGATTATTAGGTCAATACTATCTGATACTTTATGGAGGAATTCCAGAGTTTAAGCGAGTGTAAAACACAGGAGCGCCAACAACATACAAAGACATGCATTTAACCCGTATTCTATTTTTGTTATGATCTAGTAAAAAACACGTAACGTATGGTATGGAATGAATACTTGATTTTATTATTTTCTTTAGATATAAGGTAGTAATTTAACATATAAACCTGTTAATATTTTTTTTAAATATGTTATCCTTGATACGTAAAAATACCTTTTTTAATTATCCTTTTAACCTTTAAATTACGAAAGTACCTTTGTCTTAGGTATGTAAACAATTTAATCTTCAATATTACTTACAATGGTTATTTTCAGGTATAATTCTATCATAACCTTAAATTCATGTATGCACTACTGGACAGTGTTGTGTAAGAAATTTCAATTTAATCTCTTCCTATAATTTAGTTGAGTTAAATTGAGTTGTTATAACATTGTGTAGTCTATATTATACGGGGATATATAACGATGATTTCTTTTATATCAATGTATTTAACAGGCAGTTTACATTTAGTATAGGTTTATTATACACCAGTCTGCAGTGTATACTGATACAGGGTGTCATTAAGCGTTGTATCAGTATTAACCGGTAAAGTGCCTTGCAGATAGGGACATTATTAGATAGTTAAACACATATGCACTACTGTTAGATTGGTTATCTACAGTAAAAGTAAGGATGGAATACAACACAAACTGGAGGTTAGTTTGTGCCTGGTCCAGGACTGGTGTGCTGCCAATAATCTATCACTTAATACAGAGAAGATTTGTGACATATTTGTTACTTATAGTGAGAATATGGTTAACTTTGACTCATCACTCAATCGTAAAGTTAAATTTATAGGAATCTTGTTAGGTAGTAATCTGTCGTGACATTCCCATGTTGATTTTTTATGTAAGAAAATGTCTAAAGGCCTGTATATGTTTAGAAGTCTTAGTGTTGCAGATGATAAAAGTACCTTGCTTGTAGTTTATTTTGCTCAAATTCAAAGTATATTTTCTTATGGTATTATTCTTTTGGGCTCAGGTAGTCTTTGCAAAAGAATATTTATCTTGCAGAAAAGGGCAATTAGGATACTTTATGGTGTGCCACACTTAGCTTCTTGTAAACTATTATTTGTCAGATTAGGTGTACTAACATTGTATTCTCTTTATGTATTAAATGTACTCTCTTATGTCCATAGTAATGATGAAAAATTTCATATAAATGCAGATTTCCACTCGCATAGTACTAGAAATAAAAATAGGTTAAGAATACAACAATATCAATGCCGAAGTATTAACGGTTAGTAAGGATACCCGTTCATGTTGTTTATTTGTTGTAAAATACTTTTGTATTTAGATTTTTAATAAATATAAATACTAAGTTTTACGATTGAGAGTGGGTCAGTTAAAGGATGTTTACCTTCACTTTAGTCAAAATATTATGTATTATAAGGTATGATTTTTATTCAACTGTAAAAATCCATAAGCTAAATGCTGCAAAGTCAACAAGAAAGTTCTGTCTAAATATTATGTCACGAAGTTTTATAATTTTTCTTGTTAATCCTATCCTCCTCAGCTACGTGGTGATTTTACTTACGATACATACCATGGTTTGCAAGTTAAGTATGTAATAATGCGGATTTTTTTGCTTCTTCAGTGTCTTTATATTTTTGGTAATAAAGTGTCACGATTTTGTAGGGTTTTAAATATGGATTTTTTAAACATTGCTGTATATTGATGTAGAAAAATCACAGGAATAAATTTGATTAAGTATAAATGACAAATGTCAACTCACACAAATAATCAGTTCACTGTAAACTCTGTTGATTGTTTTAGATCTATGTGGAAAAAAAGTTTCGAAATTTTAAAAATAATAACAATATCTGAGTAACTAATAAGATGTTTCATTGTTTCGTATGATAAAACTTTCAGATATTACGAGCCAGTTTCTATATTACAGAAATACAATATCTTAAACAGTTTTTTACTACACATTTTCTCTCTCATTAAAGGGTACTATTCACAAATCCAAAAACGTATTCAATTTACACGACCCTTTCTTCCTGGAAATCCACGTACTTCAAATATTAAATAATGCAAGAAGTGTAAATAGTAGGACAACGTACAGCAGAGGGTTTTGAGAAGTTTCATTAGACGTTATTATGTAGAACGTGTCCCTAGCTTACAAAGGGTTCTTGTATTGCTTCACCACAGGCAATTTCCTATATCAACATAACTCTGCTTATATCACCATCATTCCTGGTCTAGGAAAACAGAGCTTAATTGTGCTGTATTTTATTTGTTTTTTAATTAAATTAGAATATTTTACTTCCCTTAAAGGGTAGATTACATTAGGAATCTTGGGCATTTAACCTTGGTATTTAGGCGGCACATTATGAATAACAGGGGTAAGGTGCCGAAGTTTCTAAGAATTCTGAACTAAAAATCTCACCAAGATCTGTCCGTAACCTATTTAAGTATTCTACATGAAGCCTTGGTTCTACCAATCCTGAAATATTCAGCAATGGTCTGTTAATCTTACCAAAACGTTTACCCCTACTCAAACAAGGTTGTTAAGAATGTTGCCCTTCCCCCACATGGTTTTAATAGCACGGACTAGCGCGGCGCTGGCGATAGGTAATATAAGAGGATTTACGTTCCCATTGCTATTCGGGATCAAATACTGAATTAGTAATATTCACTCCCTCTAGTGCTTATGTATGAATTATTATATTTGTAAAATGGTGTTTCCAAACTTATTTATTTATAAACATAACCAATAATATAATGGCCAGTCCAAAAAAAAAAAACAAAAAAACATTCTCTTAAACCTATGATAATACATCTTTATAGAATAATTTAAAATACAGAAACGTAATGAGGATTTCAAAGAATACAACTTGAAACAAAATAATATTTTTTTCATAATTTAATACAAAACCTTTAAAATTGCCTTGTAACTATTTGTAATAAACGGTATCAGGAAACTGACACATACTTTCTCCCTTTTAGCCCAACTTTAATGAATAAATTACTTTTTCTTTACTAAATATAGAATACAAAGCACGGTCGAATGTACAGAAAATCTTGTAAACTAAGGGGCAACATATCTGGAAATGCCTCTGTTGGTCAATGCTAACTTGATAAGTATATCAAGTTTGAACGAAACTGATCAGTTAATAAGAGAGAAATATAAATTTTTGTATTCCCTATAAGAATAACATTGGACAACGTACTGCGTTTACCGCAAAATAAAAAATTTAAATTTTCCCCACAACCAGCAATCGTGGAATAGCAAATCGAAATACTAAATTATTTATATTTTTAGGCCTCTTTTTAATGGTAAATAGTAAAATATTTTTATATTTATGTTTTTTATGAAAAATCCAAAAAAACTTTATTTTTTATGTTTTAAATCCTCTAATTTCTGAACCCAGAATTTTACAGAAATTCGGGTGGTGTCAATTTGTTGGAAAACAAAAGCTCTACAAACTATCAAAGTTTAATTAAAATCGTTACTGATGTTTTTGAGAAATTTTGACTTTTCTTGTTTTTTTTGCGGTTTTAGGGGGATAATTACCCTTAAAAATCAAACATTCAAAAAAATGCAAAAAACCTGGAGATATGGTGGATTGGTACATACATACCAAATTCCATCAACATACAGACAGGCAGACAGACAGACAGATAGAGAGACACACAGACCTCATGTAAAAATCACTTTTTTGGATTCAAGGAGCACCAAAACGAATATTTCCACTATCAACTCAAATTTGAAAATTTTGACGAAAACAATACTTTCTCCATATACTACGTATAAGGGGAGAAAGTAAAAAGTAAACGAACATAGAACACAAATACTGGAAGATATTTGCTCTTGGCGCACTCCCGAGGTCTTAATCAATGAACCAATAACTGCAGACGTTGCTTTAGTTGTTGATAAGTCCGATCATTACCATGATTATTCATTACTTGCCCTTTCACTAAGCTGGAATACTACACTTTCGAGAGTTTATAATTTTAACCTGAAACGATATATTTGTTAAGAGTATTATTGGTTCAAATTTATTTCTGTGGAATTAAAAGTGTATCGTACTTCACAATCTATAAAAGGGAATACTAACAACTTAAATGGTTACGTTAACCTGCGTTTATGATCTGGCAGTTCAACTGCAGGTGACGCCCTTCAATCTGGTTAAACAAAGTATTTCTGATTTATCACAACATTGTTTTTAGGTAATAATAATTATTTAACACATTTTTAGTAAAAATTCCAGATTAGTCTTAAATTTATTAGTTTTGTGTATGACAATTCAAATTGAATGCCAATTATAGTGTACAAGTTATGATATTAAATAGTTAGAGATGACAAAGAGAAAACATTTAATTTCCAACCCAATAAACCACACCCTATGAATAAAGGTATTAAACAGCCAAAAATCTATATTTATAAACACCAGGTCGTGAGAGAATGTTTTCCGATTCTATGAGATTATTTATTGTTCGGGGCATAATATGAATTTTCTATTAAAACTAGAATGCTTCTAAACAAATACCGCAGACTTTAGAAACCTGTACAATAATAACAAATTATAAACAGTTTCAGAATAACCATTTTCGTACCAACGTAAATAGTGAAGTAATTTATACAGATTTGGGGTTTCCAGCAGTTATAACCATTGCGTTGCCAGCAGTGCGTGCGGATAAGCAGATGGCAATGTGGCCCTCAAGGGGAATTTGAAATCCCTTCATGCCCACTGACCACGGACATCTCTCACTTTAACATGCACGAGTAAACAATTCATTACAATATGAAAAATATTTAATTTGTTTATTTTTAATGCACTTATTTTTTCTCTAGGGTTATTTATAAACTGTTTTCTTTATTGGTATGTATAAAATGATACTTTTTAACTTAATAATGTCTCAGCAGTTACTTTTGCTTTAAAAATGTTTTCTTCCCGTGAAATATTTAGTTTATTATCAGTTTTTTAAATAAACAATAATGACAAATACTTGTTCCGTAGTTTTCACAGTATGAAGTATTATGCATTTGTATTTGTTTATTTAAACAAGTTTTTGTCACGCTATTTGGCTAACTGAAACTCCAAACTATAAAATCCTCCAAGTTTGTTAGTAAATCTACAAGTTGTTACATATGAAATTACATTATTTTACTTGAAAACCACATATATTTTAAACTCCTAAGCCTTTAACTCTAGTAAGTATTTTAGTGACATAATATGTTATGCAATTATTTACTACATCTAACATTTTAATAACTATTTTTCTGGCTTGATTAACAAATGATTTTCAACCAAACTGTGCCGAGTAATGGAAATGTTAATAATGTTCCTTATATCATAGATGCGTACATTTCTTAAATATAAAGTGAAATATTATAGGCCTAAGTACAACTACCTATAGCTGGACTACATATTTATATTAGTGAATATGGTGGATGTTTTAAAATTATTGCATTAGGATAAAAGCAAGTGAAGAAGGATGTAATTTATAAATTACTTATTTGAATGTGATAAGTTAAATGGACGTTAATCGAGGCAAGGCATTACAATAACCCTTTGTAAGCAATAGGGATACGTTCTACTTAATTACATCAAAGTTAATAATATCCTACCCACCACTTAGTATTGTTTTCTGATTTATACTTCATATGTTTTTAATGCTTCTAACACAACACATATTTGTTGGGATTCAGTTAGAGAATATGAAGGCAGAAAAAAACACACCTTACGTTTGTTTTGAAAATATGTTCTAGTTATACGCATAATATCAGATTTTCAAATACACGCTACAAATAAGTTCACGGCCCGATATCACGAGTAAATTCTCGTAGTATCCCCTAACTTTAATTGATTTAAAACATATTGAAATAAATTCATAATAATAAACCATAATATCTATAGTAAATCATTCACTACATGTTAACTACGATTTTACGATAGTTAGCAAATAAAGTAAACTAGATGTTTGTGTTTATCAAAATGTATAAAGGGGAAAGCTTAAAAATATATATTCTATTTCATATCTGTGCGTGATTCAACTGTTGAGAAAAACCAAACCCTGCGACTTGAAAGCGGAGCTGCGTAGAGATAACGCCACTTATGCTAATGCGGTCCTCACTCCTGGCTTTGATGAGGGGCGATGCGTGAAGCCTGTTTCAGTCGCACTAGGCTTTATTGCCTTCTAATATCCGTAAAACGTCTGACCAAAGTAAATATATTGAAGGAAGCACTCCCGGTGGTGTAACTTCCTATTTAATTATCCTTGTTAATTCTCTCGTTCACCTTTAAGTAATTTGTAACATTTGGTCGTGTTTTTTGTGTGTGTTTGAATTATAAAATACTATTTCGAAAGGTTTATAAATACAAACTGTTCTAAATCTATGAAATTGATTACAATACGATTCAAAAAATAATCTTTTTTATTATAATAATTGTTTAAACTAGTAATATACTACACTTTTGTACTATACAATTTAAGAACAATAGTATAAATAATATGTTAAAAATATTACAATATTTTTGATATAACATCAAAGAGTGTATCTATTGCAATTTATCAGCCTGTTAATCAAAAATAGTCAATTCAAAATATTTAGCTAAAATATAAGTATTTAAAGCAAGAATAGTATAACTAGATAAAACTATAAATATGCCATAACTTAAAATAGTACAAAATAAATTATGTAAAGGATTTTTGTTTTCCATTATTAGGTGATGTAAAAAAGGTGAGCTGTAATAAAACCCTATATGCTTAAAATCTAAATATGGTTTCAATAAAGAATTGTCAGGATGTTGTTTTTGAAATTCAGGAACATAAACTCAAATACGTCCTTTCAACTTAAATTGGATTGTACATACAAAAAATAAAACAAGATTCATGTTGCTAAGAGACTTGGCATTAATAAAATAAATTTAAAAAATTAATGGAGGCATGTTAGTAAAAATTATAATAATAGTATATACACACAAATTTTTATAATTAAACCTTTAATATATCACTAAGAACTAGTTGTAAACAATAAATATCATTATTTTATATTGTATAAAATAACAAATATTTTCAGCGTTAAAATTTTTTAATTCATCAAAATTCATTAGTGTACCGCTAAAATTTACTTATAAATAAGAAACAAATAGTATCAAACTAAAATTATAAATGTGAAAGTATGGATGTTTGTGCGTAAATCTGAAGTTCCATCACTTGAAAACTACGATTGAGCTGAAATTTTGCAGTGATGTACTTGATAGTCCTGAGTAACATACAGGCATATTAAAGTTGCTCAAATCCTATAGTTGTGTGCCCCACGGGGGTTCAAAGTTTCTATGTATTCCTTATGGAAATTTAATTTTGTTTGAGCTAATGAAACACAAACAGATGATCTTGATTCGTAGTTTAGATATATTCTAAGAAATAAGTAATATTTTAATTAAAGTTCTTATTTTGGAGGTGGGGGAATTTTGCACATTTGTAAAAGAGGTCAAGTCCAATTAAATACAAATCAAACTTGTTTTGAAAACATTTGAAGAATATACTCCCTGTTACCCCTCTTGGTAACCAATAATATTCAAGCGTTCAATAAAAGTAATAAGCATCTATTTAGCTAAAAACATTTTCATTCGAATGGTCGGTATGAAGGATCATCACAATCGGGTCCAGTTATTCTTTGTACAAATTGTTTTTAAAAGTCTATAAAAATAATTGTCAACCAATAATATTCAAGCGTTCAATAAAAGTAATAAGCATCTATTTAGCTAAAAACATTTTCATTCGATGGTCGGTATGAAGGATCATCACAATCGGGTCCAGTTATTCTTTGTACAAATTGTTTTTAAAAGTCTATAAAAATAATTGTCTAGGATTTTAAAAATAACTGTCTTTACAAAACAATGTCAATAATATATAAATATACATATTCTGTTATTAAATGGGAATTTAGTGTAATTATCAGATGTCTGAATCTCTGTTATTCTAAAAAGAGTTTAATAGTATTAGTAAAAGTAACAAATGTTCATTCATCTATAATTTGTATTACGATTTGATGCTTCAGTGCATTAAATTGCAAACTGTAATACAATTTTAAGATTATAGGATTTATTATTAGCTAGTTTTTTATAGTATAAGTTTAAAATTGAAAGATTTTAAACTTATAAAACCTCTACATGTTGTATTCTCTTAGATGTCAGAGAATGAATAGGAATTACAGAGGGCTGGCTACTTAAAGCTACACGGCTGATGTTCATTAGGCGTAAAACTGCTTCCTGGCTTTTCTTTACTCCGTCACAGAGACTGCTTTTGTCGGGCCTACTAAAACCTTTTAGTTATTTAATACGCTCTTAAAGTAATAAAATTAATAAACAGTTTATATCAAACAATAATATAAATAGTATTTACAATGTAGGGCCTATAAGATAATTCGTTCGATGTAAATATTTTCCCCAGTACTAAGTCCTAATGTTTAGTTTCTTTAGAATTATTTATGTATGCCTTTTTTATCATCAGTTTAGTAGTTTTTGGCTACGAGTATAGCTTAAATTATTATTACTTGAAGAAGTTCTGATTTTTCAGAAAACAAATCCTTCAGTAAAGCTATAGTTTCATTTTCTGCTAAGCACAATGCTTTATATTATTTGCCACACATATTTGTATCGTGACCGCGCTTCCCCTTTTCTCGTCGACTCACTCTTCTGAGCATCATTTAGACATCAGGTCTGCTACTGAGTAGACCGATTGGCATTCTCTTAAGTCTGGGTTATATTTAACTAACATTTTCATCCGATAGGCATTGCTATATTACTGATATATTCCTATTATTTCATTTTAGTTGGATCAAATTATAATTTTTTGTAATTTTTTAGACAGTTTTTACATAATATTTCCCCATAAATATTAAGGTAGATGTTGAGGATAGTTTTAGATAGTGAGCCAATACAAACCTATCCCACTATCTAGACCATATTACCCCATGGAACGATGCCCATATTTAATTACAAATAACGTTGTTTTTAATACATATAAGAGAGTTGGTGTCAGAATGTTTAGTTTTTTCAATGCCTAGGTACAGTTAACGATCCTGGTTAAACCCTGAGATCACCCTGCAGACGTTTTGTCTAAAACAAATAGGCGCTTTCTTTTGTTTTACTGACGTTTGATTATGTGAGGCGAATTTCAATGAAACTACGATAAACCGTTTTCGAACGACTTTTACTTTTATTTTGAATTGCTTGGAAGAAAGATGCATGGAAATAGTTAAGAACTTGCAGACTCCACGAAATTGCAGTCAATATATGTTGCTCCAAAAACCTCCCACGAGCTCATGCAGTTAAGTTCATTAATAGTTATGTTAGGAAGGACATCCTGCTTCAAGGGATCCTGTGTGATGACTGCATGGCGATATAGCTTGTCTTGCTAGGGTTGACTATCAGGTAGTTTTCAAAAACTAACAGGCAAGGGAATTGATTCTATTCTTTGCAAAATTTCTGAGCCTCGGCATTTTTTAATTTGAATCGGGATTGTGGTGTCATCTACTAAAATAAATATTTCTATTTCAAATAAAATACTGTTTATGTTATTGAGATAAATTACATAATATCAGAAAGGTTTGCCATACTTAGCCAAGTATCTTTCTGATTGGACTGTGTTATTTATTGAACTAACATATTGTCAACTGATACATTGTATCCGGGTATGATTGTTCCAGTTGAAGACTTTTCAGGAAAGTTTACTTATTTTGTTGAGAAAATCTTTATCTCTACGCAATCAAAAGATCACCTCTCCTTATAATCTCTCCTTCTAGTTACACCTTATGTTGAAAATGGGTAAAATATTTAGAGGAAGACGGCAACTAAGTAGTTAAAGACACAATTCCATATTGCCAGGGAGTTGTTTGGTTAAAATATTGAACACGACCTAAATTAACTTCCGGCGTTGCAAATTTAGTTAAGGTAATTACGTTATTCAATCAGCTCCATAATAGCCAGGACTTTCCTGTAAACACTCCATTTAAAATGCCCGTTTAACATTAACGAGTTTATTGTTTTGATAAAGAAATGAGCTGGGTAAAATTTGGATCTATAATTTACATGTCTTTAAATATATATATCTCCAGTATTTGTTATTAATTAATTGAAACAAATCTTACATTTTAATAATAACTTATAAGTTAGTAGTTCATTATTTTACACATCAATTTGGCATATGTGTAATACAAATATTAATAAGTCAGACATTCATCTCTGCAAACGACTGTATTTTCGGGTTTTCTTCATTTAACCTTTTTTGATAAAATACCATATTAATTATAATACAAAAAAACTATAATTTTTACTCTGTTATTTTATTTGTGTCTCTTGTCTGGCCAAAAGTGTATAATTATTTATATGTACAGTATTATATCTATAATGCAAATTTATTATTGAATACTGCTTGAATGAGCTTGATTACATTTTTGTTATTGGTTTTATCGGTAGAAAACCGGCCCTAGATGTTTAAAACCTATACTTTAAAGGGTTATTCTAAATTTTAAACACAATATCATGCAAACTGAAAATAAAGTTTTTTCGGCTGGTATATAGTTATTAATGCATAGTTCGTTGTAGCTGCACAATTTTTAATAGCTAATTGTGTCGAGGAAAACTTATTATTCCGCAAAATATTTAGTTTAAATTAAAACTACATTTTATCATTTACAAGCTTTAGTACCGGTACTTTAAGTTTTATTTTACTACAGTTAGAATATTTTTAATGGGACGAACTTCTATATCGTAATAGAACACAAATTTTAATAATTTTTGGACCAAAAAACACAAAACTTCCAACTATAGTTTTTTTTAAAGTATCATGGTGTTTTCCTGAAATGTTAAATAAACATAATCCTTCTAACAGTTGATACAAGTACTATTTGGTGTGTTAAACTAGCTTCAAAGCGCAATTGTAACGTGATTATCTCTGCTAAAGACTCATTGTGCATATAACACAGATGTACTATCGAGAATACATTTGTAATAAATATGTAATTCTTGATACACAAGGTTCAGAGCTTTTTTTCATATCAAAATGGATGCAGAACGTTCCACGCCATTGGTTCCGAAAATCATTTGACCGAGAGAATATTCCATGTAATACTCTCACTGGAAATACTTTTTTTATCTCCGTACCAATACTATGTTGTTATTATAATATTTTATATTATATTCTTTAATAGCATAGTTAATACGAGGAAATTTAGGTGATTTAAATTATTTAGGTGAAAAGAAGTCAGATTTCTTTCTTTTCATTCTGTTAAGGATCATGATGAAACAAATAACTTATGTTTAATTGAACATTTGATTATGTCATAAACGTTGGTCTGCAACGTTTTCACATTATGTATGGAAATAGCGTAAAACATAGACATGAACAGAATTTAAACTATGTTTACAATATCATCATTAGGATAAACCTTGTTACAAAACGTTTAATTTAACAATGGTTCGTTTAGATGTTTTTAATTCGAAAGAGCCGCTCTTCAAATTTAAATATTCATAGATATAAACCATTAACAAATTACTATTTATACATTATTTTATGACAGTTAATTATGAGCTTATATTTTATGTTAAAGCCATGGAAAAAGGCGAAATTTGGTATTTGTACAGACAAATATCTTAACAACATAAATAAATCTTTGAACGTATTTTCTAGCCAAGGAGTTGTCAACTCAGTGTAACGTTACAAATGTATTATTAAAGGATTCATTTAAATTGTTCGTAATGAAATTGTATTCAGTTTATATTCATACTAAATGAAATACTTTCAAAAAATATTAGTTTTTATATTTATACATATAACACATCGGTTTTACGTCATACAAGGTGTTTAACACTATTTTTACAGGACATAATTTAACAATATTTGTCATGTGATCTAAACATACTTTTATTTATTTCATTTGCGATTTGTACCTTGAAATATTCTAAACGGATGTTATTTTGTCAAGTATATAAATTGTATACTTGACGTATTAAAAACATACTTAATACATCATACAATGTTTGATCTTAGAAAGTATATAATCTGACTTTTGCAATCAAATTAAACATCCCATAACAATGGTTGTAACTTACAACGTGTGTTTATAAATTAAAATAAAGTTCTTGTTTATTCCAGTCCATAATAATGGATGTACATAAAAAAATAAATATGTTACTGTCCACTTTATCTTACGAAAACTATTATCAGTAACTGTGCACTCTGTACTACATTGGGAGGATTAAAAATATTCAATTTGCATAATCTAAGAATACATAGAATAGTAATTCATAACGTTATATATCAAGAATGTAGGTGAAATATTTAATATATCCGCTATCCGCAGTGTGCTGTCAAGGTTCCCAAGTCCACCCCCACATATTGCCCCACTTCTGCTATATGAATTCCCAGCTGCATGTATAAAGACCTCGAAGTTTAGTGGTTAGACATGAAGTATCTACTTACATATTTACTCATAAACAACTGAACTTTGTAATTTTTTAAAAGTAATATTAATGTTTATAATATACATAAAATAAAATAAATTTGTGTACATTTATAATACAATTATTTCAAAATAAAATATGGGTTAGGAACATATTTATTATAATATTAAGTATATTATTTATTAAGTATCCCCTTTTTTCAGTTGGTCGTAAAAAGATAACATTGTAGAATACAGACATCAGATTCAGTTAGGTTTTTTGCTAGTGTAATGGTTAACGCTTTGTACATGAGTTTGACGGCTCACGAGTTCTATCACCAAGATACCTACATCGAATTGACTATTATTTGATTAAACGTGTATTACTTCGTAACATTTGGCAATAGTATAGAGTAGACAGTTTAAAATACTAATCAGTTGCCACAACTACTGTAAGGATATTAACCTAATGGCTAGGTAGTAAGCAAGAGGGAGAGGGGGAAGTTATCCCCACTACAATTCTTCCTAACTAATGCCATTAACTACAACTAACAAAATAAACGGTATCAGGAAACTGACACATACTTTCTCCCTTTTAGCCAAACTTTAATGACAAAAATATTTGTTATTTACTAAATATAGAATATGAAGTATAGATAAATGTACAGAAAATTGTCTAAAATAGTTGTTTTCAGAAATATCCACCCAAATCCCTTTTTGGGAGGCACTATAGAGTCCGTTGCTACACACAGTGGTTTTGAGAGGTGAAATGCCCCCTTGCCCCCCCAGGGTTAAATAGCAACACATTTCGAACATCATCTGTTGGTCAATGCTAACTTGACCTGCATATCAAATTTTAATGAAATTGATCAGTAAATAAGAGAGAAATAGTTATATTTGTATTCCCCATAAGAATAACATTGGACAACGTACTGTGTTTACCGCTAAATGAAAATTTCAATTTTCTCCGTAACTAGCAATCGTAGAATAGTAATTTAAAATACTAATTTATTTAGTTTTTTGAGCTATTTTTAATGGTGAATAGTAATCTTTTTTAACATTTATGATTTTTTATAAAAAATCCAAAAAATTGAATTGTGGATGTTTTAAGTCCTGTAATTTCTGAACCCGAATTTTTCAAGAAATGCGGGTGGTGTCATTTTGTTGCAAACCTAAAGTTCTACAAACCACGAAAGTTTATTCAAAATCGTTAGAGCCTTTTTTGAGAAATTTGGATTTTTCATGTTTTTTGGAGGTTTTTGGGGGATAATTACCTTTAAAAATCAAAAATCCAAAAAATAAAAAAAAATGCCTGGAGATATCGTGGATTAGTACCTACATACCAAATTTCATAAAAATCGGCCCATAGGTTAGGGCTCTAGCTCTGTAAACATCCACACAGACACGCACACACACACACACACACACACACACACACACACACACACACACAGACATCACGTAAAAACCACTTTTTTGGGTTCAGGGGGCACCAAAACGAATATTTCCACTAACAACTCAAATTCGAAAATGTTTACAAAAACAATACTTTCTCCATATACTATGTATAGGGGGAGAAAGTAAAAGAACCAGGCTAGTGTTCATTTACATCATAGAACATTTTTATATCTCGCTTATTTATGAACGTATACTGACGAAACTTAGTTTAAGGCTTTATCTGGTGGTGGTCATTGATATTTAGTCAAAAAAAAATTGTTTGCAAAATGCTCCCGTAACAGCAAACCTGCGTACTCAGCCCCCATGTTATTCTTATGGAGAATAATTAAATGCTATGTCTCCCTTAATTATGAACATAAATTAATGAAAACTTGTATACGACTTCACCTAGTTGAGTTATAATGATATTAGCATAAAAGCCAAATTCTTGTGTTCCTTGCTGCAGCAAACCTGCGTACTCAGCCCCAATATTATTCTTATGGAGAATAATAAAATTGTATATACCGCTTATTTGTGAATATATTTTTATGAAACTTGGTCAGTGGCGTTGAAGTATTAAGACATTTATATCTCCATTGGAAATTCGCTGAGTATGCAGGTTTACTGCGACGGGGGTATTTTTTTACTCAGCAATAATTTACTACAGCTCATCGTTAAACACAATTAAGTTTAAATTAAAACTTTTGGTTGACTGAGTCAATAAACAGTTTATAAACAGCAGAGGGGGGAACTCTCCACTCAATCCTTGGTTTACTAGTTGGTTATAGAATAGTTATCATACAGATCTGAATAGGCTTGAAAAGTATACAATTTTAAAGTTTTATTAATATGATCATTTGGTTTTTAATTGTTTGTTCGTCTCTTCATATACTAGGACATACCTCACATCCCGCCATTATACGTACTAGTAAAACTTCTACATTGTTAGGAAAATATATGTGATTAGTTACTTGCATAACTGTATAGTTATCGAAACTGCGGTTAACCTCATAAAATATTCACATTTCCTTGGTATACAGCAGAAGGTAAATAAGAATCCTAGTGGGCAGCCATTTGAAATTACACGGGTGGAATCCACCAGGCGGAAAACTGCTTCCTGTCTTTTCAGCACCCGTGACAGAGAGCGCTCCTAACAGGCTTGGATAGCACAGTTTTTTCAAACTCTGAAATTTAAAATGACAACAAGAAATTATTTTATTAAATAAGTGGTTTTAAAAACATTATACAAATAGGTATGGTAATGGAGAAATATTTGGCATGATGAAAATGCAAATTGATTGTTGTATAATATTAAAATAAGAAAATGTTGAGGATTCCTTATATTGTGAAAAGTCATTCAACCAGTCCCGTAGTTGTGAAGACTGTTATAGATCTTAATTAAGAGATGCAATTTAAATGCTACTTGGAACACTTACAAATATTTAATTTACAATAGAATTGCATACACGTTGTTTAATAAACATTACACACGATGGTACCAGGTAGTTGATTTGATCAAGTCACACCGATCATCATCAAGCCCAGTGATAGATGTTAGAAGTCGTAACCGTAGTAATAAGAACACTTAATATTATAATTAAAAGTTTTTTGATCTAAATACACAAACTGTTATTATTTTCGCAGTTTAACATTTATATTAGCAATTATTACTAAGTGTGCGCTCATTCTTCCCTAAGGGGATGACTGAAGATTGAACTCAACAAATATATATTTGAATACACGTTTTACGTATATAGTCGTCGTAAAAGATACGTAAAAAGTCTACTCAAATATTTATATTTTAAAACGTATGTAATGTAATTAAAAAAATACACAATATCAATAATTGTTATATATAAACTGACAAAGATATCACCGAAATACGCGAAAGTACAAATAATACTTCAATAATTTACTTGTATTTAAAAGTGTTAGGGAATATTGTTATTGATATATTATAAACTAATGAGCTTTTTAAAGTACGGCAAGCTTACGTTAACCTTTCTGTCTACTAAAATATGTTACAACCTTGCGGATTTGTATTAGTTTTTTAAAAATAATTATTTTGTATTAAGTTAATATAATTTGAAAGGGTTTTAACAACAGATTACTTTCAAAAATACATTCCGAAGAGTCTATTAAAAAAGAGCCAATAATTCCATTTTATTCTAATCCTTTCAAATTACCAAAAACGTATGAAGTATGCAATTTGATTTTTTTTACTGTAACAGGGAGTGATGTAAAAGTAATTTCAAATGTATTTTTGTGACAAACAAAATTTGGATAGCCAAAGAAAAAACAACAATGTAATAATGTTTTGTTAAGGATAAGAACTCACGTTTTTCATCCGATAATATAATATAATACTAGCTTTGCTCGCTGGGGGCTTCGCCCCCAGACCCCCGCTTGGGGTCGCTCCAGTTGTTATTAGTGGTCAATGACCTTTCAAGTATTTTTTATATAGTATACTTTTAGATTAATTATGGTTAAATCCACTCTAGATGTTTTCATTTTACAATAGTTCTATAATTTGTTTATACTGTACCATGTGAAAGTTGCTTTGACAGTTTATTTGATATTTGTTTACAGCCGTTACGATTTCATTTGTTTTTATTTGAAACTCCATAAGCCCAATGTTAAAATATCCAATTTTCAAGATCAAAATTAGTGGTTTTAAAATAAAAAATTGTATATTTTGGCAATTTTACCGGGGGTTTCAAGGTACAAGCTACCTGCATGCCAAATATCACGTTTCTAGTTCGTCTGGAAGAGGTCTAGAATTCCTATGTCTGGGTGTGTTACACATGCGGCTGTATATATAATAGATAATATATATCTTTGTTAATTTAGTAAATCTGTAAAAAAAAACCTAACACTTGATGGTCTTATACTTAAGAGAAACCCGGAGAAACGCTGTACTAGATAGTTCCAGATACTATAGTATTATGTGTGATGCAACGGACGGTCACAAAAGGGTAGTCCAAAATGTAATCTGAAGTAAAATCATGCGAGGAATCCAACGGTTTAATCATATTTTTAATCGGAATTACGGTTTCATTTTTCAACCGATTTCAAAGGGCCACCTTACGGAAGGGGTGTAAGTGGATTGACCAGTTAATGAACTTGAACTAAAAATCTAAGAAATGGAATGGTGTGCCAAATTTGACTAAAATGGACTAAAGCGTACTTGAGATATTCGACCAAGACGCAACAAATGTTGAGTGCATTTTGCTGATTATGGGACTCACTTCATTCATCCAATTATTACTATTATTCTGAGTAAACTTTATTATTTTAAACAAGTTGTATTGATTTTAAACATAAAAGCTATTTTATTATGTTTTTTTATAAATACATTTAATTTATATAAAAGCGAAAGTAAACAATTTAATAACTGGTATTTACTTTGTAAAAATTACCTACAATTATAAAATCATAAGATTAGGTAAACGTTTTATTCTAAAATAAATACATATGCACTTTACGCATACTTACTGTAACTATTATATTGAATATAGATCATTTGAACTAAAATTGAATAAAAAGATGAATTACTCAGATTTCTGTTCTGTTGTTTTGATACCTAACCAATTAATTATTTATATATTCACTATTCATTTTCATATTTAGTTTTAGTTATTTTACAAAAAACAAAAAGAGTGAAACCAAAAATGTCTATCTTAGTAAAATTAAAACATTAAATATTAATCTTACATATACATTAAAACTATTAGTAATGTGAACTGAAAACAGTTTGATAATTACAATTTAAAAACAAAAAAAGGACTAACAATTTAATAAACCTTGGTTGTAAAGCCCATAGTAAATAGTTATCTGAATCATGGTTTATTGGTATAATTCAGAGTTACTTGGGTTTTTGATTTAAAAAATTAGTACTACTTAGATTGACCCATAATTTTAAAACATTGTTCTTTAAGGTTTAATTGTGTTCATTACTGTTTTAATTAGGCCTTAACCACACTGGATAATTTTCCAACGACACGCATAAAAAAATTTTCGTCACGTCTAATATTTCAATAAAATAAATCTGTTACAATTGTGTTAACATTAAAAAAATTAATAAATTGTAAATTTAGTAAAATTGTGGATTCAGACACAAACTATGGTCCAGCAAAGTTGTTAAGTAGCCATTTGCTACTTGGTTGAAGAGATAGCTATTTTATAAGCATCAGATTGGCATTAATATAGCCCGGGGGTGTTTTACTGCCTTGCGTTGTAATAAATACCAATCAGAATCCCATTTCTCACTGTAAAAGACTCTCTTGATGGCTTTTTCTTGCCTCTCCATTCTTGCCTCTCCATTTCCTTCACACAATAAAACACACTATGGATTCCAAAATAAGTGTTTTTCTGATATTAGCTAATTTATTTTAATGTGGAGAGCTAAGAGTTACCTATGATATTATATTTTCAAACATATATAGAGTTTGACTCTGGAAAATATTTTATTTTAAAGTTATTAAAAGTGTGTGTGTTGGCCTACTTTCAAAAATTGACGAACGATAATTACAACATTCTTTGAAGTTCTGAAAATGTCTGGTTATAACATAATATATTATTTTTTTAATTCCTTATTTTTAAAATCTATTAATATCATAAATCGACAAGTTGTAGTGAAGATATGTTTAGAGGATTATCGTAAGTTACTTATAATACGTTTTCATGCATATGTATTACGTAAACGATAAAATAACATGCCTTATTGTTTCAGTTTTTGTTACTTGCAACCGTTAGTGTATTATAACAAGCAATAATATATTATAAAAAATGTTGATAAAAATAGCAATCCGTTGACACCATAATGGTAAGGAAATATTTAATAATATTTCTTTGAAATTTAACATATTTAACTGAAACAAATTAGTTGAATTCAAGTAAAATGTAAATATTTTATATAAATCGTAAAACAGTTTTTTTTACGTCAGTCATGTTTTTGCCATAATATTAATCTGAGTTAATAAGATAACAATTTATATTTATTAGTTCTGCCAAAATGTTGACCATGAATTTCATTTATAAATGTGAACAATCATATCTCTATTTACATTAATATTATATTTCTATACTTATGATTCAAAGTAAGTTTTTTCATATACTAATAATAAAAGGAAAAATACATTGCCAAAATATTTTTACAGCATTATGGAAATGGTTATAACATAAACGAAACCGCTGTTCATAAAAATGTTTTATCTGAATTTAGGTTCCTAGTTTTCTTAAAATACCATTAAACTCTTATTTTGTTTATTTATAGCTATAATACGATGTTCACAAAATAGTATATGGTTCAATGACCATAGTATTACACATATACACAATAGACATGTACTGCACAGTAAAAACCTAACTCTTAACAATAGTTACATTTTGATTGAACACGCATACATTCTAATAATGTCTCCTCTATTTGTTGTAAGAGTGTAGTTATTTACTATTTTGATCAATTGTTATTGACGCAAGTCCCTCTTCTTTTCCTCAACATTCAAAATAACGTATCCGTTCCCACAAGATTCCTTACTGTTAAATAGTTATTGATATACTAACGCCACTATAATAGTTATTGAACATACGTAGGACACTTGGTTACATATAATCCATTGAAAATCAATTTTATTTAAAAAGAGTAAAAATGTAATAACAATATTGACAGTAATCTGCTAGCTTTATTCTACATACATTAATCTGCTGATCCTCTTGAAATACAGCCAGCACTAGCTTCAGAAATCTAAGTACTTGGTGTGTCACACTCGGATATGCGGATCATTCGAACAAGCATGGCAGAGAAATAGCTTTATAAAATTAAGGTCAACCTTAGAGTTTTAATAACTTTATAGTGTCATAATCTTCTTACATATACATTAATAAAATATTACTTTACAATAGCCTAATTCATATTTAGTGTACTATCACCCGACGTTATTCTTTAGAAATATATTAAAATGATAAAACAAAATTATAAAATACAATCATAGTTAAGTGATATCAATAATTCACTGTCTCTATTTTAGTTGAAACATATACCTGACTTGAAAAATAAGGTATAATCCTAATGCAGTTTTAAATATATTTCGTAATATTAAATATATGTTTTATTCATATTGTTAAGCAGAACACACTTTAATCAAAACGACTTGATTTGTGGATTAAATTACACAATTAAAAATCTTCTCATATTTTTTATGGGATTAAACTATATAAACTTAAAACACATTTTAAATTTACAAATGACAATACAAATAATCTGTGATAAATTTTATTTACCGAGAAACTCTATATTAGCTCTCACTCCATTTTCAGCTCTCTCAACGGCCATTTTTTCCACCATAGATCAGCTGTTTCCCAGCTGATTGATATCCACGACACAGCTGGATAAGTAAACAAAGTCCAATCTGTCCAATACCATCGGCTTGGTGTTTTATTGTATCAGGCCTGAGCAAAATATGTGTTCGCAAGTTTATCTATTAGGGGAGAAGCTATTTAGGTTTTTATTTTGTAACTCTATATAATGCTTATGGTATTTGGAGTTTTTTTTATCATCATAACGACAACAACGTAATGTTAAAAAGATGATTCTAGCCAATTGGCTTGGAACTTGTTCTGATCACGATCAACACCTTTTGAGCTGTTTGATGGAATACGGTATGCCATTTTGTCGTTCAGGTAGAACTTTACTGAAATTCTTAGAAGACGGATATTTAAAACTACACGGTGGGAATCCGCCTGCTGGAAAACTGCTTCCTGCCTTTTTAGCGTTAAGTCACAGATAATTCTTATGTTGGGATTAGCTGACATTTTAGTGTTAATTATGCACACCATGATTTTCAAAATTGAGAATTAACATATTTTACGTAAACGTATTGTTTCGTGAAATTGTTACATAACAACGTCATGAGATTTTGAAACAAATTGGTTAATTAAAAATAATTTAAGAGTTAGTGAATAATTTAGTTTTTAAAAGCATTGATTACAGTTGATTTACCATTATTTGAAATCCTCCAAGTCATTGAATGAAATACACAAAACACATATCCGGTTATTAGTTGTTGTTTTTCAGTGTCGAATGTTTACCGTTGTTTGAGAAGTTGTCATGATTCCCATGAGGAAAACGATCAATGTTGGCAAATACCCGCAATAAACAATGACAAGTTTCCGCACTACAAATTTACTACCATCACCAATGATTTCAATCAAATAAATTGGATTCACCAGAAACATTTTCTTTTAGAAAAGAAGGAGTAAGTTTAATTATAATAACCATTCAAAATTCATAACATTGTTTTATATGTAAAAAAAGCAACAGAGATACATAGATAAGCGACGGTAGACTGCTCCGTATTAGCAAATACTAATTTAGTGCAGTAAAGCCTCGGTTGTGTTTTTAATAACTGTTGCATGAGTATATTATTATTTTTATCTAAACAAATATATGAGTAATATGTAAAAAATAATTGCTTGTAACATAATCAGGAATGATATTCGCAGTAGTAATTTATATCCATATTCAAAATTACAGTTCAGAGTTTTGTTTTAAATTTGTAAATGGCATGAAAAATTCCACTCCCTTGGTTGTAAGGACCACTCGGCCAAAATGCATTCCTATGCTCGTCGTTGTAAAAAGATAGTTATTCCGCTGATAAATATAAATATTTTCAGTCAGAACTTTTAAATTTTGAATTTAAGTTTTAAAAATCTACCGTACGCAAAGCTTTTAGTGATAACAAATTATGTATACTAATACTATGCTTTGATAAAACTTGTATTTGGTAAACATTTAGCTCAGTTTGTATTTTAGCAAACGAAAATAACTTTTATTTATATATAGTACGTTCCCAATTATAATTTTAATAATTATGTTTTAAAACTATAAATCGCTTCGTGTTAAAGAGATTTTGCAGGTGACATTAAATAGCTTAATTTACTATCATAAATTAAGTAGTAGTAATATAAAGCTAGTATATTTTGACCTTTTAATATTGTTTAATCCGGGCACAGTTTTTATAGAAAACCTAACCTTATATACTATATTTTAATTATTTTTAATTTTTTATACTCACAACCTAAATAAATCCTAAGTTGTCAAAGTGTGGCCCGTTTTGCCCATTCAGGTGTCATCAGACGCACACTACAAGATGCCCGAACTGGTTTCCAAGTCAGGTGTGTCTGAAGTGATGCAGACCGTTACTCTATTGGGAGCTCGTAATTTTAAATATGTATTGTCGTTTTAAATTATGTGTCGTACGTTTAGAATGCAAATTTATGTGGTGGACGAACATCAAGGTGACTATAATGTGTAATGACAATTAGTTGTGAAGTGTGCATCTGATGGTACCGTAAACAACAAAACGGGTCACACTTTTGACAACATACGATTGCTTCAGGCTGTGAGTATACGCCATTACAAATTATTACAAATAGTGAATTCAGCAAACTCGTTACCAGATCTTACAAAATGATAACCTTATACACTGTTTTGTCTGTTTTACATAATTCTAAAATGAGTATTATTAACAGACAACCTTAATTAGTGTGACCCAGCATGATCAACACTAAAGCAAATTAATCTAACATCACCCTGGCGAACTTGAACTTGAGCGGTTCAGAGTTGAGGCAGACGTGGAAGTCAACCGGGCAAACATGTTGACTCGCCTGTGGAAGTACGCCTCCTACAATCTGTGTACAGAGTTATGACTTGTCCACTGCCTGTGTCCAGGAGCGGTTCAGAGTTGAGGCAGACGTGGCAGTTAACCGGGCCAACATGTTGACTCGCCTGTGGAAGTACGCCTCGCCGGAGGTGATGGACTCCGAATATCTTCTGCACGCCGGCGTCTTCTCCATGGTGGAGTTTGATGACGACATTTTCGCCGCCGGAAACTGCTACGATCAGGTTCGTCAAACGTATATGCTATATCGTTTATTTTATTTATTAGTGAATTTCCTTTGGAAAGTGAACTATTAGCATCACCCGCACGGTGAAACTTAAGCCCGGGACCACCAAAGAAGTTCCTAACGTGACCCCCTGAACACGTTTTGGGGGGTCTTTCAAAATTTTATATATATATGTGTATGTGTGTTTGCACTCTAGCGGTCGCAATTTTCGTCCGATTTACTTCAAATTTGGCAGGGACGTTCCTTTCTGTAATCAGTTGGACAAGTTCGTTGGGAAAAACAATCGGAAAACTCTAAACACCTTTTTTGGGGGATTAATCTTCAAATTTCGAGTTTTTGGGCCCAAAAATGGCCATAAAAGCCCCGGATGTAAAATATATGCATTTAAAAAGATGGGAATTAGAAAAGGCAAAAGTTTTAAGCCCTCTATCGTTATTCTAGCATAAATATTTACCGAGTTATTAAAGAAAATGTGTATCGACTAAACACAGTACGTTGTCTTATGGGGGTTTTACACGAGAAAAGTCTGTTATTCCTTTGTTACTTTTATCATCCCCAGCAACCTCACGCCTAATTTCAAGCCTGTCTGGACCTTCTCCTAACCTTTTATTGGGCAAAATTGCATTCCCAGCTTTGGAAGTAAATGAAACCAGGAGGATCAGAATAGCCAAAAAATCAATGTTTTCAGATTTCAATAAAAATTTGACAAGAGTATGTTTTTACACTGATTTTGAGTTTTAAAAGTTGTTATGCGGAAATTCACTTCCCTTACGTCAGCGTGCTGCGTGCGAACTCGTTTTTCATTAAACGCTAGTGGAATTTTGTTAACAGAGCACATAAACACCCTAGGGACGTCAGTCAAAGCCCTCAAATTTTTCTGGACACTCTGGAATCTTAACCTCTGACCCCTTTAACCAAAGTTCAAGTCGGTAACCGTTAGGCTAGAGAGATGCCCCTGTTGATTATAAATACAGTCGGATACAACTTTCCAATAAATTCCCTACCAATATCATATGTGTTCATATGTATTCACATTTACTGATTTTTTATATTTTGGATTCGGACTTTGCTTAGTACTTCTAGTATTTAAAACTACACTAAATTTTAAAATAAAGAACTTCCTCTCGCTATATATGAACCGTATTTACATCAAAATATCAAAACAGTCATACCTTACTAGCCTACATTTGTTATTTGTTTGTGTGACCCATCTACTGCTTGCATATAATTGTTAGATTTATAGATCTTAGTTGGTTGACTTATTAACGGGAGGAGTTCCCTAACCTACCAAAATGCAGTGCATTTTTAACACTTATGTGTTAAATAACGTCCAAATGTATCAACAATAAAAACAAATTCATAACCACTATAATTTTTAAAAACACAGTTGTTTCAGTTAAATACCCCTTCATAATATACATAGAATCGAAAGATCCAATTGATTAGCATATACTCGGTTAAGCTCCTATAACAGGAACCCACTACCTGATTTTTTTATTAGTGCTAATTACCAACCACTTTAACTCTTCGACCATCTATGCAATCGTGCTAAAATAACTAATAAAAGTGTTTATCTATATTTATATAATAATTTATACATTTATTTAAATAAACCTTTTTTTTAATAATGTGGTGTTATAATCTATATAACCAATAACAGGTGGCATTCTTAATCTCCATATGAAAAAATATCAGAACGCAAGTTGTCATTTCATGCGTTATGTAATAAACTAAATAATAATTCATACATAGAATTATAGAATTATAGAATTATGTTGATGGTTTTAGCTTATAATTTTGTATGTCCAGTTCCAGTACAAGGACTATTGGCTATTCTGCCCTTACGCGTACCGCCTGCCCGAGGGACCAATCCTAGTGAAGGATCTCGCAGTGGAGTACAAATACCTCAGCAACACAAGCGAGTGGTTCTACATTGCAAGAAAGAACGCCGAGAACGTCATCAACAACTACAACCAGTTCAGCAGAGGTTGGTACAGTTTAAGCTGTAGGTTTGAGGAATGGCTTATTTTAACAATGTCCATCTTTTCCAGGGCAAACATGTCATTCATCATGTGGTATATAAAATAAAAGGAAATAAATCTAAAAAAACAAATACTTATATTAAAGTACTTGTGTTCTCATTGCACAGCAAAAAATTTACATTAAATCATAATATTTATTTTTGTTGTGATTGCCCCAGGAATCCCCAGAAATCGGAACCCTATTGATTGCATGTTGAAACTGTGCAAATTTATTGCTTTGCAATACTATGTGTGCATAAAGTAGCAAACCCTAAATTCAAATATAACTTCAAAACTAAAACAAAGGTCCTCAGTAAAATCTATATAGTCTTGCTCCTTTTTCCATTTTAATCTTGCAAAAGATTTAACAACTTGTTTTCAATAATTACGTTTATTATGCTTATTATCAGATCACAGATGTGTAAATTGCAAATCTTATGCAATAATATAGTTTATACAAACTATCATTTCACATTCATACAAACAAATAGTAAGTTCATAATACAAACATTTGTTTAATAAATTTAAATTGTGCTTGATATTTTAAACAACAATAGAATATTTCTTGTCTGGGTAGTTTCTGCTTTTTAATATGCAAGCAAGGATAAAATATACTAGTGGTTATAATATTTAAATATTAATTGAAATAAATCTTTAAATACTATAAAAATAACAGTAGTTATATTTGAAAGAAAACATACAAAGGTTGATCCTCAAAAACACACTAAAAAGTGGGACACCGCTACGAGACTATTTGTAAAAAAACAAATATACTATACTATGTCAACCCGGGGCTCTTGACCTATTTCAATAGTAAATGGTGGAATTGTTTCCGGAACATGTGATAAAACAAAAAAAGGTTTTCATTGCAATGTCACAGTCAGTTTCGTATTTAAAAATTGTTATTGAACATGTTAGAATTTAATAATTATTATATTGTTACAGTATAATACTATGTTAACTATGTTTAATATAATTTTATTTGATTTTTTATATCAATGTTGAAATAGGTAAATGTATCATTGTTGTTTAATGCAATATTTGAAAAAATATGATTTTTACTCAACCCGACCAACAAGAATTATTACGATACTGTCGCCGCCTAAAGTGAACAAGAATATATCAACAATTTTGATGTCAGGTGGCTTGGAAATAAAATACGGTTTCATTTTCGGTCCTTTCTTCTGTTATTTACGGCCACGCCCTCACATGAATTACAGTGCTGTAAAGAACTTTCACCTCAACTCAGGCATTTCAATTTGACATACTTACCTAAGTTTGTTATATTTTTTGTTTGTTAATGTTGGTAGCATTTTTAAACGTGTTGATAAAGAATAGCTCAAATGTTGGTCTTGTTATTGACTACGATGGACGTATATTTAGAAAAATATTTTAACATCCCTTAAATAATAATAACTGGGTTAAACTTTAAACCGCAAAAGCCTCTTTATAACTAACTATCCTCAAATAATTGGCCCAAGGAATATCATATTATGAAACAAGCGTTCTAACCAACACAATTCGTAAGAACTCTTTTTATAATAAAGTGTCGTTAGAAAAGATTCTATTATACCAGTAATAAACACTAAGCACAAGAAGATAAATAGTATACAGAGGAAGTTTCCAGGGTAATTAATTTGTTTTAGACTGCCAAGTTTAAATGTTACAATCCCTAGTACACCAATATGTTCTTACATAGCTACAGTAAGAATTGTCAATAGCAATTAGTAGGAACTGTCAGTAAGTACCTATAAATTCTTTCTAAATTAAAAATATTTGTTCTATTGGACTAAGTTGGTATCTACAATTTTGTTTTATTGTAACTATTTTATTTTTTCCAAATGCTGTTTTAATAATTTTTTTCGTTGTGTTACACTTTATCCTCTAGAGCGAAAATATGAAAACAAGCCAAATATATCCCTGATATAAAATACTGGGGATTATTTTGTGTATACTTATTATTTAATTTAAATACATACATACAACAATTATAAAATATAGCTATAATTTGATAACTTAGTAGTATATTGCATGAAAGTTGTTGGACATAGTTTTAACACTAAGTTCTTTTCATGGGATTTAGCCGATGGGACAATTACTTTGTAGGTCAAAACCACTTCTCATGAAACAAAACTGAAAATAAATCACTATCTATGGTATTAAATTAAAGCTAAATTAACTCCGATTACAAAATTATCCAATGAACTTTAGCTCGAAAGGAAAGTAATTTTTTTCAAACATTAAACACAATGATTTATTGTTATGTTGTATACGACATGACAGTTGTAATAAATGGCAAAATATAGGGTAAGGTGAGAAGGCGGAAGGAAGCGATGATATAGTATGGAAAAAGTATGGGTTGACGAATAATATACGAGATTTCTCATCACCCCAATGAGCAACTTCTTCTTCACTACTCACTCCCCTCCCCAAATTACTAGTATCTCATCACCCCGATGAGAAACTTCTTCTTCACTACTCACCCCCTACCCAATTTACTAGTATCTCAACACCACAATGAGCAACTTCTCCTTCACTACTCACTCCCCTCCCCAATTTACTAGTATCTCATCACCACAATGAGCAACTTCTTCTTCACTACTCACCCCTAGCCAATTTACTAGTATCTCATCCCCACAATGAGCAACTTCTCCTTCACTACTGACTCCCCTCCCCAATTTACTAGTATCTCATCACCACAATGAGAAACTTCTTCTTCACTACTCACCCCCTACCCAATTTACTAGTATCTCATCACCCCAATGAGCAACTTCTCCTTCAATACTCACTACCTTCCCCAATTTACTAGTATCTCATCACCACAATGAGCAACTTCTTTTTCACTACTCACTCCCCTCCCCAGTTTACTAGTATCTCATCACCCCAAAGAGCAACTTCACCTTCACTACTCACTCCCCTACCCAATTTACTAGTATCCCATCACCCCAATGAGCAACTTATTCTTCACTACTCACTCCCCTCCCCAAATTACTAGTATCTCATCACCCCAATGAGCAACTTCATCTTCACTACTCACTCCCCTCCCCAATTCACTAGTATCTCATCACCTCAGTGAGCAACTTCTCCTTCACTACTCAATCCCCTCCCCAATTTACTAGTACCTCATCACCCCAATGAACAACGACTCCTTCACTACTCACTCCCCTCCCCAATTTACTAGTATCTCATCACCACAATGAGCAACTTCTCCTTCACTACTCACTCCCCTCCCCAATTTACTAGCATCTCATCACCACAATGAGCAACTTCTTCTTCACTACTCACTACCCTCCCCAATTTACTAGGATCTCATCACCGCAATGAGCAACTTCTCCTTCACTACTCACTCCCCTACCCAATTTACTAGTATCTCTCACCACAATGAGCAACTTCTTCTTTACTACTCACTCTCCTCCCTAATTTGCTAGTATCTCAATACCTCAATGAGCAACTTATTCTTCACCACTCACTCCCCTCCCCAATTTACTAGCATCTCACCACCCCAATGAGCAACTTTTTCTTCACTACTCACTCCCCTCCCCAATTTACTAGTATGTCATCGCCCCAATGAGCAACTTATTCTTCACTACTCTTTTCCCTCCCCAAATTACTAGTATCTCATCACCCCAATGAGCAACTTCTTCTTCACTACTCACTCCCCTCCCCAATTTACTAGTATCTCATCACCCCAATGAGAAACTTCTTCTTACTACTCACACCCCTATATACTACTCACTACCCATATGTTACTAGTGAATATTTAAGACAAACTCAAACCCTTCTCAAACAACACATCAAAACCCTGTCAAAATTGATGTTGAAGTTCCCTGGGCTCAAGTTGTAGATAGGTTGGCTAATCTTCGTCAAGATTCCAAATGTGTCAAACAAATGCAAGTGAAACATTTCAGCATAATTTGTTCGACCCATCTGGACTATTTGCGGACGTAAGATAACTTATTAAAAACCCTGTCCCAAAACTCCTTTTCCACTTACATCCAGATCTCTGTTACAACCCTTCTATTTCTATAAAAGGGAAAACAAGGAAAAATAGTAGTTTTGGATAAAATGGCAATGCAGAAAACTTTTATAATATCGTCTAAAATAATTGTTGGTTCCATATTAGGGTACAATACCTACACGTACAACGAGACTGCGCACACGGACCGAGTTCCGGACGATATCCTGAGTGTGAGGTACGAGGACGGCAAGTGGAGCAAGCCCTACTACGACTGCGGGGGTGGCAACATATGGATGCTCACCTACACCGTGCCTTTCTTCGGTTTCGCCAACAACAGCTACTTTTTTAAGTATGTAGCTAGTTGTTATGCACTCAAATTACATATTTTGACATTGTGAATATTTAAGTTAAACTGTATCAGGACACTTTGAAAAGTAATTTAATGTAATAAATAGTATGCTCTCAAACTCTAACTTTAATAAGAGGCATGAATATTTTACGGTGTCTTGTTGAGTCTAAAATACTTAACAATATGTATAACAATGATTACTTACACTTGCATTTTTCGTTGAGTTTGCTTTTTTCGGTGGTAGATATTACAAATACAACTATATTCGTAGTTTGCATCACAAGGAGCAAAAGTGGCTCTTTTTGGTACGCAATCGCGTTTTAAAAGCGAGGCACAGCCAAGCTTTTAAACACGATTATGCAAAAAATACTTACAACGTGCTTCAAACAATACTTTTTATAAGGTGTATTTCACTATTCTGCATATCAAAATTAATGAAACAATAATAATATTTAGAAAAAATCTGACTTTTCACGTCCTAGGACTTAAAAAAGACCACATCTGATTTTTTAGGTTCTAGGAAAAAATGGACGTTTTGAGTACTATTTAGAGAATAAAAACAAGTGGATTTCGTGCAGAATGATAAACAATATTTTACAGTACTGCTGGAGTTTTCATACTTAACGTAGATCTGATTAAGCGTAGTTTTCAGGTTATCATAAGATACCCTAAAAGTACTGTGTACTGTGTACTTTTTGTGGTTGTACAAATGTACTTGTTAAGTAGGTTAGTGGGGTTAGATTGAAGACAATCATACCCTGAACACTATTCAGTTTCTGTATTAGCTAAATAGAACGAGATTTCAGCCATTCAAATTGGCTAAACTCTTGGAGAATAGAAAATATCAGCTATAAATCATAAAGTACTGCATACTGTAATTAACTTTTGAAAAATATGTTTATTATTTACAGGCTGTAAATTTTAATTTTTTTTATTATATTAGATAACAAGAATATAATTATTGTTATTATTTACTGTTATTACGTGATTGATCTTATGTTTTAGAATTTACTATCGTTTAGAATTGTACAACTATTGTACGCTTCCAGGGGCACCAGTGGGATAGACATCGACCTGAGGAGAGTGGACATCGACCAATGTTCTCTCCCCCCTGGCAGTACCCAACTCAACATCTTCGCCGCCTCCGATAAGTGCAAAAACAGAACCACTGAGGTAACGTTGTACACTAAACTAGCAATGAATATTGTTTATGCTACTCGCAAAAACAGTGTTGTTAAAGCATACCAAAGAATAATTATACTATTGATAAATAATAATCATTACAAAATAATAGTAACATACAAACATACAATAAATAACGCAGCATTAGTTAATTTTCATTTGTTTTTTAATCTTATTATCTGACAGAGGACCATTATTAGATATAGTTTGGCTGTTCGCTGTCATTCAGTAAAAATAAATTAGATAAAAAATCAAATAAAATTACAAATATCGGTAAATGCATTTATTAACAATAAATTATAATTTATTACATTTTGGATCTTATACGGTATTTAGAGGCATATTATAAACAAATATTGTAGGCCTAAAAGGAGGACTGATATTGGTACAACAATAAAGGCCAATAAGTATTATAAATAAAACAATATAGGTTACATTTCAGTTAAAGTACATTATCACTGTTGCGTGAAACCCGTTCTAGTAATGATATTCGTTATATCACTAAGTCCTCTTACGAAGAGAAATTATCATTACATTGTAGTTTACTATCAAATTATAACTATTTTATGTATCGAAAAGTGTTAACAGAAGTGGGGTTCCTAGAATCATTTACTGAAATACAAATTTCAGTATGCCAAAAATAAACTTTTCAAAACTTGCTAATATACCTAAATGTAGGATACAATTGCAGGGAATGTTTCAAAGGTTTTAAACTCTACCTTCAATTTGTCTCTGTTCTTACAGCATTACAAGACCTTAGTAAACGTAAAACGTAAAATATGTCGTGTTAAAGCAAATATTTGCCTTTAATTTACATACATTTAAAGCGTACTAGAAACATTTAAATCAAGAAAGATTTCTATAAACTCTATCGTATAAGGTGTGTACATGGGGGGATAATAGGATGGTGACAATAACAATGTGAATAAAAAGTTGGCTGCTGGCTATGTTTGTGGAACTAGAGGACGCGAAATTGGGGGAATATTAAATAGTTAATTGCTAACAAAAGAGTTTTTTGAAGGTGCTGTAGTTACCCAAAGGTTGGATCGTACTTAATCCAGACCAATAGCAAATCTCGAGCCAGCTTTATTGAACTGAACACTACCCTTTTTGCAAATTTTGATTCGTCTAACCATTTTCCCGGAACAGGAAAATACTTACAATATAGTAACGACCTACAATTTAAGGAGAATATACCTGAAATCTGGCATTTACACTGTAATTTACTAAATGGGAGGTCTGAGCTATTGAAAACGGGAGATAGCAATTATCTACTCAAAAATGCCAATATCGTTTAATGAAAGTAGGTAACGTAAGTGGCTCAGACATTTTACTGTACCTACATTACATTGTGGATTACTTAAAGTGATACCTTGGGGCATAGAAACCTCCCCCCCCACGAGTTCCCTAAGTATAAATTATTCTATTGCATGTTGTTCTTTTACTATTACTGCTTAAAATCTAAACGTAGCTGAGATATCATAAACCAGCCGGTGTGGTTGACGCTTGAGAAAACAGAGAATTCGCACTTGGATTTTAGTGGTCAGTGGAATCAGATGATTCACGCACGTATATATATATATATAAAAGTGCGCATGGCGGCACACAACTATGTACTAAAGTAAACTTTACTGTACAAAAATAAAAAAAGTTTTCTGCACATTTTTCTTAGGTCAGACAGCCATATTGTCATGGTCGTTTACACCTATACTATGGAGGACTCCTTGGTAAACATATATTTTATTTGCAGTATAAGGCCATAAACTAACTGTTTCCATAAAACATAACATGATTAGGAACTAAACTAGTCATTGTCCTAAAATTTAGGATTTATTATTAGTATCATAATTTCTAAAGGATTGAAATTACGTTAATAATTTAAAAAAAGTTCTACTGTGCTAACCTACAAATAAATAATTGTTGTTATAAATGATGTAACTGTACAGTGTGTGGCACTGCCTGGGCTGGGGTTTCGGCGGGGCAGCTACAAGTGCGTCTGCAAGAGAGGCTTCTACTTCCCTGACACCAAGGCAGCCCACCGTTACTACAACGGGACGGTAATCGAGGAGGAATATGAGAAACTTATGATGGTAGGTGGACGAAATAAAATAAAAATATAACCTTTGCTGGGTAATATCATATATTTCCATGATAATATCAATAAAGCAGGTTTTTTTAAAATTTGATTAAAGTTTAAAATAGATGAATTGTCCTAAGAACAGATTAAAAGTTGGCTGTAATATTATAATAGTTTAAGGTGCTCAATGAGGAATTTAATTAATGCATTACTAGTTATGTTAGTTCTTTAAATCCCAGTAAGTTCGATGTTTAATATTTAAATTTCTGGGAAAATATCCAGTAAAAACATGTAAACCTCCATAACAAATACCGTTTATTATATGACGATTAAAACGTTTCTCTTTTTCCAAAACCACTCTGTAAAAAACAAAAACTGGGAAATACGGTTGTAAATGAGATACTCTTCGAAACTTGTGTCATTCAACTAATCGGTCACTTTCGTGATTATAACAAGGAAAGCCCGGAACACTGACACCCGGATAATTGGGCTGAGTAAACGATACTGCGTTGGTTTGGTAAACATTTGTAGTAGAACATTTGTGTTTCCTGTTTCAATACTACTCTCCAATCCAAACAATAAAACAAGGAAAACAGGTCAAAATCTGTTACACTCTATTTCCCTCACGCTAAAACTCCATGCCCCCTGAGTTTAGTTTATTTGACTTTAGCTAACAAAAAAGATATTGTTAGGAAATGATAAAATCACACTATCGTAACAGTAAGAACTATTGAGTAAATTAAATTCTACAGTGTTATTTATTCATTTTACAATTAAATATAGCTTTCATGCATAGAGATAAAGGCATTGATATTAGTGCAAGTTTACCTATGGTTTGTAGTTAGGAGTATGAATGGAAAGTTAAGTCAAGCTGTGTAGGTAGCCTAATGCAATTTATTTAATTGGCACATGTTTATATTATTAAAAGCTGTCAACGGTTGAGCACTTTCTTTTATCACTCAGACAGAGAGTCTTTTATTTGGATGGAATTTCAAAAATATATTTTTTGAGGGTTTTCATGGTTTATAACGCTATTTATAAGTGATTTTAATCAGCTGAAAATGTGATAATCCTGAAAGTCGACTGGTTACATAAGAATTAATATGATCAATTTATAATGTTATCTTGTGTCGTAGTATTGAAAGTAATAATAATCAAGCTTTTTTGGTTAATGAAATTTAATGGAGAGGTAACATTTGATGTACTTAAATATATTTACTTTGGGATAATAATGCCACTATTCAAAGACGGTGTTTATTAGATATTTTAAAACACAAAAACAATTTTAATCCTCCCCTCACGCACAAGAGTTATTTTAAGTAGCCAAAATCAATAATTGCTTTGCGATAAGTTTACTGATCTATACCAATATTATATGAGATATGTGCAAAACAAACCAAGATGAACGGTTTTAATTATTTACTTTAAGAACAGCAATGAATACTCAACGTCTTTACCGCTGAGTTTTTCACTGTAAATAAATTAGTAAAACATGTACAACACCAAAATAATTTGGTACGCACTCATAGCAAAATTCCTTCTTGGTCGGTGACATGATATAATGTATGTATGTATGTATGTATGTATGTATGTATGTATGTATGTATGTTTTTGCTTAATTTTATCGAGAAGAAATTTTGTAAAACTCAGTGAAAAGTTAGCATACATCTGCAACTAATTTAATTTATAATTTGCCTCCTGGATTGAAAAACTACTTTAGGTAATAGGTTATTTACCTGTTACCTAAAGTCCCACCTTAGCCTTCGTCAATCCTGTATCACTAGTATTTGATTGGTTTCAGGACCGAAGTTCCATTTTCAAATCTACACTTCGACTTTAATTGAAAACGCGTAGTCGTTGTAGAAATTGATCAAAGCACACGTCATATACACACACGGAGGGGTACACAAACACAAAACAAACATTTACTAAGCGTGGCTTTACGGAGTCTCCACCACTGAGTCATCCAGAAATTATTTGGATGGTTATGTAAATACTAACCAAACGTAATAATGCCAAACAAATCAAAATCATATCATAAAAACTCTTCTTTAGAATCATGTTTTTGTGACACACCATGTTCACATCATGTTTAGGTTTTTTAATTAGGTATTTTTTTTTCAATTTTAAACGTAAAATATAGTTGTATAAAAGATATTCCAAACCATTACCATTATGACAAAAGTCTAATTATACTAAGTCACAAAAACCTTGTACATTTTGCCTATTTTTATCTAGACGACCGAAGTAAATAATCTTCTCTTATGATGTTGTAGTTTAAACAATTAATATAAAACCATAAAAGACCAAAATAAAATTCTATAATGAGCTTGACTGCTAAATCAAGCAGAAAACATGAAATTTCCCTTTTCCTTCCATTTGCGTGTAGCCGTAACAGGAGTCTTTATTACATTATTATACGGTACTTGGTTGAACACAATTAATTAATAGTTTCATGTTATTATGTAAACTACGTAACCATGTCGGAGCTTCAGTGGTTGCTCTGTGCAGGGCGAGGACAACCAGTACAACGTGAGCGAGACGTTCGTGTGCCATCAGTGTGCCGAGGGCTGTGAGGCCTGCATAGACGCGAGTCCTTGTGTCGTCTCTCTAAACTGGGTGATGCGGACTGGGATCCTTATCATGTCCTGCGTCTTCATCTGCTGTTTGCCTGTCGTAGTCCTGTTTACTTGGAAATACGGAAACGTCAAGGTATGAGATTTCGTGTTCTGAAAGTAGCAATACTAGTTTGGTGTAGTTAAAATTATGAGGAAAATGAGACACATGTTTTAAAACTATAGTATATATGAATAGGTAAAACAATTTTTTTGAATATGTGCGCTTCCCGTGATTTTTATTACCCTGGGTTATAAATCGTATAAAATCAATTTACACATGTCGATATCTGTCGTTATATTTATTTAAATACGCTGTACGTATCACTGGTTATACTACTTATGTATGCAGTTTATACTCGGTTTTTCAAAGGCTTTTTCCTATAAAGAGCAACAAGATCTACCAGGTCAAAACAACATCTAAAATCTTTAAATTTTCAGTAGTATAAAATAGGTCCACAATATTTAGTTACGGGATTTGTATATACATTATATGAGTACATTAGTTGAATTTGGCCACTGTAATAACTTTAGTCATTGTAATACCTATAGCAATTATTTCCTAAGGTTATTAATTTCTCTGTTCTTTCTACCAATAACCCTTTTACAGAATACCTACTAATCAAAAACGTCTCTGTTGTGGTTGCTACAACACTATAAAGTTCACTAATTCTTTTCAATATAATTTTATTGGTATCCCTAAACCCACTATTCTTCATTATCAATACACTTTTAACAACTGTTTTGACACGGCTAATTTGTTGTAAAAGTAAGTAACTTTGCTGGAGGACCTTTAAGAACAAGTTTGGTGATGTACTTTGAATTGAGACGATTTTAGTTTTTAAAGAGTTTTATTAACTGTATGTTAAAATATATATATTTTTTAACAATTATTTACATAAATTCGAAATTATTATTTTCGTACAATTAAATTTAATTAAAATTATTATGAAGTTTTGTTAAAATAAAACTGTAAATATCCAAATTCAAATATTTTTTTCAAATTTATAATTGTTAATGTTTAAAAATAGGTGAATTCAGGTTTGATATTTTGGACAAGTTTCTAAACATTGTGAGCAGAAATAAACAAGTTAAATTTATTCGTTCTTGTCATTTATATTCAGGTATAAACAGTACTCCGTATATTTAAAGTGCATATGCAAATTGATTACATTTATCTAGTATTTTGAATCCATAGTTTTTCCATTTTTATGCAACAAACTTGAAATTTTATATTTCAGGTTGTGCGAGCTGCAAGTCCTGTTCTGCTCAGGGTGATTACTTTAGGAGCGTTTTTTATTTATTGTACTGTAAGTAATCTTTATCTTCTTTGTAAATAATATACTCTTAAATTGCCCGTTAATTTCTAATATTATAATTTATGACAATCAAGTAATATTTAACTACGATATCTCATCAGGAACTATAAAATCTACTGTCTATTCTATTATTATCTAAAATGTCTATCATATTATATTTTCAAGGTTTGGTTAGGGGTTACAGCTTTCACGATATTAAAGCTAAGATTATTTAATTTTTACATGATATATACTTCATGTCATGCATCTTATGCCAAGAATAACACTTTTACGTATATTATTATTATACTACTGGTGCTACAATATATGGGTTGTGTGTTCATTGAAGGTAATGATTAGTTATCGCCTACAATAATGATTAGTGATACAAAAACCGTATCATCCCAACTTTGAATTAAGTTGCTAAATCCATGTTTGAATTTGTTTAATACATTGTATTAGCTTTACCAACCCTTAAGTACGTAATTATCAGGCAAAACAAGGTCTAATGTGAGCTTGGTAAACGTTTTGTAATTTCATTGTTTACCTACATGCTGCAAAACATTTCTCTATAGCTTACCTGTCACAGGAATAGCACAAATGGAAAACAATAAACAACACCTGTCTAAGGTAAACATGTAATTGTATATATATATTTTTTTAGTTAAAAATATTATTTTGATTTAATATTACAATACAGTAAACAATCCAAAACGTTATAATGGTTCTAATGTATACAAATGTGCAATAAATATCTATATCTATATATATATATATTTTTTTTTCAATTAGACATTAAACTCTGTTGCAGACTATTGTGATGTACCCTCGGCCAAACATAATAACATGCACGATGCGGGTCTGGCTGAGAGAAATCGGATTCTCACTCACTTATGGCGCCCTTATGTTAAAAACCTGGAGGTAATCTATGAGAAATATACTTAGATGTGTTTAAAACTAGATACAAGCAAAAAACATTATGCAACTCTTAATTACAATATGAATATAAAACAATTGTTACTAAAAGTTTGACTTTAAAGAACGACTAGTTCAGCTAGGCCAAATGGGTTTGGTTGGTTATGATTAAATTAGTTAAACTTTCAAATAAAATTCAATATAACAAGATCGATATACCTACGCTATACTTACGTATAATATCGCATTGTTACCTTTGTGTAATAAGACATTTTTTATACTCCTTAAAAATTATAATTAGTATTTATGACAGTCCAGCATCTTAACATACGGTGTATTTCACAGTACTAGATTGTTTCTGAATAATATCTACCACACCGTCGAAAATAAATTAGTTATATTAAATGGAACCTGCAATGAAAGTCATTAATTAAAAATGTCATTGTGGAACGTTATAAAAATTACAGATTTGTAAGTAATCGACAAAGAACGTTGCATGAGTAAGTGATAAATATGTAAAACATATAATACGGCTACAGTGTATTCTAAGTAGTCCCAGTAATATTAGAACTTATTTAAGCTTATAGTATTGCCTAAAAGGCAGGTATTAATATAACTATTGTATTGTAATAATAAATATCTAAAAAATAGCATTTGAAATATATTAGTTTTTCATCAATGTTTACTGTTATAATAAGCAGTATGATATTTTGCAACGTATTTTAACATGAAATGGTATTAAATCGTTTTTCAATCCCAGTATAATGGTAAAACTACTACATATTCTATAACTTCGTTAAATAATTTTAAAGCCAGTATTGCTTCTCTAATATTGGTTATATGAGATTATTTCATGACCAGGATCTCAGTGATATTCCGGGTCCGTTCGGCCAAGGCGGTCAAGATCACAGACCTGGACCTGCTCAAGAGGTTAGGGGTAATAGTCGCCATCTTCTCCGTGTTCCTCGTCATCCGGACACTGGTGGCGCCACCCCACGTCATCATAGGACGGACAGCTGACGACCTCAAGGCCTACCTCTGTCACACGGACTGGTGGGACCATTCCTTCTCTATGAGTGAGTATTTCAATTAGTACCTGGGGGCCAAGATTTGCTCGGAGAAGGTCAGGCAGTTTGTTTAGATGACTTGGAGTAATATTTCGTCACTTATCCCTGGTTAGCAGATTTTTATAGCTCATTTGACCCTTTTCTACATTATTAAGGTCACTCAAGTTGATATTTATAGCTAATGTTCCTTTAATATTTTTTACAACTCTATATTTGTAATTTTCACTCAAAGGTTTTAGTTACAGCACACAGGAAACCAAACGTTAATAATAATAAAAAACATGAGTATTACTTGTACATATCTTACTCATATTGGAGGATAGGATTTGATTTTATTAAGGGTACAAAAAAGTACGGAGACGAATGAATGGCTAGTGGTTATGAAAGGGGGGGTGGAAACTATTATTACTGTGTTCTAACACTACTCATTGTTCTAACAGATAAATAAAACATTAACAATAGTCTCGATATTCAGTAAGTTAAACCTAATAGTGTATAACGATCAGCAGTTTTATAATATAACTGTGATATTATTATAGAAAACAATATCTTTGCTTTACAGTGAATGTATTGAATGTAAGCAGTTCCTAGTAATTAAGTCAGGTGATATTATTAGCTTACGAAAATCAAAGAATTTAAAGGTCATATGTTGTATATTTGTAGCCAGATTTATGTATTTAGTTCTTTTTTGATTGTGTCCAAACATTTCAAAATAACCCCCTAATTAAATTTGTTTACATTTATAGAAAGGCTCGAATCTAGCTCCTATTCCAAACTTAAACCGAGTTGCAGAAAACGAAATATAAAAGTTTGACTAGACGTAAAAAGAGGTTTATGAATAAGTTATTCCAGAATTTTATACGGATTTTAAAATATTCTGTTTCAAGCTTCGTTTTCATTTATCATCTTTAGAATAAATTATGGAAAGTCTTGGAAGGAAGCAGTGACAGACTCGCCGGCAGACGGATGTTCAGCTGGTTATTGAATTTCTCAACCTTATTTCCGCCAAATCAGAACGATGATGACAAATCTCTTATTCGAAATAAGTCTTTTCTGGGTGTAAAGGTTTACCCTTTTTTTATACCTGCATTTGTTATGTGAGTTTTCAGGATGTAAGTAATAATTTGAAAAATAGGTTTTCTATAATCGTTAACCTTTCTGAAACATTATATTTTCTTTATAGCTTATTTAAATACATTATTTATTTATACTCTTAAAGAATGGTTTAAAAGTGAAACCAATTCATTTACGTTGATTTTTTGTGGAAAAATCATTGTTTATTGCAACTAAAATATAAATCTTTTGTCAGTCATATCTCTCAAGAATCTACATGGAGATAAACATTGTGTCGTCCTATCAGGAATATGAATCGGAATACTTTAAAACCGTTGCAAGTTAAAAAACATGGCATCGTCATAAATTTCTTAAAAATTAAAAAGTCTAAAATTATTTGATAACATTGGTTAAAAATCGGTTACATATTAAGGGAATGGTTTAAATAAATTATCCAATAGTTTTCTTAAATTTAGCATCATTTAAAAATTTGTTTCATGAGGTATCTTATTATAAAATCGTTTTGACCACGCAATGAAACTGTTTAAAAAAGTACTATATTTACAATGATTTGGCCATACATTGAATCTATTTCTGGTATACAAATTATGAGCATTTGAATTTGTGACAGGCTGATCAAAGTTATTTTTGGCAAACACTAACAGTTTAAAATATACATGACTGGCAAACTTGAAATATCATCTTCTATAAATAATGGTTTGTAATGGGTTCTGAAATTGACATGATACATTATTATAATAGCTCTTTTTTAGAAAACAACAAGTAATTTTATGTAATTGCTACCTCCCCAAACAACAATACCATATCTTTAATTAGAATGTAACTGAGCAAAATATACACATTTCAGTATGTTAAAACTAAGTAACTTTTAATCGATTTAACATAATGAATTGAAACGGTTACTTTGCTATTATTAAATTGATTAAAGTAACTGTAAAGCCTAATCCATAACGTATATCTGATCACATTTCCAGTGGAGGTGCTGTTTCTGGTGTGGGGGATCCGCTTGTGTATAGTTGTGCGGAAAGCCCCCTCAGAGTTCAACGAGAGTCGGTTCATCTCTATGGCAATATACAATGAATTCCTGCTCTCTTGTTTCCTCAACGTGTCGATGTAAGTATACGCAATATATTTATCCGTTACTGTCACAATACTGTCACCATGCTGATATATGGTTAAAATAATAATAGACAAGCTGGTGTTGTTTTACATACAGTTATTGCTGCTTAATTTAACAAAGTGATTCGTTTTGTTACATGTGTAAGGTATAATAGTTCATGTTCCAAGATATTAATATCTCTAACAACTTATTTTGAAATTTATTGGTTTAAACGACTAATATGTGTTACGGTACTTAAGAGTTCACATAACATAAAATCTCATAACTATAAAATACGTACTCAATACAAAAAATCTCTTAGGTACATATTAACTAAATTAATAGATATATATTATCTGTATTAAGTAAGTTGTACTAACTCGCTTTTTATTCACAGGTTATTTCTACAGTCCCCAGCAAATCCTGACCTTCTATATATCATATTCTTTGCTCACACACAGCTTACAGTCACGCTACTCCTGTGTCTCATATTCGGTAGCAAGGTAGGTATTTATATATGTTTCTATGTAAAAGAACAATATATTTAGGAATAACATGTTTAGGATAGTTTAGATTTTGATAAATAACAACTATACTTGAACTAGTAACATTCTTAAAAAGGTTGCATCGTAAATCCAACCAAAAGATTATAAATTCGCCTGAACTAGTTATAAATGAGCTAACGATTATGTTTTAAACAACTTAAATTCACAAACACCAACATTACATTTATAGCATAATTTATGTTATGTGCACAAATTATTTGAATCTAAGTACATACAATAAAAACATAAAAATGCAAATTAAAATTGGTTAATATTGAATATTTTGAATCAGCTTGTCCATAAATAAAGCATATTTAGAGTGAGAACCACCGCTTTACGATGACTATGTTTTTAATATCTTTGCCAATACATATCAGTATCGAAAACAAAATTGGCAATACAAATTTATGTGAAGTATTCTTTCACATATTTTTTTTATAGGATTTGATTGCATCTTCAGTAACAAATATGAAATTGGTAGTAATTTCAAGGATAATATGTCATATATTTCACTCGAACATATTATATTATCTATACTCTATTTCTGATAAGTTAATATTTTTTTTCAACATTTGGTTAGTAGGTTATTTATATTGGAAACAAAAGAGGTGGATTTAAAACGCTTGTTCGCGACGCAAAAAATATATTATTAAACTTTTTAAATTGCTTTTAGTTGGTAATACGCAAGCAAAATTATTCACCTATTTTTGAAACTATTACACTTTAATTTGAAAGCAATCACAATTAAAATTTACGTAAATATATGTATATAATGTAAGCCAAATGTATGCGTTATATTAGTCCACTCGGTTGCTGCCACACCCCTGCGACAGCGTCCTACACCATTTGTTTTAGCCGTTACATCGAAAAAACATGTTACTCCAATTCCGAGGCTCTACTGTAAGAGCGTTAAATTTGTTGGATGCAATTTCCTATTAAAGTTTGCAATTTTATAATTTAGAAAAATCTAATGCTATTTAAAAATAAAACTGCATTTAACTGATTTATAAAACACCTATTTGTTATATATATACGATGGCACCATCACTTTAATTGTACCTTTGAGCCTTTTATTGGTAAAATATTTGATTTAAAATTGTTGGATTTACTTGCACAGAATATATAATGAGTATCAAAAATATATATGAGTTTATTACCGTACAAGTAAACTGTTATTTAAATGTTTTATTATTTACTGGGAGACATTAAGTATGGACACAGGATTTTGGCATTAGTTGTTAGAGTTAAAACCATAGTTGATGTTTCCCTCAGAGTGAACTCTCGGTGTACTACTCTGGGTTTTTATATGTTTATGTGTTATGTGCGAGTTTAACGTTTTGGAAATTATCAATATGCTTACGTCTATGGTCGGTTAAAATTACACTGTCAGCAGGATTATATAGATTTATTATTGCATATTTCTTGCCAAAATAAGTACCTAGTATTGTTAGAAAGTAATTATTACTAGGGTTTTTGCTGCAACATGGTGTCCTCCCACTAATGTTAAACGATAAAAGGTAAGTCGACATGCTTACTGTTTATGAAGGAGGATAGCATGCAAATTTAAATCCTATCGTTGATTTTTCATATACGAGTTATTTTAATCCGTTCATTTCCTTTCGCCTTGAGCCTATCTAATAAATATTCAGCATGTTTTGATATTAAGCGCACATATTGGATTATGATCGAATAACAAATGATGCTTTGTTTAAAATTCATTGTTGGTGAAGGCAATAATGAACAACTAATGATGTTTGGGAATTAAATACTAACAAACAGAAACCTTGAAAATTAAACTTAAAAATTCGATATTGATAAGTTGTAGACTTCAATAGTTATTTTGGTCCAGCACTCATCTTAATTATCAGTGATATATGTAGTTGTAAAGTGTTAAAAAAACACACAACACAAAAAAATACTTTTCGAAACCGGTCACATAACGTACCGGTCGAGTCAGTTGCGTCAAGGCGTTCCGAGCGTCTCCACGGCTACCCTACATCTTCCGGCTGGTACTGATAAAGCTAAATGTGTTTTTTTTATAATTCAAAAAACTTTGACCATACGAAACAGTGAGTTTCATCCAGTATTTTTTGTGTCGTGTGTGGATTTTTGTTTTTAACTCTCGGTGACAGAAGCTAGCAATAAGAATTGTAGTATCACACAAAATAAATCTGGAATAATATTGCCACAGCAAAAGAAAATGTCATTAAAATTGAAGTATTAAACTATTTTAATTGTGTACATTTTCATTGTATGAGTTTAAGCCCTGGATCAGTGGTAAATACGTCAATTTTTTTTATTTTACCTTGTTTTTCGTCAATGATCCGTTTTTAGTCCGGTGTAGGCTACCGGTTTCGAGAGAATAATTCCTCATTATCCGGCTCCAAAAAAAAGATCTACGTGTGTTTTTGAACTTTGACGATCTCAATGACAAAAAAAGTTTTGGTTAGAGCCTGATAATGAGGACATTCCCTCAAAACCGGTAGCCTACACAGGACCAAGACGGATAATTTATGGAGAAACAAGGTAAAATAAACCATTTTGTATAGTAATTCTCTTCGTACTTGACGTCCGTTCCCGATGTTTCAGGCCTACATGGTGTTCAAGGGCCACGGCAAGGCGGAGGACTCCACCACCACCCTCCCCAAGTCCCAGACGACCAAGTTCCTGACCAAGCCCAGGTCCACCAACTCCCAGTACGCTGCCTCAACCAACAGCCAGTACGTGGCTAGCACCAATTCCTCGGCCACAGGCCACGAGTACGCCAGACTCACGGAGCAGGAGGTCCAGGTGAGCAGGATTAGCGTTAGCTCCAATAAGATGAGGAAGAAGGCAAAGCTGAGGGCAAGAATTTAGATTTAGTGGCTTTCATAAGTGGAAAGATATAAAAACCCGAGTGAAATTATTCGATACGGTGTATAGTTTTTTTAGGTTATTTTTTCAGTTTCGCTTCTATTACACTTCCTTTCCCAGTCCTAGTCGAGGGCTGAGGTTAAATCTAGACTCTCCTCGTATCTTCCCTAACTACACTATGTCCGATCTTCGGACTCAGAATGAAACCAAGACTCTTCTAGTAACCTTCCAAAATATTCTCGGTCAGATCCTAGAGGAAAAATAGTTATTAGAGGGAAGAATTCTTGGACTTGAATTTTCTCCAGGTATAAATGCGAAATAATTCATATCTAGAGTCCTTATACTTTCCTTAGTCGTAGTACCATAAATCATAAATGTAATATTATAACAATGGACTTTCCAAATTTGTTTGACATTAAAAAGAGAAAAACTCTTCAAACAAGTGTAATACAACAATGATTGTTTCTCTTTATCTCTTGAGAAGCGAGTTTATTTTTTTTCAGAAAAGCATCCCTTAATTTAGGTTTCTTGCATTTTAATACATAAAATATATACTATAAAAAGTAACAATGTAGCAAAAAAAGTAACCATTGGGTTAAAAATCAAAATTATTCGTCCAAATGGGACCTTTAAAATATGGGACTGCCAAACATGGCAAGTCGCTGTTTTAAAGGTCCCATTTGGACAAATAATTGTTATAACATATTTACTAAGACACATATTTACATATAACATATTTATTAAGAGTCGAAACTCAATTATCTTAATAAATAACACGGCTTGCTATTATAAAAGCGGATTATTTATTTTAATAGTAAAATGGCTGGGTGGATGTCAACAAACTTAACTGTATGACAATATATTCATTAAAACGTCAACATTTTTAAGGTCTTACTTGGAAATAACAAGTGCATCTAAAAAATGTACTAAAGGTTGTATGGTAGCGAGAAATTACATAATTTGCTGAAATTTACGAATTGTGCGTGTTTATTTTGTAAATAAACCTTACCAAAAATATAAAAATGTCTTGTTTAAAGTGTAGATGAAGATCATTTATTCGTTAATACTACCACATTTGGAATACATTGGGGATACATATCTCTATACCAATAAATACGAAATTCCGATCAATGCCCAAGCCCCAACACCTAGAACCACCTAGAATCACGAAATTTTTCATGTAGACTCCTCTTATAGCATAGGCACCCACTAAGAAGGGATTTTAAGAAATTCCTATAGGGATATGCCCACGGGGTTCAAAGTTCCAACCCTGTGTTAGTCTTTTGGACATTCACTTTGGTTTGAGCTGATGAAAGTTATGTCAACTGATTATAATTCGTAGTAGTTCCACGGGTCAACCACAGAATGCAGCACACAGAAGTGTCGTATTCCCGGGTGAAACCGGGAACGATGGCAGCTAGTTATTATTAAAGTACTTATTGTGTTTTAAAACCAAGATGGATATGAAATAGCAAATATCTTGTACAGTTTACGTTTAACTGGCAGTTCTGTAGAACATTGGCAATCTGTTTTAGTGCCGGTACTTTAATTAAGTTAAACATTAAATATTATTAGAAAGCTAGATCGAAGTTCATATTGGACGTCTCTGGACTGTATTCAAGACTTAAATAGGTTATCCTACCGCCGTCAATACCCAGATGAGTCAAACTAATTACGTTGACATGTTTTGTTGCAATCGTAACATGTCATCATAATTTTTGGGATAGTTTTAAACCATTTACGGATTTAATATAACCTTTTTATGGACATTAAAGAAAATATCATTCGAAAACTATTTAAAAATGTAATCAATGATCTTATATATTTTACATATCGAAAAAATATATATTTGATATTAATCTGTTTTTATTAGTTGTTTATTTTATTTAAAAAAACCTACAGAAAATGTTAATATGGATGTTTGTAATAGCAAACAATAACTGTATAAGGTAACTAGTTCTCACCTAGTCCATTCAAAGTAGAAGGTCAATTTACGTATACTTGTTACGTTGTAGGAGGAGTTCAAACGTCTGTCCACCCAACTGGAACTTTTGAAAGAGCACAACATGCGGCACGGAAACAGGCACCTGGCCGCTAAGATAATGGCGATGCAAGAAGCCGCAAAGGAGTACAGGCAGAACATTCCGGAGGAGGACAGCGACCACCTCGCCGTGCCCACCCTGCCCACCAAGACTACCACCACCACAGACACCACCAGCAAGCAGCCACCACCGGACAGCGAGCAGACTAACCACAAGATGTCGCGACGATCGGAGAAGGCTTGTGACGCGAGGTGCAGCAAGACGGAGCGGAAGGAGTACCCCACCAAACACCGGGAGAAGAGTCCCCAGCACACAGCCGAGGCTAATCAGCTGAGGTCCGGCCACGCGCGCACGCACACCATCGTTATCAACCTAGATGATAAGAACCGGTTCACGGAGGAGGTCACCGTGTGATGTAAGATGCTCACTTTTCTACGAACCGTTCGTTTCTTTACTTCGAGTTTGTAATATGTTGTATCAAAGTATCTGTGATAACGTGTACATATTTATATCGGTATAGTTTTGTATGTGTAAGCTCTTAGTGGATCCGTTAGTTTATACGCTATTATATATAGATTTTTAATTTATTAAAGAGAGATAGGCTAGCAGATTATCAACACTATTGAGTAAATTATCCTTCGATGATAAAAATATAATTTTTCTCTAAAAAATAGAAATATGAATTGGGCAGAAACTGAAAAGATTAAACTGTTTGGGTGGATTTGAATACCTATTCAGAGATTCAATAACGGTTAGTATGAAGCCACTTATTAATTAAAAGGTTGTGTATCTAAATAATATCTTGGAAGAAATTAATATTAACACATTATTTTACTATAAACGCACAACTCTCCTAGAATTAATGTTAATAACGGGTTATTCCTTAAAAAGAATTTTAGAAATGTACATTTAAAACCAATTATTTTCCATAATGTACATACTTGTTTTTAGATGTTTAAATACCTGTGATATTTGGACCATGAGGTTGTTCTTACGGTTTTATAGTCTCGAAATAACATGTAACTCAGTCGTCACTGTGAACTTGATGTACACAATTATTGATAATTTCTTTCGGCTGTGCTACATTTTAATAATTGTAAATAATGTGATCTTTAAATAGCGCTAGTTAGTATTTTATTGCTTATCACCGTAAATTTCATCTGGACGAATGAACTTGTTAGTTGTTAAGTCGTGTTTCGAACAGTCGCTGATAACTGAGCCCTAGCGACTATTCGAAACTGGTTTTCAGCTTATGTTGAGCGTTGCATGTATGTAATGAGATGCATGTTATTTATGCATTTGTGAGATGTATATGGATCTGTTGTACTTTCACTTGGAAGAATATATTCGTCTTAGTGAAAATAAAGAACAATATGAAATAATATGACTTTGAATTAAGTTTTTTACCTGGTTATTTTTTAATAAAAACCTTTGATAAAAATATTATATTTGGATATAAAAAAATTGTATTTCCGAAGTTTAATACTTTTGCAGGAATTTAAATTTGTATCGCATCTAAATTATTTTAAACTCCTTTAGACTTGGGGATCAGAACGTATAACCCGTTACAAATCGCATCCATTGTCTTTACAAGTTTTGACACTATTTTTGAAGGTACTATATGCAATACTTGTAGTATTTCGAGTAATAACCAAGTAATAACCCACCCTTCTCATTATAACCTTTGGCTAACCTTTGTAATATTGGTACCATCTATCTCGGAAACAACCGTATTTTTCTCCAATACATTGGTTATGACAAGGCTGTCAGAGTTGGCTTTGTATGAGAAGATCAATACAATTTTATCCTCTATATGGTTTCGAAATTGTACAGATTTTAAGAGTTTCATTTCCTGTGGTGATTCAGAACGTAACTAACTATGGTCACTCTGTTATACAATGACGTCTATAAAGGTAGACTCAACTTACCCGAGTTGATAACTGTTTCCCACATTTTCTAAGTTATTGAAGAAGTATCCGTGTTCACGGGATATCATGCCCAATGAAAAACATCCAAGGACCCTGATCCCACGACATGAAAACTCTCTGCAAATAAGTTCGCTTATTTAAAAAGGTTACAGCAACAGAAACCACATATTAGTCCAAGGCCTACCTTAAAACTGGTCTATACCAGTTTTGAGGCTGACATTGGGTACAGCAAATGAAGTTGTCATTAAATATGGTAAGTCTTTTGGCTCTCCATTATGACAAACTTCCCTTTCACCTTTGGTCCCTCCATTTGCAGCGGTTAGGGACAGAATCTCCGGGTTTGGTCCCCACCTGCCAACCTGAGAATGAATGGTTCCTGGCTGTTGTACATGGATACCCTGTCAGTTGATTTGACCAGTTGGAGGGCAGAATGTGATGAGAGCCTCATCCCAGCTGTCACAGGGGCACGGGAGTTGGCCCTCTGAAGGGTCGATTTGGCTGCCGTCCCATCCCACCCATTCCTGTCCTGCTATATTCTATCTTTCCGGTAACCTGTGCAATATTCCCGCTTGTGGAAGATGTGACTAGCAACTATGCTGGGGTTTCCTAATCCACAACAATGATGATGATGATGAACCACGTGTTAAATGATCGATATCACGAAGCAAATAGCCAAACATAATGTTTTATTAATTTGATTTTGACAGGAAAACACTTTCTGTTTTACAATCATTGTTTTTTTTTTAACAAAAGTACAGATTCATGTTTTAGTAAACAAATATTTTTGATTTAATTATTTTAGTGTATTAACTTATAAATAGTGAGTTTTCTCTTGACTAACTAAATAAAGGTCTACAGAACTTAACCTGTTATCTTTAGTTCATAGAAAGTTTAAAATTACACCTACTTGACTGGTAGAAATGAACCTACTTCCCAAACTGAAGAGAATTGGATATCTATTTTTGGATCTTCCCTGGAATCTAATCATCCCTTACTGATATACTAGGCAAACAAAATTTAGGTGGACAGAGAGATGCATTAACTGGGGAACAGGTAAATTGAAGGTGTTACAGTATCTAGTTGTATAAATAAACTCGAATTGCTACGATTTTACTCCTAAAAATAGGTTTTCTCTTCAAAATAACTTTTCCATTACTCTAAGAAGTTGTTTTGCCAAATCACATCAATAATAGTTTTCTAAAGAAGGTACAGTTTCTCGTCATTTACCTAAACCCGTAAAAAATAACTTATAAAGGGAAAACTTGACGGATTCTGACAAACCGAGTCAAGGCTTTATAAGACGCCTGTTGAATTTTCTAAGGGATTTAGGTCATAAAAAGCCTAAACTACTATGTCTTATGGTGGTTACAGGTCTCCTGCAACAAATATGACATAATTTGTAAAGGCTTATACACTCGGTGGGAACCCAACGTGCAATAATTCTCAAAAACACAAACAAATCCAAAAAAGTGTAAAGATTTTGGTATTTATGGTTTTAAATTAAGAAAGCTGAGCGTATCACTTCAGCCAAATACTTATTATGATGTTGGATCATTACATGTAATCACAGATAAAGGAATTAGTCTGTGATGTAATACACCAAATATTATTTCCTCTGATAACTATATTAGATCAAAATAAAATTTTAAACCCCTTTGAATCTAGAAAAATGTACAACATTTGAAAAATGTAGGGCATCCTAAGGATGAAGAGTACAGGATACAGTTAAAAGTCATGGAACAAAATTGTGGATCACCTCAAATTCGTGGCACGTGGTGGTCTCTATTTTTCAACTGGACCATTCGCTTGGCAGCTACCGAATACTAATATGTTATTTTTGAAAGGTCCAAATATTCCAACATTTTTAATTCTTTGAAATTTTTAAAGTGGATTGTGGTTTTTTAGTGGATTTTTTTAGCTTTTTATGGATAAGCTATGAGCATGTCAAATTCCACGTTCTTAGTTCATCTGTCAGTTGTACAGAATCCGTATACGAGTCAGCCAATCAGTTACATACTCGGTTGTATAGTTATTTAGATATTATCCATATCTACCATGTTATTAGCAAATTATGAAAAATTAAAAATTACTACAACGAAAATATTCATAGGAAATTAAGAAATAAAGTAGAAAATTAAATATAAAGTAGGAAAGAAACTATAATATTTATATGTAGTTAAAACCAAAAGTCAATTAATTCCTTAATAATAATGCAGCACTTAGATATTTTGGCCCTAATGGCAGCTAATTTAATATAAATAAAATATCATTAACAATTAAAGTTCTGTTATATATTATTAATAACGTACTAATATTTTATAAATCGTTTATGTGATATACGATATGTTTAATTTTTGTGCCTTTTTGGCACAAATGTGCAGGTTTGACCCCAAAGGTCATTAGTTCGTCTCGGTCAGTTGGCCATTAGGTAGTATGTGAGGATATCCAGTATAATATTGGATGGTGAGCATTTGTCAATGAGAAACCGCATTAAAAATTTGGCTCACACAATAAACGGTAAACTCATTCCAAACGTCACCATTTATACTTTAAAATATGAAATTAGTTTTACCTAAGAGCTTGTTATTGGAAATAATTTAAGTTTGGAGTTATGGAATTAAAACATAAAAATTCCATTAAAAAACTTGAGGAAGATAGGAGTATACGGATTATACTAAAGACTTAGCGACCAAATAGCATAGTATGCTGAGGCTAAAAAATCAATTAATACTGCTAAGAATTCTAATTGATTTTTGTCTACTTTTACCAAGTCAGGAAAAATCATAGCTTATTGAATTTTGTAAGATAAATGAAAGTTACCATGATTTACTAGCAACTTACGTTTATATTACAAATGTATTTCTTGATTATATGTAAATTTAAGTATTTAGTTTAAATTAATTTACCTTTTGTGTTAAATAAATAGTTGAATAAGTGCTATGTCCCAATGACCTTCAAAGTTCCCTTTGATTGGATCAAAGCTCAGATAGTTACACTAAACATCTGTTAACAAGAATTTTATCTAAACATACTTGAAAGGCATAAACATATGTTCATTACGGAAATAACAAATCTACTTGAATGGCAACTCAAACTCTACCGGGAGGCGAGTGAGGGAAGTGAAAGAGCTCATCTTGAAAATTAACGAGTATTTTATATAAAACAAATTCAATGACATTAGGATAGGACAACGTCTGTCGGGCCAGCTAGTTTAAGCCATAAATGGGGCGTCAAAACAAATAAATTGTAAGTAAAGTATTTATATAATTTTAAATTTAACTTACACCTGACATGAACAACATATAGTATAATATGCTACTCCAGGACTTTAAGCTTGTCAAGCTTTTTAAACCTCCATTATTAGCTTAACCGTATTTAGTTAGTAATTATTAAGATGCATAAAGTGAATATCTTCGTTACGATATTATACCCCAGTGCAAAGCAATATAATACCCTTTCCAGCTCGCTGGACACAACTAACAAAATTGATGCTCATCATAGCTAAGGTGATTTAGTTTTCCGCATCAACAGTCTGTTCCTGCCCAATAAACTTTGTCGCTTCAAGTTTCGGCAAGGATATTTCATCCGTTCAGGATTTTCAGACACTTAAAATCATATTCCATCGTTATGAAAAAAGTTGAATTAAATGTATGGAAGAATGCGTAGTGCTTACAACTGGTAATATATATGTTTCAATGTACTTCATTACCTAACACAGCTATGTAGTTGTTAAAAATCATCATTCATGTCATCATTTATGTCTGACACATATACTTCAGCATTGTTAGAAGTAAACGTGGCTAGGGCCTAGATACCACAAATAACATGCACAGCAGAGTTAGTTGTCTTTATTTTCAAACATTATAACTCCAAGGTATCATAATCGTAAAGGTTTGATGCAATTTCAGTTTTTGTTTATATTTATACTATGCTTACGTAATTTTTTAATTCTGTGAACTATATGTATTACTCCGTAAGGCATAACTCCAAAAAAAAAATTGTTGGAGTAACGCATTGGTGATTATTATCCTTCGGAGTTAGCCTAACTTTCCACTTTATGTCGGAGTACTGCTTTATAATCTTAAAAGTGTCGGAGTTGTGCATTTCTGACTTACGAAAAGACGTGTTACGAAAAGTTATGCTTTGTCGGAGCTGTGATTTTCGGAGCTATACCGTCCGCCGAGTATATTGTAATGCAATTGATATGCCGATTGAATGGCACAGTGAACCGTCCCTTTTGGGAGTTCTCCATTTAGTTCTAAGACTGGCTAAGATTCGAATGAACGATAAGTACATTGCTCAATAATCAGTATGAAGGTTTCAACTGATTGACACAAAATAGTTTATTTTAAATATTACAAAATTGTAATACCGGTTTCATTTTAATGATATCCACTTTTTGTCGCTTCATATAACAATTATCAAAAAATATGAATACAAATTATATAAAAATAAACATAAACTAATATTTAAATCTGGGTAAAAATGCATTATCCACATAATCCATTAACGGTTAACGGATGGAGGTTTTTAATGTGTGGTTATGGAAGAAATCTGTATCACCAACATGATTATTACTTATAAATTAAACGTTTAGTAAATTTATTTTGATTAATATAATAATGTATTCAGTAGAACAATATTATGTTATGTTTTGAAATTCATTATTAACTTGTTATTTACTATAAGTAAGGACAGATTAAATCAAATATGCCTTAAAAGTGTTAAATTGATATTATTATAGACAAATTATTTACATCATGGAAAAGTTTTAAACTGTGAAAAATATTAGATTTGAGCTACAATAAAATTTCAATGGTACATAAGATAGTGACGAGCCCGATTAAGACCGGATGTTGGCTGCTGAATTTGAGATTCTTGATAGTGTGCTGAGGTGGCAAATTCCCACACAAGATCACTACTCTCTCTCTTTCTCTCTACTCCTAAAAATCTAGAACATATCAATTACCAACATGACGTCATATGGTAACTCTTACTAAAATTCCAAGTTACGTATCACACTATTTTATATTTTAAATTGTATAAGAGGTCAAGGAACAAGAAATGGTGCCTCTAAACACTCTAGTCCAGCCATAAAACAATAATGTTTAACAAATTTGTTTATGTCACTTGTTGGAAGGAATGAAACATCCTCTCAGAACCAATCAGGACTGAACAAATTACAGTACATTATGCTAACTGTTAAATAATTTAACTGTTAACAATGAAAACGTTTTAATTCATGCAACTCCAATAAATACTGATAACAAAATCTCTCTCTCTTTAACTTTGTCTCCCTCTTTAAATTACTTTTCCACTTCCTCCATCCCTATATCTCCTCCTTTCTCTCTTTCTGCTTTCTAAATCTAACTAAACTGTAAAAGCCCTGGTGTTATATTGTTATAATAAACCAAATTAGTAATATTTTACTAAAAAAGGGGATAACAATTAACAATTGTTTCTGATGATGTTAAAATTTTACAAAATAAATGAGTTTATTATGGCAAGTTTAAAAAAAAAAATTGTCAACGAATAAGTGACTCTGTAGAGACCAAGATATTCCGGCAGTGACTTGCGTAAACGACATCTATGTTGCAGTTATATGTTAGTTACTTTTTTACACTTTTCATGTTAAAAACTTTTCACTGTTTAAAACTACTTCTTTATTTCCCAGTGAGTAAGTAAGGTCAAAAGGTGTTTCAAACATTTGTTTGTTACATACATAGCGTTTACTCCGGGCGACTTGACCAAAGTATAATTTAAAACAGAGTTGCCTACATGTTGACAAAAAAGCAGAACATGTTTATAGAATACTCTGTTGTAAACCGACACCACTTATAAGGAGATCAAAAGTTTACGAACTTATATGCACTCACTGAATTTAGGAAAATTAATGTTTGTTTATTTTATTTTCATATTTGACTAAACGGTTATCTATATTTCCAAGGTTACATACTAACATAGCATGGTTAGATAGAGTTGAAAAAGTATGTAATTTACCTAACCGCAAATAAATAAACGATATTATTAAGTTAATGATGTTAAACAACCTTGTGGTTTATAACAAGTTGATAAAGGGTTAACAAATAGAATGACTGTAACTAAAATAAATGTAATATTGGTGTGTTACGTAATATTTAGCCCTACGGTTCTTTTTAATATTCAGGTTTATATAATTCTGGAGGAGGTTTATAAATTCTACATAAGAGTAACGGAAGTAATATGACCGGTGAAGGAGAAGGCTTGAAGAGATTAAACAAATTCTAGCTCCTTGACATGCTCTGGATCTCATTCAGGGGACAGTTTTTATATTAATGCATTTTGTCTTAAAATGAAATTATCATTGTAACACTGCTAATATGATAATGCAGGATTAATAAAAAGTCTTACCACTATTTATGCCATAAAAGGTAATATTTTATTAGGTTAGACTGTTATTTACAAAGTTTTAGAAAGACACTCGATCGTTAATAAAACTGATATCTGACTGTTTATTAGAAAACTAACTAGATCAAAAACTATTAGAAAAAACTTAAGTTTGTCTTATATGTTGGACCACAATTTTAATTATGATATAAAATATATAAAAAAATAATAAAGGCTAATCAACCAGGTAATGACAAATTATAGCGAGCTGGAGTAAAGGTGAATCTTGCTGGAAGTGAAATCTCACCTGTAGAGTAAAAATCACCATCTTATAATTTGGTTTCTAACAAAACGTAATAAAAATATATGTATGGATTTATAAATCTTTAAAATCAAATTATGAGGCAAAATAAATAACATGTATTTAATACATCCCTTTCGGACTGCACCAAACAAATATTCCCTTAGAGTTTTATCCGACGTTGATAAAATTATTCGCTCTACCATAAACGAAATCTTGGAAATTGTCAAGTGACACACCAAGCTCATTTTTTATAGTAAAAAAAATTAAATAAAGAGGACCGTTAAAATCAAGGCGGTAAGCGGTGATTTAGCACATAAATATTTTCCATACCTTAAATGCAACCAAGAACCCTTACCTTCAAAGCTTAAAATGATTTGATCTTGAAGAAATTGTTTGCCTAAAGACGCTTGGATTATATGAAGAAAAACAACGTAAAATGTCAGCTAAATTATTACGTAACAAGTCAAAAGAAATTTAATTTGGAAAGAAAACGGAATCTGCTTCCTTTAAAATTAAAATGAGTAATCTTATTTCAAGAGTGTCCTAGGATTGATAAACAGTCAATGAAAAGTCACGGTTTGACATTTCTTAGTTCAGGTTATATTTTGAAATAATAAATGATGCAGCCTCTGTCAGAAGTTTACACAGAAGGTCCTGGGATGGGAACCAGTGCCAGTATTGTTCCAGCACTGAACAGTACGTTATTGAAACTTTACCCCATGTCCTTGGACAATGTCTTCTGTTCGTTCAGTAATCTTCTTCAAAACACTCGCCACCACTAAGCAAGAAGAACTACTGTAGACAAATTTAGAATTAAAGGCAGTTATGAGGTTTTTCAAGAAGTTACTGTGACAGAGGTACTGGCTCTATAAGAAGAAGTCATATAATTTCCATTGACAGAAAGAAGAGCCGAGGATACATCATAATTCCCATGGTTAGATTTGAAACTCTAAACTCTAAATAAATGTCAACCAGATCAAGTGAATTAGAAAAAATCTGCATTTATACAAATACAGTCCCTTATTATTAAAAAAATTAATATACACAAATCTGTAATATCCAGGATTTGTATTGGATCAAGAGGACTATACCTATGTTTATTCAAGAATTTTGGGAAAGTATAACCTCGACTATGAAATAATAAATAGTATAACAATAACAGCTTTAAGCAGCAATAACACTCGGTTCATATAATAAGAAAATTGCATAACAACCAACGCTGAGTAAACAATTGTTAATTAGTATTCTTTGTCTATTTGATACTTTACTCTACAACAATATATTAATTTTGTTTAAATAAATTATCTTTGTATACAGGGTGTTCAAGGGACACCCTATATAGAAAAACTTTAGCTTTAAGGCCAGACAATGTTGGAAATCAAAGTGGCCTAAACATATTGATGTGTAATATTATATCTGACATATTTCATGGTAGCTCGAGCCCAACAGGGAACTTACATTTCATTAGAAATTAATGTACTTGGACCATACTCCTCATGGATGAAACGACAGCGTTTTAATCTCTGTTGCTGCCTAAGTGTAAGGGGGTGTCCTACGTGAGCGACGCGATACAAGGGAAGCGAACCAGTGCCAGTCGTGTCCTACGTGAACGTGAGAGATCTAGCGATGGATGTAGAAAGTAATGCCAGGCAACGCGACCGGAGCGAAGAGCCATCAAAATAAAATTGTTCTCGTCGCTTCGCGTGGAGATCGCTTCAGTCGCTCGCTCCACCACGTAGGACATTCCCGCCAGAAACCCCAGTTTGTCATTTTCGCGTCACTCGCCCCGCGTTGCCCACGCAGGACAGCCTAAGTTTTCGAATAAGACATTGTGTTCTTTGCACTGACTTAGTAAATCATCAGTAAAAATATATTCATATCATGGAAAAAGTAGATATTTAACTATCTTAGTGTCCATAAGGTTGTTTTGTTAAAAAGCAAATAAAGAAACAGGAGGGCCAATTCGTATGTATTTCAGATAATGTATTAAGGTATTTGTTTTCAAAAAACTTAATTTTGTTCATGTATTGTAAATTACTATATATACGTAATACGTAAGCCTATGTATACGTATTTTATCATACACAATATTTTAGTCTATAATTGGCTATACATATACGGTGCAATATCTACTTCCCGAAATTAAATTAAACAAAACGTAAATTGGGAGCTCTCGTTAAATGGACGGTTTTTATTATTCATTTATTGCATCGTAAAGTTTCCCGTTATAAAACATCTGTTGGACTCCTTCCAAACGAGGCATAGAATTTACGACTGACCGAATAGTCTGACAAATCCCGTCTTGCTTAAGGCGGGTTTATGAGCATGCCGTTAACATAACGAAATACTTTGTTAAAAGTTACATAAGAGGTTGTGTATGCCTTAACAGCATCAATAGGTCGTTTAATTTACAATATTTAATAATTCTCTAAACCAAAATTATTTATTAGATATTATGTCAATTGATCTGCGTTTTAAATGAAATATTCTTCAACACTTTTCGTATCTCTAAACAACTTCTTGACGAAAACAATTTTAAAAGATTACTTTTTGCGTCTGATTAAGGTATTTGAATTAAACTTTTTACATTAAAGTTACAAACGCTAGGAGCAAGAAGTAAAACTATATTAAGTCTTTGAACAAAATTCTACATGATCCCCTTGAGCAGTCAGATTATTCTTAGTTGAACTCGTGGAAGGTAGGGGTTTAGTCAAGCCAACTAGGTCACCGGAGCAGGAAACTATGACAATAAGTCAACAGGTTGGCACTCTCAAGCCCTGGCAACGAATTATCGGGAGTTCGGTCACAGCTTCTTCCCAATAGACTAAATTAAATCACAACATTTAACCACACACCTTTAACATGTTTAAAATTGTTAGTGTGTTAGTTATATTTTTATTATCTAATTTAAGACAACCTATAGACATGAACATTGACGGTTGCTTGATTAGTAACTTTAATAATTCGGTTTCTTAATTATATACTTCAAAATTATTTGTTCCACCTCTAAAAATGGTTACCAACACATGATTAAATATTTTCAAGCTCAAACCTCCAGAGCTTGGTTCTCCAAACCTCCAAACCTCCTCAAGCTCAAACCTCTGTAATTAATTATTTCATTTACACTTAATTTCAATCTCTGGCATGGTACACACATATTCGTTAGGTTTAAAATAATGAAAACAATTATAAATGGCTTACCAACAATTTTATTTATTCATAGTAAAATTTGCACAGTACATAATTTACCAGCAAACATATTATTTTACATGTTGTCTAAGCAACTTGTAATTTAATATTTCCATTTTTATGTGAATGCCTTACTTTTGTCATCAGTCGGTATATTAGAAATATTTTGTATTAATATAATCTGTACAATTAAGTTTATTCCCAATATTATTATGTTATTTAATTGTATTTATTTCCCTGATTTATAATTGATGGATAAAGGAAGTGATGAGCAAAGGATGAAGATCCTCCATAGGTCTTCAGCAGCTTCAGCAGATTCGGGGTTAGCAGCTTGATGCCCGAATCTAAAGAAAATAATCCTCAAGAGAACAGCAAAGGGCAAAGATGGAGCAGCAATGCATCCTTGTCAGCAGTCTTCAGTAAAAATTAGTGTCCTTCGGCAACCTACACGTGTCGTACCCCTCCCCCATTGTATATAAGTTACATAAAATATCCTGACCTATCTTGAATAACGAGTAATCTCAAATAATTTCAACAATATTACCTGATTTACCTGATTTTGCCTGAAAAAAATATTATTTGTATTCCAACTAGTCTGACTGACTTGATTCAAATTTATTTGACAATATTTCCTACAGTGATTTATTCAAATAAAATATGATTAAATTCTGCAATATTTATGAATAACAAAATATTTATAAATATGCAACAAAAAAAACGATGATTAAATCCGTAGAATAAGACTAGCCGCTGATCCGTCCTCCTCTAAGGGGATCTCGTAGACAAATTTCGATTCAGAAAAAACTTAAAATGTTGACAACAAAGATTCAGTTTAAAGTTCTTATAATAGCTTTTTATTAAATTGAAAATAAATTTAATTGAAAAAAAAATATTTGTTATAAATATTGAAATTATTAAATACAATAACTGAAACATTAAGAGTCAGTTAGGTGGGGCCCTGAGATTTGGGGACAAAATTAACTTTTGAATCACCTAGTGAAAAATTGTTTAGATTTGAATCCTTAATCATCAAAACTTTATCATTATCAAAATAAATTTACGAAGGAAACTAAATAATCATTGTGAATTGAGATTTAAGAAAATGAACTGTCTAGGAACTAATATTATGAAATACAATATTAAAAAGGAATGTTTTTATTTGATATATGTTTACTTGTATACTGAAATAGTTAGCTACATATAGACAAACAACCAATGCTATTACTATAACCAATGCTAAATACTATTATATATATTGTTTTGTTTTAATCCTAGCTTATAAATCCTTTATAACCTTAATAATTCTGCCCTAATTATAATGTTATGGACATTTACAATGATAACAGATGGTAACAGATGCATTTACAATAACTAGTTTTAACTCAAAATAGATAATAATGGAAAGGTGTTATGGTTAATTTGTGAATATCATTTTAACAAATAAAAACTTATCTGATTAATTAACAGAGTTTGTATTCTAGCTCGTAATAACAGACTAGTGTTATGCTAAATTTCGCATTTGTATATAACGATTACTTACTTCAATAGCTCCCAAGCAAATTTAAATGTGTATTTAACCTTTTTTCTATTACATTATGATTGCCGATACATTTATAGTCATTTCGTTTATCACACCTTGTTTGTTTCGATTTTACAAGAGCATGTCGAGGTAATTAATTAAAATAGTTAGAATAGTTGATTTTTACATAACTAGTACCGTAGTTGTGTACTGTCTCGAAAGAAACATGGATTCTACTTAATCTACTAGCTAACCCTTATTAATTTTATCCTTTGAATTTATATAAGTTCAATTCAAACCCTATGGACTATAAGAAGTGATTCTGTATTACCTTTCTAAGTTAAATCAAGTTAATCAACAAAAAAGTTGATTGTTTTTACTTTTTATTATTTTTGTTATGACATAAAACCATGCAATTAAGTTTCAAATTTGTTTAAGCCTTATATGCAAGTTTTAGATAACGTAACACAATTTTTTGGTTTAATTTGAACGCCAACTTGTAAGTCATAAGTCAAAGGTTGTAATATAAAAATATTATATCGAAGGAAATAAAAAAATAAATTTACTAAATGTACAAACTTCAAATATGAACAAAATTTTCTCAAGTTATTATAGTATATTGTATCAAAGAATCAACAAGCATTTAAAAGTTATATAAACAACAACAATCTAGTGTTAAATAGTTTTTAGTTGCGGTGGGAGTTTTATGAACTCTATAGAACGATGTTGACGTGGCAAGCTGGTTACTATAAACCCGCCTATATTCCCACAAGTACTAGAAAGACTCGCTTATTCGCTTATTCTAGCCTATGTATTTTCGTCAAAAGAATGTTGTGACAAAATCAGTAAGAAACGTATATGGGGAGAAAGTGGTGACGGTGGCACTTCACAGCACTAGTTGATCAGGTAATAAATAACAATAAGGGTTTTACTTAAAATTATATAATTAATTAAAAACCTTTGTCACACAGTTATTATTGAAAAAATAACACAATGGTTATTCCATCTTACTAGAAACACTCTTATTGAAATACTATTATAAGTACTAACCATTTTGCATTTAATCATGTGTGAAATAATGCTTGCTCTATATATCGTCTTTGGAGAAAACTAAAAAATAACAGTTATTGCTTTGTTAAAGGAGGAAAACCGGACAAATATTTAAAGTCAGTCCTAAAACTCAATAACTTTAGAACCTTAGCTACTTAACTGTAAAACGGGGTGTACCCCATCTGTTCCTTTAGACATAAATCACATTTTCAATATCAACTATTCTCTCCAAGAATTATTAGCTTGAAGTCACTTATAGCTAAGTGTCCTTTATAACGGTTACATTCAACACGAAGATTCAATGTATTTACAAATTAAAATAATGTATAGAACATTCCGTTTACATATTTCCAATTCAATAGAAAAATATTGTATTATATGAACGAATATTGTTGCCTATTTTGATTGTAATGTTGTTAGTGAATTTCCTTTGGAAAGTGAACTATTAGCATGACCCGCACGGTGAAACTCAAGCCCGGGACCACCATAGAAGTTCCTAACGTGACCCCCTGAACACGTTTTGGGGGGTCGTTCAAAATTGTATATATGTTTGCACTCTAGCGGTCGCATTTTTTGTCCGATTTACTTCAAATTTGGCAGGGACATTCTTTTCTGTAATCAGTTGGACAAGTTCGTTGGGCATAACGATCAGAAAACTGTAAAACCCTTTTTTGGGAATTAATCTTTCAAATTTCGCGTTTTTGGGCCCAAAAAGGGTCAGAAAAGCCCCGTATGTAACATTAATGCATGTAAAAAGATGGCAATTAGTGAGGCGAAAGTTTTAAGCCCTTTCTAGTCATTCTAGCACACATATTTACCGAGTTATGAAAGAAAATGTAGTTCAACTAAACACAGTACGTTGTCTTATGGGGGTTTTACACTAGAAAAGCCTGCTATTCCTTTGTTAGAGTACTTTTATCATCCCCAGCAACCTCACGCCTACTTTCAAGCCTGTCTGGATCTTCTCCTAACATTATAATGCGCAAAATTGTATTCCCAGCTTTGCAGAAAATGAAACCAGGAGCATCAGAACAGCCAAAAAATCACTGTTTTTAAATTATAATAAAAATTGGAATAAATGTATGTTTTACACTGATTTCGAGTTTTATAAGTTTCTATGTGGAAATTCACTTCCCTCACGTCAGCGTGCTGCGTGCGAACTTGTTTTTACTTTTTTCCTTTTTTAAGCTCTGTACATTAGTTGTTTGGTTTTACTATTTATTTAATCTTTTCTGCCGGCCAGTATTCTTTATTAACACTTTCGCTTCTGCAAACATGTTTAAACATTAAATTTGCATAAGTTTCTATGTTGATAAAAAAAACGATCGGGGTCCGCAACAGCCAACGCGTTGACTTCTAACATATAAAAGCATAAGTTTACTACTGATGTTTACGAAGTAGGCTTTAGATATATCTTCGTAAGACAAGATACTGAATTGTTTGATTTTTTCCTTTATGTGTAGTCGTATATGATACACAGACTAAATACATAAAATATGTATAATGTATTTTAATTATACATGGTTAACCTTGTTTTGTTACATAAGTTATTGTATTGATAGCATTTTAGAAATAAAAGAGGTGTTACAGGTGTCGTACTCAGTTACAATTTATTTTCAATATTAATACCCACCGATTATGTATAACGTATAAAACTATATTATTAAAGGATATACCTTGTCCACTAAATTTAAAAATTATATTTTAGTATAACTAACAACTATCTTACGAGTTTTAAATATAGTTGTTTGGTACAATATGTGATTATTTGTATTGTTCAATGGATTGAACTGCTGACGAAAGTTAACTAAAACTATACAAACAAAATTGATTATAATTCAGTTACCTGTCTTAGTGCTATTATATCTTAAGTGTCCAATATAAATAATGTGTGATATATTTGTTTAGTTTAAATGTATTTTTTTAATTTACCTGTCCTTTATAACAGTTTTTATTTGTAATTTGGCAGCCAGCTCCCACTTAGTATGTCATAAAATGTAATTAATTACAGTAAGAAAGCATGTAAAAATAAATAGGTTATGTAAGTATTGTTTCTCAAAATTATATTAGGTCGAAACAAAAAATAAAAGTTGATTAATAGCATGGTATAATAATTCCTAGCTTTGGTAAATATTCTGTATGAATACACTTTTACCGTATCTTTATTAATTTTCTTGAGTAGCAATATACGTGTTGTTACTGTTTAACAAGATACAATAAAACACATTTCAAAAAACACACAAAATATTTACTTTTTTACGGTCCTGTACAAGACGGATAATATATAACAACCACACAATGCAATTAGCTTTGACCAAACAAGAGAATAACCTATTGTGCAATTCTAAACATATTGACAAACTAAAATATACAAAATGAGACACCTACCTACATTGACGTACAGTAGATATAACTATATAAATTATGCTTACCTTTTATTTCATCATTGCCAAAGCAAACATTTTAAGTTATCGTTAGAAGCATGAAATTTAATAATAGACAACAACATTTCAACTAATCAGTTAGATTTTTAAAATTGTTATTGTAATATGTTATTACATTTTATTTTGAGTTAAATACCTTTAATTTTTCTATAAAATTATAAAGTTTTATGTTTAGTCGTTAGTAAAATAGTTATTGATATATAACAAATTAACCATCTCAAATATGGGTAAAAGGAACATGCAGGTTTATTTTCACTGTAAATTTAAATATATTTTCAATTAGGTGGGTATATTGATTATTTACTCCCAAAATGTGTAATAGAATATAAAATAAAATAAAATATTGTTACTTTTGTTGACTAACAAAGTTCATGTTAGCAAAGTCTGAAGATAATGGCTGTAGGGCTACTAAAAGGTTTTATTATTTCTAATTTGATCGATGTTTTTTACGAAGGCGTATCATTACATCCACCCCCCCCCCAAAGTATTTATATTATTTATGTTTCTTGCACTTTGTGCATAGATTTTTTTGTATTCTGGAATATAAGTATTAACAATTAGTACGACAAAATCAAACACGTCCTAACGACAATTGCAGTTAACTTATTTATAATGTTTAATGAAATCTATCTGGCTTGAATAAAAGCGAACTTACAAACGTTTTATTCAATATCTCACAAGATTATTCTGGTTTTAATACTTAATATTAGATATGAAACGAGTTCGCACGCAGCACGCTGACGTGAGGGAAGTGAATTTTCACATAACAACTTTTAAAACTCAAAATCAGTGTACAAACATACATGTATTCCAATTTGTATTGAAATCTGAAAACATTGATTTTTTGGCTGTTCTGATGCTTCTGGTTTCATTTACCTGCAAAGCTGGGAATACAATTTTGCGCATTATAATGTTAGGAGAAGGACCAGACAGGCTTAGAAGTAGGCGTGAGTTGCAGGGGATGATACAAGTACTCTAACAAAAGAATAACAGGCTTTTCTAAAGTAAAAACCCTAAGACAACTTACTGTGTTTAGTCGAAACACATTTTCTTTAATAATTTGGTAAATATTTATGCTAGAATGACGAAAGAAGTCTTACAACTTTTGCCTCAATAATTCCCATCGTTAGACATGCATAAACTTTACATCCGGGGCTTGTCTGACCCTTTTTGGGCCCAAAAACGCGAAATTTGAAAGATTAAACCCCACAAAAGGGGTTTAGAATTTTCCGAGTGTTTTGCCCAACGAACTTGTCCAACCGATTACAGAAAGGAACGTCCCTACCAAATTTGAAGTAAATCGGACAAAAAAGGCGACCACTAGAGTGCAAACACACACACACACACATATATATGTCTATATATATGCATATATACGTATATATATATATATATATATATATATATATATATATATATATGTATGTATATAGACAATTTTGAACGATCCCCCAAAACGTGTTCAGGGGGTCACGTTAGGAACTTCTATGGTGGTCCCGGGCTTAAGTTTCACCGTGTGGGTCATGCTAATAGTTCACTTTTCAAAGGAAATTCACTAACAATGACATAAAAGTATAACTTATGACCATTATTTATAGTCATTAGCTAACATATTTATGGCTTTGAGTCAAGATTTTTTTAGCTGGTATTATATGTATAACATACAAAATATACTTTCCTCAAATAAAAACTAATACACTCTATCATATATTCCCAGGTATATATTCTAGGGTAAATATTGAAGGCTTTAACAAGTAAAACGTTGTATTTAAAACTATATTAAAATGATTTACTATGTTATCAGTTACACACATATAATATGGTAAATACTTATTTAAATTTTATAAAAATTTAACCAATTGGTGGAAATTAGTTCATGGTCTTGATAATTCGATGCATCGTTATCATTTCCGGTATAAACACGATATGATTTACGACTGCCCCAGTAATCTAACTGATCCCATCTTGCTCAAGCCGAGTTTACGATCACGCAGTTAAAGTATATTAACATTGTACGATTATATTTACCGCTATTTGAATAAATAAAAACTGAAAATTAAAATTAATGGAAATATTTGTTATAGTTTCAGTTTTTACAGTTATTATTTATACTGTATTCATTTTGGTAAAAAAATATAGTATCTTTGAATTAATAAAAATTTAAATGATATATATTAATGATCATTTAAATTTTAAAGTGAGGAGTAAAATAATTTTTGATTAATTAAAACAATGTGTCCATAGAGACTGTATTTGTATCATGCGTTCTGAATAAAATATGCTGTTTACAGTATCGCCCTTGACTTGCTCAAAGCGAGTTTACGATCAAGCAGTTAAAGTATATTAACATTGTACGAATATATTTACAACTATTTGAATAAATAAAAACTGAAAATTAATATTAATACAAATAGTTATTCTAGTTTCGGTTTTTACATTTATCATTTATATTGCATTCATTTTTGTACAAAAATATAGTGTCATTGAATTATTAAAAGTTTAATTATATAAATAAATTATCATTGATATTGTGAAGTGAGGAAAAAAATAATTGTTGATTAATTAAAACAATGAGTTCATAGAAACTGTATTTGCATCATGCGTTCTGAATAAAATATGCAGTTTGCAGAATCGCCCTTGACTTCTTGTCTACGTACCTAATTATCTCTTTGCTTTATATTTTGGTGCGACCATAAATCCTCATGGTAGAGACATTAAATTACCTTAAAGTCAAATCAAAGTGAATAAAGCGGTATCAGTGCAAACTATTTATTTATAAAGCGCGAAATAGTTGTCCAATCACTGAATCGCTCTTTACTTTTGTAATGGTGAATTGTGTCCAGTAGCTTGTAGAATAAATTAGATTTAATACCATCAAAATATATTCTACAATAAATAGCCATTCAAGCAAAAACAAAGACAATTATAGTTGAAAAGTAATAATAATAATTACTGGCAAATTAGAGTTTGTATTGAATTTGCTAAATCGATCTACAATAATAAATATAGTGGTACACGATACACGTAATGGAATTTTGTACCCATCAGGTTTTTGGATGTATTCTCTTTAGGACCTATAAGTTTCTCGATCGATGAGGTTATTTCACAAATTAATATAACTTAAAGTATATAACTGAAACTATAATTCATGATTGATTAAAATTAAAAATAATAACTAATGGTTATCGTTTATATTAGGTTAGACAAATTAATGATTTTTTCAATTACTTGCTCGTCATAAATGAAATATACACATCTAAATATTTACATATAAATATGTAGATCGATATTAAATATATACATATAAAAGATATATGGTTAAATTATGTTATTAATTATACTAATTTAATCATGCTGCAACATTAAATTATGTATTATTTATTATTTCCCTGCAAATGAACTGGACAGAAATGATTTTGAAACCAGATTCAAATTTTAATAAATACAGAGCTGAAACCATAAAGGGGGGTTGTTCCTTCTGTATTTAAGTCATTATATTAAGAACCAATTAAAATCGTCGGACCATATTATTCTCTCTTAGCCTAGTTAAAGCTTTGGAACAGTTATTTCAGTTTATGTGTAAATTATTACATCTAATCGTGATTATATGAAAAATGGACACGGTTTAAGGAGGATTTTGCTTAGATATCCTATGTGAGAGTTACTAATAATAACAAAGTATGATATACTACCAATTGAACTGTATTGCCGGGACGGAAAATCCCTGTTTTTACTGATAGTATAGAAACTATTTGGATAAGACTACAATTAAAGAGAGTAACCCATTAAGAGAAGCAAATCGCTCATGAGAACACCGACTTATAACATGGTTTCAATTTATCAACTGTTTATAATATAAAAGATTGTCCCTGGAAAAGTTTTCTCTGTCGTTTTACCAAATGCAAAGTAAACAATCTAAAATTATTAAAAGCCGTAAAAATGTTGTGTTCTCTTCTCTCCAATTTAATGTATTTCAGCTAATACGACTATGGATATAGGTTATACTCGCATACAGTTAAACGGAAGGTTTAATGGTTACGATCCATGCACATCACGTATTAGACACTATTCAAACACTATCACAGTGTTTGATACTATTCAAACACGATCAACGTGCTAGACACTATTCAAAAAACGATCACAGTGTTTGACATTATTAAAACACGATCAAAGTGTTAGAAACTATTGAAACAAGATCAACGTGCTAGACACTATTAAACACGATCAACGTGCTAGATACTATACAAAAACGTTCAACGAGTTCGATACTATTCAAACACGATCACAGTGTCTGAAAATATTTAAACACGATCAACGTGTTATACACTATTCAAATACGATCAACGTGTTAGACACTATTGAAATACGATCAACGTGCTAGAAACTATTCAAACACGATCACAGTGTTGTACACTATTCAAACACGATCAACGTGTTAGACACCATTGAAACACGATCGACACGTTAGACACTATTGAAACACGATCAACGTGCTAGACACTATTCAAACACGATCAACGTGCTAGACACTATTCAAACACGATCAACGTTCTAGACACTATTCAAACACGATACACGTGCTAGACACTATTCAAACACGTTCAATGTGTTCGATACCATTCATACATGATCAACTTGCTAGACACTATTCAAACACGATCAACGTCTTAGACATTATTCTAACACGATCAACGTGTTAGTCACGGTTCAAACACGATCAACGTGTTAGACAGCATTGAAACACGATCGAGGCGTTAGACACTATTGAACCACGGTCAACGTGCTAGACACTATTCAAACACGATCAACGTGCTAGACACTATTCAAACACTATCACAGTTTTTTACACTATTCAAATACGATCAACGTTTTAGACACTATTGAAATATGATCACAGTGTTTGACACTATTCAAACACGATCACCGTGCTAGACACTATTCAAACACGTTCAACGTGTTCGATACGATTCAAACACGATCAACGTGCTAGAGACTATTCAAACACGATCAACGTGCTGGACACTATTCAAACACGATCAACGTGCTAGACACTATTCAAACACGATCAACGTCTTAGACACTATTCAAACACAATTAACGTAATTAATACTGTGAATATTCATTATGAATGTGGCAGTCACGTTGCTGTAGTGTTGCTTCTGGCATGTCTAAAACTCCTATCACTGTTTATCTCTCTTTTATTAGCTTTCTGCATAGTTAATATAAGTGGACATATAAACTATAAAATAAATGTTAAACCTTTAAATATCCATACATAAAACAAAAACTTTATAAATAACGGTTCATGCACATTAAATAAAAAGTTGGATTTCAGGGCTATTGACTAATATTCTTAACGGTGAAGAAATGAAACAGTTTTTTTCTGTAATTGACCAAACTCTTAAACCTGTACAGTTTAAAATAATAATACAACGTGTAATAAACCAAAAAAAGTAATTATTGATGATAACAATCATGATTAATAATCAGGTTAATATACCTCAATTATAACTTTACAGCTTCATGGTTAGTAATATAAAAATTATAACATGATATTGATAAAATAAGATACAGTACACATTGTAGGTGATTGTCAACAAATAACTCGGGTTTTACTAGGAATAACGTTATTGTTAATGCAACTTAAACATAATTAATAACTTTAAAGTTTTAATAAAAACATGGACGACATTTTTCAATAGCACTTGTATTGAAAGCAACAGAAGGACATTAAATATTGTTTACAATCTCAAGTGTTATCGCTTCAAATTGGAAAGACAACAAGTGCCACTCATAAAATCATCACTGAGCACCGTATCATGTCATCAGAGAGCTGCATTCCCACGATTCATGTAAATGAATAGCTGGGCCATCCAGTAGTGTGGGTGTAGTAGTAGATTTAACAATCCAGGCTTGAAGATACAGGAATACTACATAAATTTGTTCTGATTGTTATACATTAAAAACAGTTATTTGCTTTAAATTATATTTTTAAAATGTGAACTAATACGGTTAGTGTACATATTATCAAACGATAATTAAGTACTCATTTACAGAAAATCATTGAAATCGTAAAGGCCTACTGGGCGAAACCGTTAAGTTTTCTATATAATGTGAATTGTTTTGTATACATAAATTGTACTAAACATATCGCTATTCATTGTGTTAGTTGTAGTTTTTGGTCCCGTAACTACCCAAAACATCACTCCAAGGTAAAATGAAAGCATATCTTGCTAAAAAAACTGATTGAAGCTGATTGAATAAAAATACCTAAAGTAAAAATGGATCTCAAAATGAAAAGTGTTTAGTTATTCATTACCCATAAAGAATAATACAATTTTTGTTTTAAATTTGTGACCTCAAAATGTCAAATTCAAGTGTCAATATTTTACCAGGTGCAGTTCGGAAACGGTCGATAAGGCGCTTACGAAGTTGAAATCCGGATTTGCTCTTAAAATAAATGGGGATTTTTAAGACAAAATCGTAATCTTTCTACTAAATATAGAACAACTTAGAGGATTTTAATAGTTACATGTAGTTGTATTGACCTTATAAAATACATGCATTATAATTATAATGGTACTTATATTATTCGATTGCGAATGATAAATATTTATTGACTTAAGAAGCCAAAATCGTTCCAAACAGATTTAATAGTAATCTCAAACAGCTTTGTTTGAGTACTAGGTTTTGAATGCAGAACTTTTGATTACCACAGTTAAATATATTGTATCTGTTACTGGGATATAATAAATTATAAAATTTATTCAAAACATTGTTAAAAAAATAATAAAACTTAAGCTATATGTAAACTTATGTTTATGTTATGAGTAAACAATCATAAACATTTCTTAATAAAAACTGTTAAATTTCTGTGTAATAAAGTTGTTAAAATTAAATAAATAACATAATGTAGGTTGATTGTATATCTTAGCATACAAGGTGTGTACGGTTAAAAATGTGCGAGCCATATATCTGTTTCATTAAATCGGTTGCAATTTGGCGCTACATACACCCTAGACCTATACTTTAACGGAAATAAAGCACTACCATCCAGTCCATCGAATCCTTTAAATTAATACATTAATTATAACATGTATTTACTATAATCACAGTTAAAACATATACGCATAGAAAATTCTATGATACAATCATTTTAGAAAATAATATTAACCAGTCACACTTTTTTTTTTTTTTTTTTACGTAGGAGGAACGCTTAATGCGCGAACCCAAAGGAACAGTGTGGGACTCCCTCTTACGAGGTATACCCACTAAACCTCCTACGGAGCCGCGGGGGAAAAACCAGGCCGGAACCCTTATCGGACAATTTCGGCACTGGCCCGCGTGTCTTGCGCCCAGACGGGTCACGTCACCGTTTCGGGAAACTTAGAGGTCACCTAAGCATCCCTCGTCTCGCTTTCCCCGAAGAACGGATTGCACGAAGAGCGCAACCGCTCTCCAGGAGTCTTCATTTCGAAGCATCGCCCCCACCACGACGTCCGGGGACAGATCGCCAACAGCAGAGACGAGCCTCCTCCTGTCTTCAGCGAAACGACTGCACCGGAAGAAAGTATGATGAGCATCATCCACCTCCTCCGGGCAGTAACTACACTGAGGTGACCTCACCTTCCCCATGCGGAAAAGGTATTCCCTGAAGTACCCGTGGCCCGTCAGGAATTGACACAGGAAAAAGTCAATTTCCCCAAATGCACGGCTCAACCACGGGCTTATGTCTCTGATGAGACGAAACGTCCATCGCCCTTCCAGTCCACCGTTCCAACGCTCTTGCCAAACTCGCAGAGTTTCGAGTCTGGCTTCCACAGCAGCTTGGTCTCTTCCGAGATCAGGAGCACGGTGAAAGATGTTCTGCCTCTCAGTGGTGAGCAGATCAAGGGGAAACACTCCAGCCACAACCATTACAACCAGTCCAGACACAGTGCGATACGCACAGGCAACCCTAAGAGCCACCCTGCGCTGAACGGAGAGAATTCTCTTGCTGTGTTTTTTGACTCTCATGGCACCCGCCCACACTTCTGCGCTGTACAGGAGAGTGGCGTTGACGGTGGACATGAGAAGTCGCCTCTTGCTGGACCTCGGACCTCCGACATTCCCCATCAATCTGCTGAGCGACAGAACAACCCTCGTCGCCTTGTTGCAAACCGCCTGGATGTGCTCCCACCATGTGAGGCGGCGGTCAAGTACCACTCCCAGATACTTCGCCGCAGTCTTCGTCTGTACCTCCACGTCACCAACAGTCATAGGGATTACTGTTTGGATCCTCCGTCGTGTGAGCATGACGATCTCGGTCTTGGCGACCGCCAGCTCAAGTTCATGACCGCTCATCCATCTGTTGACCCGAAACATCACCTGGTTGAGGCGAAGCTGGGCTAACTCCGGATTCCGAGCCGTGATGACTGCGGCTACATCATCTGCGTAGCCCACGAGATAGGCTTGTGGTGGCATCTCGAGGCGAAGCACTCCGTCATATGCCACGTTCCAAAGGTCAGGGCCAAGGATCGACCCTTGCGCCGCGCCGGCGGTGACCACTTTGGAACGGACCCCTGCTTCTGTGCTATATAGCAGCCTGCGCTCCTTCAGGTAGTCCTGTACCACGACCAAGAGATAGTCGGGTACCCTGAAGTCCCGCTGCAACGCCTCGAGCATGTCCACCCAACGGGCCGAGTTAAAAGCGTTTTTAACGTCCAGGGTGACCAGCAGCACGATCGGCCTGGCCTGATGGCAGGCCGTGTCAGCCCGCTGGACGGCGCCCAGGACTTCAGCCACGGCATTCAAGGTTGAGTGGCCCTTCCGAAAGCCGTGCTGCCGGGGGGACAAGTCCCCAGCGGCTTCGACGGCCAACCTCAACCTGGGTTTCAGCAACCTCTCAAAGAGTTTACCCGCCGTGTCCAACATACAGAGTGGTCTGTATGCCGACGGGGACTCCGGGTCACCTTTGCCTTTGCTGATGAGCGCCAGTCTAGCTGTCTTCCAGCGTGACGGAAACACACCCGCCACACTTACTGGTCGGTCTTATGGTCACAGTGTTGGTCAGACTGTATACTGAAGAAACATAATCAGTTTCACTTTCGTTGTCATCTGTAGACTGACCAATGAGCATCAACCTCCGCTTTATATTAAATATGACGTAATAAAAATCTGAAGGAATTGAAATTCAGGTTTTCATTTAAAAAATAGCACCAGTTTTGGCTGAAATGTAAATTTGCATGTTATGTGTTTATATTATATTCCTTATACAGGAGTGTTTAGTAAATGGGAACAAACCACTTAATGGTGTTAACTGAGTAAATGAGGTGGGGTATTAATTTGGCTACATATAATGTAATGAAGTTATGCACCTAAAACTTCGAATTATTGTAGGGTACAGAGGTTAAGGTCAAATTCCACGACAAAACTAAATATGACTAAAAGAAAAGCAAACATGTTTTAATATCATGTCCCTTGGCATGGACCTTACAATACTAAATACAACTGTATTTGGAAACATTTGTGTAGAGAGGTTGAATAACATCCTTTTTTACATAACCCTTTAAGCACAGTGGTGTACATTACGTATTTACACCCACACTTTGATCAATTAGAATAATTTAGACTTAAAAAATAGTAAACCTATTTATTAGTGTATGTTATGTTTGAACAGTAAAATCATTATATGGATTACCGGATACATGTTATAAGCATAGTTTAAACAAATTATTTAGATTTGATTCTTAGTCATTCTACTAATTTTCAACCTCTACCTGACGGACGTCCCAGTTTAGACTTTGAATATTTGGTAGCTTGGATTTGTAGACACAAAATAAAACAAGGTATTTCACGAAAGTAAAATGTAATACGTTGTTTAAAACATGTTATATTATTTAAGCCACATTCCTCTTTTTTATAGTTGTGCTACCACAAAACATAATTTAACTCAACTAAATACCCAAATTAATAAAAAGATTAGTGTTATTATTAATTCGATTTAACAGATATAAACATATTTAATTCAATCCCTAACAACTCGATTTATTCCTACAAGCACAAAGTAAATGACAATTCTTTCAAACTTTTGACATACACTATTAAGGTAAAAATTGCTTCATAAAATTATCACATTTAAAGTAAAATAGTGTGCAATGATAACATCAATTATTAATAAATAATGTTTTGGAAATTGTTAACTCTGGCTCTACTACCTGGTTATTAGTGAAATGGGGATGCCATTATACTCACCAAGTTTATTACCCAAGTCGATCACGAAGGGATGATTGAATTCCTGCTAAGACAAGCCCTGATAGGGATCCATTTCCAGTGAATTCCGGTGCACGAGAACTAAATTAAGGTTGATCAGAATAACAGAGAGTCCTTTTTTCAAATACGATTGAAATATCAAACAAATGATGGATTCCGTTTGAATCATTTATGCAAGTTGTTATTTTACACAACCAAAGTTTTTGAAGTAAAATATCATATATTTCAACCAAATAAAATATTTGTTGCTATTTATAACACTTGACAAAATTAATTAATGTAAATTCTAATTTTTATTCATTTTCGTTGTTGCCTAGGGCTAAATAGACAAATTTAAGCACTTATAATACAGTCTAATATGTTTAGAATAAATTAAAGCCGTATTTATGGGGTATAGTACCAATGTATTATTCTCAGTAAAATAAATTATTAACTTTCAACAATTAAAAAAAAACTGATGGAGGATACCATAAATGAAGTATGGCTGCTCACAAAGTTATGAACTGAAATCAGTCCTTTTACTACTTTGAAATAGGGTTTCGTAAAAAACAATATTATATTAAACGTAACGCATTTAAGACATTTGTTTAAATGAAAGTCCGTTTATCTTTTATATATTTTATGCCCAATTTGTTTTCCTTTTTGTAACTTTTAGACTATAACACCACAGGCAATAAATATATATAATCATAAGTAAGTCACTTTGAGTAGGCCTAATGTAATGGAGTATCTATTGCATTGTCAACGCCGATAGCAGCGTCGTCGTGCCAGTTGGGGTTTGTGTGGCGAAAAATTGGGACGTATCTGATTCTGAGAGATTAACGGCTGTGTAGTAGGAAGTGGTAATAACTGGCTGTAAAAACACAAATATAATGCCAGTAGTTCATTAGCTTTTAAGGTACTGTGTCGTAATAGAAACTCTTAAATATACCGTTCTGAAACAGTTAAGTGATAATTCACAATATTAATCAAATTTTTTCTGTGTTCTGGATTGGCGATTAGTTTGTACAACAGTTGTTTTGCTATTTGACCAATTTTGCGTTATTAATTATTTTTACTCAATTTAAATTTTATGTTTTAAATACTAATCCATGGTGGAGTATTCTTTTGGTAATTAAGGCAATGTGAAACTTAAAGTTTTTGGTAAACTTATTTAATACAGTCTGGTGTTAAATAAATCTTTAATACAAATAGTTATTGGGTTTTAAACAGTAAGGAGTTTGCGTAATGTTGCTTTGTGGACTTATAAGTGAGTAGCAATATTTATGACTGATATTCACTACATAGTTCTATTGCGGCCTTAACTACGTGCTCCAGTTTATAACAGTAATTGTTAGTGCCTTGGAGGGAAATTACCACTGTAGGGGTTTGTGGTCTCTTTCTATTCGTTTTGTTATGTATTAACATTTCTGCAACGGTAAAGTCATTCATAGCATTAATATTATTCTACAGATACAGTGTTAATGTGTATACAACTGCAGTTTATTTATTTAGTATTTACGGCCTTTATCTGTTTTGGATAAGAATGGAGTTACCAGAATTATAACGCTAATATAAAATATAAAGCTACAAATAAATCATAAATATTGCTTCTTAAGAAAAAAAATTGGGTTTGAAGTTTAGTAAAAATATTAAATTTATTATTTAAAATTACCTAACTGAGACTAGTACAAGAACAACTTACAAACGATAAACAAATAAATTCGTTGTATAGTAAATTAATAACAAATTGTAATGATCGTTATATAAAATTAATAAAATCTATTTGTGTAACAAATAACTGCTTTAAAATAACGTTAGCTGAAATGTGACTATACAACTCCCAAAGCATTGAACAATCTAATTGTTCAACGGTGTATAACTTTGTATTTTTTACAGAGTAGTGTAATGCGACTATTACTTTTAACGGGTAAAATGTGATATTTTTTATTATTATTGCAGAAGTCTTAATATTATAAATCCAAACGGTATAAGTGTTACTAAGTTTTTAGATGAAAACTTTCTTAAGTCTTCATAGTAAGCATTATTGTTTAAAATGCAACACAATTTTACATTTTAATGTATAAGTTCTACATTATATATTTATTTTAAACCGCATTAAACATTATACAATGTGGTAGAAAAGTCATGGAGCAGTTTAATATTTTTAACTACTAAAATTAAAGCAATCAAACTTGGTAATCAAACACTACTGATAAAAATCTCCTTTTTGAAGGAACCAATAGTTTTTCATAACAACAAGGAGTCGGCCCGCGAAGAGTAAAGAAAAAAATCTTAAATAACAGCTTAGCTCGAGATTTAACTCAGATTACTGTTATTTATGAGTAGAAAACAATGCCGCAAATCTGATCCCAAACTGATAACTGAGTCATAAATGGCAGCCGGTCAAAGATTACGTTTAAGTATAATCAGTGAATATTAACATTTGTGGTATTCCCGTTATACAGGTCCTTTCGAGATCCGGTTTGTGGCAACGACTAACACTATGTATAATATGGTCAATGCTTACTATGAAATGTTTCAGACTTCCCTTTAGGGTCATCTTATAGAGGAAGCTTTGGAAGTTTATGGTTAGCATATTATACGTTGTTTAAAAGGTCTTTCATAGTATTAGTTACTACCGCAAACCGGATCTCGGAAGGACCTTTATATCGGGAATAATAAAAATTGTACATGTCCGTTTGAGATAAGATTTCAGGCATATTTTGTCTACTAATTAAAAATACCTTTAATTTGAGTTGCATCTCGACTTATGCTATCGTTATGACTTATGACTTATGAGATGTTCTTATTACTCCTAGTAGGCCGCCCCCCTGATGTGATGAACACTCATAGCTATTTCAAAAAGGAGATGTTTATCAGTTTTGTTTATATACCAAGTTGTATTGCTTTAGCTTTAACGGTTAAACAAATATTAAACTGTTCCAGGAGTTTTATTCCACACTGTATACTCAAAGCCTTGAATTAAATTTATTTTTCTTTTTTCTTAATAGAATTCTTAAAGGGGAATGACTAGTGCATGAAAAATAGTCTTTGTGACTAGAGCCAGAATACCAGAATAAGGGTGTTTGTGACTTTGTGACTGCGGTTCATTCCACATTATGTTAATTTCCAGCAGGAGATTCGAGTACTGAGTAACTAGATGATACCCACCGCAATAACGTAGACAAAAACCAGGCCTAATTGATAAGTTAGTTTGACGTTTAAATATACCATATTTTATAGTCATATTTTATGTTAATTTCTAAGTAATACATGCCCTAGTGAGTTTGGGCATTTTATTTAACTAACAATTTGCGTCTACTGTATGAAGAATTACTGTATGGGATTGGACCGCTTTTCTAAAAAACGTTTCGTGTACTCTTCTCAATCTCCTAAACAAAGTTCCTCTGGCACAGGGAAAAATAATACAGCATAAAGATATGATATACATTTTTATTTATTTATTTAATTTAACGAACATAACTCAGGTTGGATATAAAATATTAAGTTTAATTTTATATTTACTTAATTCATGTATATTTAAATATTATAACTAAGAGATAGAATAGATTATTAAACACTGTTGGGAGTCTAGACTTAACACCGACCCGGTACGCGTAGCACCCCTCTTTGTGTTTGTGTTTTTTTAAATGTCCGTATCCGTTATCCGTTCGAAGTCCATATGTGTTTTCGTTTTATTGGGGAACATCATGATGACCTTCAAATAAAGGGATTGTTTTATCTTTGTACCAACGGCCTAATGACGACTCCACGGAGTTGAAACCTGCTGCATGAAGCAACAAATTTGATTAATTAATGCAGGTTTATAAACCACTTTAAGAAACATTGTTAGATCTGTAAGAAAAATACGCGTATAGATGTTCCAAACCTTTAGTCAAGGTAAAAAGTTATAAAGGTAATATAGATTTACAATGGGTTTAATAACACATATTAATTCACTAATTTCAGATTACATTATAAAGCATTTAATAGTTTTAGTTCATATAAGTTTGCAAGAAGATAGTGAGTAATGAAGTAATGGTGTTTTGGTGTAATGTAAGTTTTGGTGTTTATTTTTTGTTCTATTAAAAGAGGATCTTATCTTTACTGGAACCTTGTAATGCAAAACAGCAAGACGTTAATATGCAAGCCGAGATGCTTCATTCCAGCACTTGTGGCACTTGATAATATCCTGAGGCAACCTAAATTTAGCACAGCGTTACTCTTAACTTATATTACTGGGGGATATAATATTTAACCTATATTTTTTATTATATATATATATATAGAGAGAGAGAGAGAGCGAGAGAGAGAGAGAGAGAGAGAGAGAGAGAGAGAGAGAGAGAGAGAGAGAGAGAATAAACAGATGCATGGTTATTTCTCTTTAGTGAAGACTTATTTTCTTCTATAATAATCTTAATTGTTCAATTGTATATCCAGTAAGAAATATCTATTTTTCCAATAATACATATTACTACAACCATCCAAATAAACTTAAATAAACATCCAAATGAATTATTTTTGTATTCATTAATATATATTGGAATTATATAAGTGTCACAAGTATATAACAAAGTTAACAATTAATTAGCGTAATATCTTTTGGAATTGCATTTAAACACTAATTTGATTGCATGACGTTCTCAACGGTAAATTTTAAGACACTACAAAGTAATATATCATTTGTCAGATAGTTGTTGTAGTTATATGACCTAAAACGGATACATTAACCACTTACAATAGATGCCAATTTGTGTCCCCAATAACAGGTTAAGTATTTATATTAAATATGGTATTTTATATTGCTGCATTTTTTCTATGTAACCCTATCTTTCCAATCATCATTTGCACGTTTAATACATTTCCAACCTAATGTGTTGCTGAATAACCTACGCGTGGGCTGATGAAACAAGGGAAATCAAGTGCCATTGTTGTGGTCATAATTAGTTTTCAGTCACAATATTTAATTTTCATACCATCCCGGGATGTGGATAACTTACCAAATACAAGTTCAAAATGTGAATTTACATTTGACTGCTTGCTTTAAATTTGTTAAAAGTGATCGTATGGTGGTTAACACGATATAATTAACTGAAACGTCACTTTCATTATAAATTATCAACAAATGTTATAACAAAAATACACTCGGTAGGACTTAGTAATACATATGATTGACAATATGTATAATCTATTTTTCAATAGTTTGTTTTTTGTTGGTACATCAAAATATATATTATATATTTTTTATTTATCTGCCAACGTACTATTTGTGACTTACATGTTAAACTAACTCAAAATGTGCCAGCTTTTGGTATTTTAACGCGCCAGCTTCGTATGAGAAATTAATTATAAATGACATTTTAATTTCAGATGTAACATTGCTTAGCAATATACAATTAAAGTAGGCATTAATAACTTGTTATAATAACTAATAAATAAAAAAGTGGGCATTTTTTGTTAAAGTAGGCAATTTGTCTTTAATGCTACATTTATTCTAAGCCAATCTGGGTTAGTTACTAACAACAAACCGTGATATACAAGACAGCACCGTTTCTTAGGTTCTATGGTGGCTTGAATTTGAAATATTATTTTAAAATTGCCTCAAACATAAAAAAAACACTAAGTTATCAGTTTCAAATAGCTATGTAGGCCTACTGCCGTTATTTTACCAGGAATACGTATACTTTTGTTTTATTTTAGTTTGTAAATGTTATTTATTGGGTTTTCTTATGTAACAGATATGTTTTTTTTTTTTTTTTTTTTTTTAGATGACCAATGAGCTTTTAATGGATTATTAAAAACTATGGTAATGGAATTCCATGTGTTTGCATAGACTGTTCATAGATACTCAATAAAGTTAATTTCATTGAAAACTAAATTAATTAATAGTGATTCAATACAACTTTGTATTACTAGACGAAATGTGCTACTTTTGGCCAGTTTCCTATGTAATATATACGCTTTACTTACTTGCTTTTCACTTTATACTTACTTTTTTGTTTTAATTTTACTAATGAAAAACATTAAATGCTTATTCAAAGATTTTAAACTACTATAATATTTCAAAGGTTGATTTAATTAAATAATTAGTAATTTCTTAGCTGATTTTCATTCAGAAGGAAATCACGCTAATCTAAATCCCTGAACCCTTAGGCTATAGTATCTAGAAAACTACAATACCGGTACATATTTGTTTGGCGTTACATTTATTTTAAAATTAAGGATATCTATCAATTTTATTATAAAAGTTTTTTTTAATTTGCTTTAATATTATATTCAAAAAATATATTGCCATTTAATTTATTTAAGTACTACTCAGTGACGAACTAAATTATTGTTATATGCTGGGCCAACCCTTCGAATGTAACGTTTGTTAAAGTCCCACTAACAAAGATATTTTGTAATAAATTCTTGTATGCACACTTGGTTACTAGTTGTATGACTTACAGAACGGCACGTGGGGTGTTGTGTTTTATAAATCAATACGTTATTCTTATGATTCTCACTCCCAATACAGTACCATATATTTCCCTTTCCAACTGTTTAGACCAGATGAACCGAACTGTTGCTATGAGAGGTAAGAAGATTTCGTTTTCCACATCAACAGACTGCCCCTGCTCCAATAAACTTCACTTAAAGGCTGAGTTAGAAGATTTTATCGTTCATTACCTTATTTATATTTATTTATTAGGTTATGCAATCTAATTTGTTATTCTTAAGTATAACGATATACGTTTTATATTATACAAATCACAGAAAATTTATTTGTACACTTCTTATAAAATTCTTATGTTTCCGACTTATAAAAAATGGTCTTATTGTCACTTTATATAATCTTGCATTAATTGTTTAATGATTTTTAAAGTTAATGATTTATACACACAAATTGATTTAGTCTGGGAAACGTAAAATAGAGAATCAAATCAGGTAACAAAAATACTTCAAAACTAAATTATACATCACTTATAATTATTATTGTATGATATATCTTATACTAGTGTTAACCTCTGACAAAATTAAACATAGTAAAGTTTCAACTGAAACTTTATTAAACATACCGACCATTGAATACATCCGTTTGAACATCACCGATCCATTTAACAAACGAATAAATTAATTAATAAATATAACTTTGCACATAGCCTCCATTAATTCGATTTATTTCAATATTACATTTGTGTTTGACATAACTTATAAACTTATGTTTTCAATGTCAGATGAACACTGGAGGAAAAATCTGAATTTTTATTTTAATTTTAAATTCATGTTAAACTTTCTCTGTGTATCATAAAAGCTTAATTGCTATCTTGTAATTACGGAAAGTAATACAGCGTGAGAATGATGGGTACCATTAACAGGCATTAACATGCCAAGCAATCGCTGTCAAGCCGAATGAGTAACTTTATGAGTATTGCCTAACCAGAGGGCCGTACTCAATTTAAAACTACTGTACTCACTAAAGTCAGTCTTTTTATATTACTATGGTCAAAACTACTACAGATAATTTATAATAAAACCATTTAAATTAAATGCAATACAAAAATAATCGTTTTAAAATCTTTATGAACACTTTTATTAGTATTTCGTTATCAAAAGTAGAACTTTAAAAATCTTAACCTTATAATCAAGCATCTGACAATTTTGGTGTTCAGTTTTGGTAAATATTAAAGTTTAGCGATATTTGGCAGTAATTGGTTTACTTATCTTGTAGTAGATAATTTTCTCCAATAGGAAAGAAGCTATTACTATAGTTGTCATAGTAGGGCTTTCGGCAAAGTCCATGACAACTTTTTGTTTTGAGCTCCCCAGATAAAATTTATATATATATATATATATGTAAAGGCTACACAGAATATATCCTCTTTTTATAGATCCTGTGGAATTCACCTTTGGGCCTTCAACGTCCTAAAGCCATTCATTTTGACATAGGTTTGTTTAATGATTACACTACTGCAACATAATATGTTTTATGTAACTTAATTTAAAATTTTTCGACTATCATATCTCTGTTAGTAGAATGTAACACAAGTTGTAAATGCTGTTTAAATTTATTCATTAGAAGAATATATATTGAAATCATTTGCAAAATGGATTATGGATATCGATAAATAAATAAACGCAACAGTTTTCACTCCTTTGAATCTAGTCTAAAAGCCTATTAGAAAGGTTTAGTGTCTGGTTGGTAAAAAAGGAAAGCGTATGCCATAGTATATGTGTCGTGTTCGTCTTGATTGTATTTTAAGTGCACTCATTTAATAAAATATTATACAGTAACAAAGGCTAGCGGAAACTATTGTTTTAGACATAAAAATAGCATTTTGTAAAAAAAAATTAAAAACACTAACTTGCCTTAAATTTTAAGTGAATTTACGACTGTGTTTCCACCTTTATGTTAATTACGTGATAGAATACTAAGCTAAAATAAATAATGGGCAGGTATGCTTTGAAATTGTAATCAGTAAAACCAACAAAGTCGGATTGTCACAATATTTGTTTAGTAAACAAGCCGATGTTGATAGCAAGTAACAGTTCAATATAATATCAACAGGTATCATTGAATCAAAACAATTAAAAAAATATTGTTCAAGGTTTTTCTTTAGTTTAAAAGAATTATTGCATAATTTATACCATCACGCTTTTATTGCTAAACGACTACTATTTACGTTTGGATAACTCAATTTTACAAATTGTTAAGCAAGTTTTAAACAAACTGTAAAAATATTGTTTTTTCGTAAAATATAATTTCTTCCCAACATTTAATTTCACACAAAAACAAATAGGTAACATGGTAGCTATTAAATAAAAAACAGTTCCACCTCTAATTCCGGGAATTTGTCATAAACAATCAGAAATGTTATAATAGGAAAAGAAAATTATAATATTTGGGATTTTTCCTAGTGAGGTGTGCTTTTAGGGGAATAATGAAACGAGTGGCATTAAAGATTTTGCTGTGCAAAGGGAAATAAAAATAATGTCAATGTTTGACTATTAACGTTATTATCCCTTAGTAAGAGAAACATATTTACAATACTTCAAACATATACAACATATTTAACTTGATATTAATTGCACATAAAATATATGTATCTACACTCTAAAAAATACATTACATAAATAATGAGATAACATTTAAAGCAAAAATCTATAATATCTATACGTAGTTATACTATTGTCACACAACGAATGAGTTGTAGGTGAGCATATAGAGACGTGATATGGATTTTGTAGCGCAAAACTACCGGGTGTCGGGTATTAATACGAAAATGTCTTAGAAAATAAAAAAAAAATCATTTAAGTTTTAGAGCCAAGTAAATGGCATAACAATCCTCCCCGAAAAAAAATATTTTCTAACTCAACAAATATTAAAACAATAAAAGTTTTATAGTATGTTAAAACAGATTTCACTAATTTATAATTGTGATAATTACTATGATATGTAAGTGAAAAAATTACAAAAATAAATTTATTTACTGTCACATCACTTTATTCTTAAGTCTTTCCCGAAAACAATAGTAGAAAATAGGTGGTGTTCCTCGTCAGAAATCGGCTTTAGAATGAAGGAAAGTGAAGAGACTTGTTGAATTATCAAGAGTTTCTTTAAAGGAGAGAATTGCATTCCCACTACAATAGTTGTTGAATAGTTATCTCCCTTGTTGTCGCAAGACGTATTATATAGCATCCTGTCTCATATTGTGTCACAATGACTAAATTAAAGCCATCTAGCTTCTAGCATGCTTTGCATTTAGAAAGCAAACATACAAAAAGGTTTTTCAAAATGCGTCCATTGATTTTAATAAGTAAAAAATTAAATAAAACTTATATATGTATTAAACATGTGGTTTCTGTGTTTTCTTTTATACTTTTTAAATGCGATGAACTATTTAACGTTGCAACTGGATTTCTGTAACAGCTATAAAATAAACTTTAGAAAACAACAAATGTTAACTCGTATAATCCATATATAAATGTAATATAATCCATTGTTAAATCTTTATTTTAAATAATCTGAAGTAAGTAGGAGGTAGTTTTTATTTATTTTCCTACCTGTATATCGCCTTTTCAGTTCCGTTTCAATGCCAAAACGTCTGTAAGCTCGTGTAAATTTGAAACTAAATTAATGTGTCCAGATCACGTATATGCTGCAACAATACCATTTAGTATTAAAACAATCTGTCAGCTCCAGGGCTGTCAAAGTCCGAATGTCGTTGTTCTCTTTAACGTGTATGAATTTGTTTGGTAACCACCATTGCAACTATATTTCTCTCTCTTACAGTTTTACAACTTGTGGGTAAATATTGATTTCTGGGTAAGTAAAAAGCAGTATTGTAGTAAAAAATCTAAATTCACCAGTCAAAAACTAAAAACGTAACTGAAATCGATGAAGTGACATCATAAATGGAATAAAACAAAAATTAAGAGCAAATTTATGAGCAATTCACATTTTAAGAACCCTACAAAATAAAGGGTGTTTTTTTAGTGGTGCGATTTTTAAAACGGAATAAAACAATGGAAAATAACTTGTATTGACATAAAAATGCATTTATTTTAACCACAGTGTTATGACATTAGAGTTTAAAAATGATTTCTGGCATATGGGCTCCATTGCGTTCCCGTAGAAAGCCCAATCTAGAAGTCCAATTTTCAAACACCCTTTCCAGCAGCTGGGGGCGTATTCCGTCAATAACTCGACGAATGTTGACTTCCAAGTCATTTACAGTCTGTGGCTTGTCAGCGTAGACCTGAGACTTGACATATCCCTACATAAAGTAGTCTGTCGGCGTGTTATCACACGACCGTGGAGGCCAGTTAACATTACCTCTATACGAGATGATGCGTTCACCAAACGTTTCTCTCAAGAGACCAATTGTGTCGTTTGCTGTGTGGCACGTCGCACCGTCTTGTTGGAACCACATATTTTCTAAATCCACTTCGATTTCGTTTAGCTGAGGAACGAAAAAGTCCCTTACCATTGCCCGATAGCGTTGACCGTTTACCGTAACAGTCTGGCCAGCATCGTCTTTAAAAAAATAAGGGCCAATAACACCACCTGCCCAAATGGCACACCAAACGGTAAGTTTTTGTGGATGAAGGGGCACACCAACAAATTCCTTTGGATTTTCATCACTCCAAATCCGGAAATTCTGTTTGTTGACATAGCCGCATAACCAGAAATGAGCCTCATCACTGAAAAGATCTTGCTTGTGAAAACTGGGTCGAGCACTATCTTATTTTGAGCCATTTCAACGAAATTAAGACGCTTGCGATGGTCAAATCGTTTTAATTCTTGCACCAGCTGAATCTTGTAAGGATAAGCACTAGACAATACAAATATTGAAATGTCATAAGATAATAAATAAAAATCAGCTGTTTGATTTTAATTTGATTGTTGTGTTTAGCAATGCTACCAACTTAAAAACCACACAACTAAAAAAATCACCCTATATTTACTCAACTGAATAAATACTAAATTACTTACGGCTTATTCCGGCTGTTAATTGTGTGATATAAATTAAACTTGGTAAGAAAGTACAATTGTTTATTGAAATTCGCTGCGTATTGTTTTCAATGATATAAAAAATGTCGGAATGTCAAAATTAACCCGCTTCTTAAGGAGAAAGTTCTTCACAAATAACAATAATTCTTAATAATTATTTGTTATTCAATAACAAATAACTAATTTTATATCATATGTTCTACATATATACACACGTTCATCCTACTCAAAGAAGCTAATTAGTCAAATATGTGCATTTCTTTTTCAATGACCCTGTATGCAGTAAAATGTGTTTGATATTATGGCACTGCACTACTGTAATTTAGATAATGATGGACGAGGTTAAAATGATAAAGAATGTCAAATAACTTCACATGAGGGCTATAAACAATTTAACATTGAGACGACATATTAGAAGTTTAATTTCTATTGTGACGATCTAATAAACTTAGTAGTGAATTAGTAATAACGTGTTTTGCTTTTATAAAACTAGGATAATTTTGTGTTTTCATTATAAAATACACAAAACCCATTGAGACCTACATACTCCAGGCAGCCTATTAAAAATGAATTAGGAAATATCTGAATACTTTAAAATTCTTTTCCGTCTGTTATATAAAAAAAACTGTTATGTTTAATCTGGTTTATAACTGTTATGTTTTAAAAATTATTTAAAAAAATATTAGAATCTTCATGGAATTTTTCTGTAAAAGTTATATTTTAGAAAGGTTTGGAATTTCCCATTTAATGTTTCATTATTTTGCAATGACCCATTGTATGTTTACTTGTAATCCGGGTTACACAGTTTAAATTATTAATGAAAACTCTAATGCTGCTAATCTTATCTTAATGCAAAATCAATAAAACCGTTAATTTAAATATCTCCATGAATGGGGGTTTATTTTCAACTAAAATATAAATGTAAATTTACAGATTAAACTACTTCGCTGTAAAACGAAGATTCATCCAATTACTTTAGGTGGTCATTAATTCCAACTGCCAATAAATACTCTACTGTCTACATGTTAATAGCACCAATTTATGCGTTATATATGCACTGATTGCTATAGGTTCATCAGGTTTATTTTAAAACTCTGCTTCTTGAATAACTGTAGCTATTGAATTAAAACGAACAAACATACTTAAGTTTAAAATTAACCAATTTTTAGCCTTCATTGAAACTCATATTGGTTTAGTAATAAATACAAATCTTTGGTGTAACTACAGCCTACTAAAATATTTTCTCAGTTTTTATTTTTACCAAATAAGTTGTTATAGCTTTTCAGTGAGCCAAGATAATCCTGCAAGTTATCCGTGCCAACTAAACAAAATATGATTGACCTTGTCATAAATATATAATGCAACAAAAATGCATGCGATTCTGGTTTATTTTTGTCGGTGGTAGTTTGAAGAAACTCTCTTAGATTCATTTACAGTGGTATAAAAGTAACAGTATTTTACTGAAGTCAGTCGACTTAAATTAAGCATTATACATTTTCGTTACCCTAATTTTAAGGTTAGTTAATTGGTGAAGATTATTTGAGTAAAAACTAAACTTTTAAATAACATAAATTCACTTATAGTAGTTAGGTATTAGTATAACTAGTGTTATGACTCAATGAGTGGATTAAGTAGATTAATTATCCCTCCTAAATCCCAAATAGAATTAAAATGTATTGATATTTAAACAGGCTTCTTAATCTTCATCGATTGGATAGTTTAAATCACAGTCCGTGAGAGTGAGCACTGCGGACTGACAAGCGAGTAGCAATTCTACGACTGGTTTCCACTACATTGGTTCTAATGTGGCTTTAACCAGTCGCCCCAGCCGGGCAGTTTATGGCAGTAATTGTGAGTGACCTGGCAAGTGATAACCACTGTTGAATTTTACTTTGATTGTAAATGGTTCAAAATGATGCGACTCTTGCAATAATGTTTGTGACATTTTTAATAGTTAGTCATTTGACTTATAAATGCTTTAGCTACAAAAAATATAAATAAAACAGTATAACTCTGCCAAATTGGTATACTTACGCTGTTTTCCTTTTAGTATACGCTCAATTACTCTGGAGTATAAGTAGTATTTTCCTTTAATAATTTTTTTCATTGCATTAAACGACAAATATTAAATCTCATTCGTTACTATTCAGCTCTTAATAAACTGAATAACTAATTGTAAAAAATAATAATATTTGCTGTTGAATATGTTTCTGTGAAATATATATAATAATATACCAATCAATGTGTTTAAACAAAACATAACATATGTTGATTAACACTTAATACAAAAAAGACTTTCAACTTTGAAGAAATAAATTTATCGGTTGAATTAATATTGTTATAACAAAAAAATATGCTGCATTTCCTACTTTGATGGCAAAATAATATAATAAAGCAATGATGAGTTTAACATTTGTTGTGAGTTATTTTAATGTTGAAGGTAGGAAAAAAATACTAAGCATTTTCAATACAACAAATACTTCAGTCGTTGAGTGTTAGGCGTGGAAGTTTCATTTGACATTTTGAAACGTCATAATTGTTTTTGTATATTAATTGTCGTAGACCTTATTTAGCAGTAAATTTACTATTGATTTGCATCTTTTATTCCTTTTTTAGTCTTTGCTTCTCTATTACTCATTGATTACCTTTAAATATTAAAATAAATTATTTTACATTATTTCAAATTCTTACGAGTAATGTTAGAAATGAATATACTACTTCTCCATTACAACAATTGAACAGTATTTACCTATCAAGTTAATAAAACTAAGTGACCTATGCATACTATTGTATTTCATAAATTATTGTAAAATCTAAATTATAAATTTGTATTGCTGCACCTAATATTACTGTTTATGTATTACTGTATTGGTATGTGTGACGGTAAGAACCAATCTACACATTGAAATTTAACAAAAAAAGTTTCATGTTTTATTATTATTTTACATAATTCTATTTTTTACCACGGATGACTCAAAAGATAAACTTGATAACATTATGCTTCGTTGAACGCATTTGCTCATTCTGCTTACAAATTATTAACGCTCTAGTTCCCGTTGTTCAGTTCTACCACATTAAATCATCGTAAATATTCTTAAGTGAATTATTTATGAAATCGCCTTACATTAAATATACATCTATACCAATCTATTTAAAAAGAAATACACTCAATAAAAAATATAAACACTTTAACAGCTGACAAAACATATTTTTCAGGTTTTACAATTGGTTGGAGGGCACTATTTTACTGAAATAAAATTCAGGAATAACTGTTTTATTAATACAGGACAATTATAAACTAAATGCTTAAAATGAGATTCACTTTAGTAAACCTTTGACAAAATCCATTTTTAAAATTTATTTTATATTCTATCTGGCCCGACAGACGTTGTTCTGGCCTAATGTCATTGAATTTGTTTTATGTCAAGTACTCGTTCATTTTAAAGATGAGCTCGTTTGCTACGCTCACTCGCCTATTTTGATACAGTGCTAACTTCGGCATCGAGAAAGGATTTTGAGTTGCTTTAAGTAGATTTGTTATTTCCTTAACGAACATATGTTTATGCCTTTAAAGTATGTTTAGATATAATCCTGATTAACAGCTGTTTGGTGTAACTAACTGAACTTGCATAAAATCAATGAGAATTTTTAGTGGCAAAGATTCCTTAGGTCGGATTAAAAATTTTCTTTTATAAAAACCTTGGTCCTGACATTATAAAACACAACAATAAATCGAATTATTCAATTTGGTACACTCGTTCTCAAGTTATCGCGGACCAAGGGCAGTAGGGATTCATTTTTATATACTAAGATTTAATAATTTGCTAATATTTGTTTTTGAATGTGTAATATTAAAATTGATTGATTTATTAATATTATAAAGGAAGCTTATCAAATTCGCTTATTTAAATAAAATGGCAAATAAATATAACTACATTTACAATGATACGATTAACGTAACAGTAGTAATCATGTAACGTTACATGATTTATTCTTAGTTACTTTCGCCATAACAAGTATAACTTGTTGATTTTTTACTAAACTGAATATTCATTATTTCAAAAGTAAGATTCTATAAGGTAACAGGAGTAAGGGGCTTATTTTCGAATACACTTTTTTCTACTAATATCATTTAACCAATGTCCATGATTTCTAAAACATAAAATATGCATAAAATCTAACCCTAGCATATTAATTAGAAAAATGCATAATTTCAACCAAAATATAACTTAATCTCGTTTGGGCAATCACTACCAAATATCAAAAATTTTTAATAATAAACAGCTGAAAGCAATTCTTAAAAGTAGAACTATATTTTATATCCGGGTCACCCGCTTTTGAAGCCAACGACCACTCCAAATTTACTGTATAAACATTTGTGTGTTAAAACCTCAGACCAGTGGCAAGTGTCGGGACAAGAAGTTAGTAAAACTCTAATATTACTACTCTAGTCCTCGATCTTGGAAAACTATTTTAACTCCCCACAGATTTGATGTTAATAATATTAGTCTATGTTGTAATATATATAGATATTCAACAAATGTAGCGCATTCAACAAATCTTATTTGTCTGGATTTAAACAATGAATAACATTTGCCAGTGAAACAAATTTCGTTTCGCTAAGAGGAATTAGCCGAATATTGAATGAGTGCTTCTAGCAATCCCCATGATACGCGGCAGCTACAATACGAAACAATCCTTATCATTGTTTTGAGTTAATTCAAATTGGGGCTTTGTATTTTCTATTTGTTGTTAGCATAAATGAAAACGTGTGAGTTTGGTTTTATTAGCTTGAATATATGTTGAACAATACACTATTTTGAAATTTACCAATAACGGGAGGGAAAAGGAGCAATAAAGAGTTATGTGACTGACACAAATCATTTGTCTTGCACCAAATCATTTATACAGTACAAATAAACGCTAATTTTTTAATATTATAAAAATATTATCTATAATTACAGCTATTACAACTTATACAATAATGAAGTATGATAAGAGAATGATAATCAATACGCGTTTATACTTTTTTGTAAACAATGCAAGTTTTGTAAAACAAACATGTATTATCAATAGATGAAATTGGATTTTTGTATTTTTTTATTAAATTTGTTACTTTTATTTATTGGTGTTATTCATGCTATGGCGTGAAAATGTTTTCCTATAGTTCATATTTTATGTGATATTTTTAGTTTGAGTAAACGGAATATTTACAATGTACGAGAATACTTGAATAGAGCATGTCCGTGGAACGCATGGTATTATTCCATAAATAATACTGTATATCGACACTGGTTTCCATAGTTTGGACCTTTTACATTAATCTTTCCTAAGGACACTAAGCGTATTGGATGAGTCTTAAAGCTAAATATATGTTGCATGCATACCTAGCTTATAGAAATATTAAAAAGAATAAGTATACAAAATGGCATGTTATAGTTAGCAACTTTTGTTTTAAAAGCGAACCGTTAATAAAACTCAATCAATAATTGTTGATAAGCCATATTTATACTTAAATAGTAGTTTATTTTTATAAAAACCCTACTAATTTAATATTGGTAAAACAAACCGAAATATAATATAAATGACAAACAAATTAATTTAAATCATATATAAATATATAAGTTAATTAAAAATAAATAAATAAAATTATAATTGATGGTAAAATTTAAAATATATTTTCATTTTCAAAAGAGTATTATTTATTTATTTGCTTAATTTTGTGCATTTTTCATACCTGTCACATTTATTAGTGTTCTTTATATAGTGTGAACCCATTAATCGTAATATATTAATTATAAATATGTGTTGACCAGTTTAAATTAATACAGTTACACAACGTAAAATAGAATTATGTGTTAAATCAAATAATAAGGCCTTAAAACGTTCCTTAATTAGGCTTTAATCCATATAATGATTCAATTTATTGTTTACAAGAAACAGGTGTTTAAACTAAGGTCTACGTTAGTGTGCAAACTGTGGAGATTGTAAAAAGACTTGAGTAATATCCTGCAGGACTTGTTTTACAACACTGTGACTGTAATCCTATTTTTATTTCATTAATCATAGCATTGAAATGTATTGATTCATATGATTCAAACAAAAAATAACCACAATTCAAGTAAGTATTATATTATAGAATGTGTTGCGTCTTGCTCGAAGCATACAGTTAAGAGTTGAATTAAAAATGTCTTTAAAACAATTGCTTCACTGTACAATTTTATTTTTGTGCTAGCTATAAATAGTTTGTTATTATTTTAATATTTAGTAAATAAAAACGAAAATAAAAAACAAAACATCATGCATTTTTGCTTTTCCAATATTCTTCGTAGTTTTTTGAGTGATTGTGTTCTATCAAAAGTGTTAATTAGAATGGAATTATTCCTTGAATAAGTGATTATTTGTAAGAGAAACACCTGGGAAGTTATAAAAAACTACAAACATGCTGTCAATACTTCAATGGTAAATTTATGGGTAGCTAAACATTAGTTGTAATTTTCTTTTAACAATTTATTCTACATAATCACAAATTCCATGTTTTGAGTTATAAAAGCATACACAGTTGAACAAAATGTTTAAGAACATTTTATTTTAGATATTACTACGTAAGTCAGTGAAGGTAAACTATTTTGCTTAAGTATAACTAGTTACTAGTACTAAAAATATGTTTTATTTTCGTAAACTTTAACCTGTTTGATTGTATTTTTTCCTACTTTATTCGTAATATATTCATGTAATTCACTTAAGACTTAAGAGATAACTATAAATGTCTTAACTGTATTTTTATTAAAAATTTAGCTTAGCTACAACAATACAGTAATATAAGATCTTCCATATGATATAATAGCTCTTGTACAATTTTCTGATCAGCATATTTCATGTTTTTATTATTTACATTGCATTTGCGCAATGTAATGAACTATGTCTTACAACACTTAAAAATACACTAGGTGTACGCTCATACCTGGCGTATAATTAGAATTGAAACACATGATCAAACTTAAATCGAGTCTCATAAAAAATTCAATATCTGATTTGAGTAACATCATCAGAATACATTCCGTTATCATTTAACTGCCACCAGAATCCGGATTTTATGTCTATACAGTATAGCTATAGTTTTAGTCACTTCTCTAAGAATCAATTATCGCTGTAGCTGAGGGGTATCGCACTGGCTCTTGGAGCGTAATGTCGCAGGTTCGGATCCCGCCGCCGACCGAACATTTTATCCGTAGAAAAACATACATACATTTATTACTTGTTTTTATCAAAGTAAATGTTGTATAAATAGGTAAATTTATTTATTTTAAAAAAAATTGAAGATTTCAGGCATGGTTTGTTGTTAGGATTGGCATAGGTGCGTTATCTTAGAACAAACAGAGCATTTTGGGCTAAGCAGTGACTTTAGCAGTGTGGTTAATTTAAGTTTTAAGAGAACAGCGAGTTTAATATATGAACTAATGTTAACAATTTCTATAGGCCAAGTCAAAATATCCTTAAGGATTAACAATAAATCGTTAGGCCCAGTTATTTAGATGAAAAAATGAGATTTCAATATATTGTTTCAATAGCCTAGTCTATCATGAAATTAAATTCTATAAATATGGGTTGGTCCAAGACCGTACATGAAACTTCTAAAATGGTAAGTAGCCTAAGTGTATAGCCCTACATTTTATAACCATAGGTCCAAGTTTATGATGAAAACAGCTAAGTATAATCCAAACCTAGGATTTGTCAAATCATTTCATATAAACTGTTTAAAAGGCTTAGTTTGGTTAGAATAGTTTAAAGCTTTTATTTCGGTTCACTACAACATTCCTGGTAATGTGTTTAAAGTATTTTACAACAGTGTATTACCAGTTTAATTTCGGCTTACTCTTACTGTAATCCAACCCTAGGCTATGTCAAATCATTCAAGATAACCTTCCGAAAAAGGCTGTTTGGATCGAATAATCTATAGCTTTTTATTGTGGTTACCTACTACATTACTGGTAATGTATTTTAGGTAATGTAGACAATTTTTATTATTAATTTAGTGAAAATAAACCTAGCAAATAATTGTCCTACAAAAATAAATGTTAAGGTTGTTCGCTTACTGTGACTAACTTCATCAACGCTTTCTAGACAAATTGAGGCTTTGTATACTTTTTACACATGACAATCACAATATTACCAATTGTCTAAGGAAATGTAATAAAACAAACTATTTTATATAGTTAATATCTTAGTATCTACAGTCATCAAAAAGTTATTTTCAGTTTTTCGACCTGCCACACGCGTCGTCTGTCGTCTGCCACTGTTAAAATCGTCGCATCTGACGACTGACGATATTTACACAGAGTAGGCATACTAAGGGAATATTAACTGTATGGATATTTGTTTAAAACGTATACTTAATAATTTTATAAAATAAGAAATATGCTCACAAATTAAAAATATACTTCGATTTATCTCTCTTATGTGTTTTTTGTTTGTAAAAACACTTTTGTTATCCAGTATAACAAAGTACACTCTAGTAAACTAACTATTGTTACTCTGATGTTGAAACATAGACGTCGGCAAAATTTTAACGATTCAAGAACCACTAAAATGGCTTCCAATGTTATTCTTATGAAGAAAAAAATAAATTTGGTTTTAAGATAATTTGATTAATACTGAAAGAAATTATCTGAATAACGAACTTGACCGAGATTTTGACCTGTAAAGTTTTTCTGGAAAATTTTAAGTTTAACTGTGGAGGCATTCTCGAGTTATTGTGGTCACAGACACGCCAGTTGAGTTGATTCTCTTACCAGTCTAAGCAGTAAAGTTTTGTATAAGGATACTTTCACTTCGTTCAATTATCCAACTAACACTTGTACTGTATTCAAATATCAGACGGTTAAAATATATAAAACATGGTAATAAAAATGGCAGAATCAAAATCACATTTGATTACATTGAATAACATTTGTGTTCTGTAATTTCTATCATGACAATATTTTATAACCTTGTACCATATTTTATAAATGTTAACCGTCTGATATGTGAATACAGTATAAGTGTAAACATATGTGTAAGTATTGTAAGACTTATTGTATTACATCCCGTAATGTATCGAATATAACCTATAGGGAAAGAGTCAGTTGTGCTAGTAATATGTTATATACTTAAAAACATACAGTTTTTTAACCAAAAAATGATAAAATCCTGATTATAACACCTATAGCTACAAGACTAGACAATATTTAATTCATCGGTCATTCAAATGTTATCAAACCGGTTATTTTGTTTCTATGATATATATTTCCTAAGTAATAAGATATTAGACAATCGATCTATTTACATAATAATCAAGTTTAAATGACCATAAAGTAATGAAAACCACAGAAGACCGATACATCCTTGTTATAAACTGTACATATACTGTACTAATGTAAGAAGTAGTAATACAGCAAAGTATATGCACTATATTTTATATAAGTATTAACAAAAGAGTAATATATTTTACTACAGTGAAATGCAAAGCTTTAAAGGAAATAACTTTACGCTTAGTATAAGCCCTCTAGTAAAAAATATTGGTCTTTTACTGCAAGAAAATGTTACAGTGGAATGACCAAAAGCACTCAAGAGTTCTGTCTTCAGATGTTTATAAAATATTGCCACTGCATAAGGCTAGATGTTATAGGTTGTGGAAAAGAGGCGTCATAGGATTACTGTCCTAGCAATATATTTTTGGTCCATCATTAATTTTAAAGTATTTTTCAATAATATATATATTGGAATCTACATTAGTGATATTGGTAGGTAACCGATTGACGTACAGCAACAATTTAAAGATATAATTAACCAAATTGCTTGTTTTTTTAAGCTGACTCCAATGGTGAAAGATAAAATTATATTTCTTCAAATATTATCCAGGATAAATAAAATACACCTTACAACACAATAAAGTAGATTTACACTTATACTGTACTTACATATAAGACGGTAAAATATACAACAAAAATGGTAGGAGACGATCGGTTTCAACCAGTTACACCGGTCATCATCAGACCCAATCAGAGAATGACAGAAACAAGATGGCGAACAGCTTATATACTATTGGCTACCGGACGTTTCTGAAACAAGTTGCGATAGGTACCACCAGAGTCAAAGTTGACCTGTTCATTGATCAATTTATCCCTATCCTTACATGTTTCCTTAAAAATAAACAATTCTTCCCAAGCAGTCATTACATTTCCTTTCTTAAAAATATGGAGAATATTCAAATTTTCTTCAATTGTTCCCAATGAGTGGCCATTTTCCAGGAGGTGTTTTGCGACATTTGATCTTTCCGGTTTTTGGTTCTTCCATGCTGAAACATGATTCTTGTTCTTGAATAAAGAACTTATTAAAATATTATATGAATGAAATAAAAATAAAAAATGTTCAGGTTACCCCTCCCCCAAATATATATATATATATATATATATATATATATATATATATATATATATATATATATATATATATATATATAATAATAATACCTCTTTGGATTGGGCAATGTGTTTGATTTTCAAAATTAAAGTTATAAATTTTGATTTTCAGGTTTTTTTTAATTGTTGTCAAAATTGGACCATTTACATGGAAGTTAACTTATGACCAATGGATACATAACAAATGTAACAAAAGGTGTGTTTGATATCTGCGGACCACAATAAAGTTATCATGGTCGTTGGCCTAGGTCTTACTATGACGACTACGTTAATAGCTTCTTCTCTATAGGGGTAATTCACTTAAACCATGAATCACAACTTTACTGGCGGGTTTTATTATACAAAGACATGGATCATTCTGGCTTTGAGATGAATCAAATATTTTTAAGTAATCAAGTATTTAAAAATTTAAATATTGAAGCTGATTATTGAATGCAAATTATATAAAGTTTTAAGATAACTTATTAACATTTATTTAATGTTATATATTATTTTAAATGTAACAAAGAAAACTATTACGTAATATCTTATAGTTATTTTTTTCATTTGAAATATCACTTGAATATACTTTAAACACTCAAGTAATACATATTATTCTATACTTGTTTACGACAATTGTTTAGTCTTATATGTTTATGTAGGTTTTGGAGTATTTGTCTTCATTATTAATTTTGTATTTGTCTCTGTGAGGCTAATATTCTTTTATTTATTTATTATTTGAGTCAATCCTCAGCAACATAATAATAGATTGTAAATCCCTTCCTCTGCTTTAACATCTAGGGTGTTAACACATATTATGTACGAAGCTGTCACGTATAAGCCCCAAATGTTGAATGCTGTCATACTTACAATGTATTATAATGTGTGTATGCCAGATATTCTATACTCGCGTTTGTTTCTTCACAATAATGCACAATTGTTTTATGATGGAGAAAATATTGGCTATCAAATTATACTCGGATTTTAATCGATGTTAGAAATGTTTGTGTATTTTTTAGCTTTAAACCTAAATAAGAGTATTAATATTTGATTTTATAAAATGAATAAAATATCTCTGTAAACCTTTATATTACTAAATATAGCGTTATGTTTATAATTAAAATAAGAGAAATTTCCACAATAACCCCAGATGTGAAAGCCTTGGCTTGTGACTTCATCTCATCCAATGGGATTATGTTTTACAGCTTCCAGTAATTGGACTCGGTCCCAGCGATGGTTTGTGTCCCATGACAGAATACAACCATTTAATAAATACTTGAAAATATTGTGTTGCAAGTAAATCTCCGATTCATTTACAGAATCTATGAAATATGTTGTTGCTAATTGTCAAAAATAACAAGGGTAAAATGAAGTTTTATATTTGTTTAAAACAAATATTTCAAAAGTAAAGAAGTTTTTATAGAGAAATGTTATTTATTATCATAATAAATTGGTCGAAGCATATTAATTCAATTGTTCTAAACAAAAAATACTAATATTAATTTGTTTATTGAAATAATCCATAAACATGCAGTTTATACTATGGCAGTAGATAGCAATCTGCAAACAATTGTTAAGTATTAAAACTAAGTTTACCAGCTTTCCAGTTGCTTAGTAAATCCTCTCCAGAGCAAAAAACTTTAAATTAATCAATTCCTTACCCTTGAAAAAAAAATCCCCTACGCATCCTTATAAATACTTTAGTGACGCACTGAATTTATAATAATTTATTTATATTTTACTATAAATAGTTAAATATATCTACTAGCACACATAACATTTTATTATTTTGTCATTTATTGTTTTTGGACATTTAACCTAAACTTACTTATGTGATGAAAAATATGACTTTATTTGTACCCATTTTACAAAGCCCAAGTTCATATATTTTAATTATATTTTGGTCTGCTTGATTACAACAAGTTTAGTGAACTTCATTGCCAAATAACAAAGATCTTTAACATAACCTTTAATAATATAACTTAGCATATAAAAGAGACAGTTTTACTTCACAATTAACTAAATATCACAATACAGTAAGCTCCGGACGCACCCTGAGGTAACATATCAAAAGAGAAACTGTCGCCTTCGTTCTGATTTGTCGGAAATCAAATTCTCAAACTCGATAAAGAAGAGCATCCGTCTGCTGGAAGTATTTCCCGTTACTATTTTCTGGAACTTACAGTATATAAAATTCATAAAATATGAAGCATAATATTTTACAAAAGATTTTTAAAGTTTTTAATTAAAATAAAATTAGTTTAAATAAATTTAGTGAACCTTAACATGTTCATTATATATTATTACTGTGCTTTTAGCACATTACATCTTATGATGATTTAAAAAGTAAATAAACGATAGTTATAAAAATGTGATCCTCAACTGATAAGCATACATCGTACAAGTAACGGTTTTACTCTACTTAGAGCAAAATGAGTAGTCGAATGAATAGCTAATAGACTTGCTATTATATTATATACATATATATATGTATATATATATATATATATATGTATGTATATAATATTATATTATATTATATACATATATATATATGTATATAATATAATATAATAACAAGTCTATTAGCTATTCATTCGACTACTCATTTTGCTCTAAGTAGAGTAAAACCGTTACTTGTACGATGTATGCTTATCAGTTGAGGATCACATTTTTATAACTATCGTTTATTTACTTTTTAAATCATCATAAGATGTAATGTGCTAAAAGCACAGTAATAATATATAATGAACATGTTAAGGTTCACTAAATTTATTTAAACTAATTTTATTTTAATTAAAAACTTTAAAAATCTTTTGTAAAATATTATGCTTCATATATATATATATAATATATATCAACTGAAAATAAGTCTACATATATTAGGTATCAGATTCAATCGTTATATAATACATATTGTTTCCAAAGTGTAATATATATATTTAATCTATACACTATTTACACCGTTATACAAGGTAGCAAAAAAAATATTTCCCTGCTATTGTGTTTGACCGCTTATATCAGTCATAATAATACTAACTGCTGAGGCCCAATAAGAGCTAATGTTATCGTTACTTCTTCTTTATTTCATTGGTTTTAGTATAAATCACTTATAATTTACCATTCTGCCATATTTTCAGCAAAGCTAAAATGTTACTGTTAACTCATTTATTTTCCAAAGGAAAATAAAAATGCTTAGTAGAATAAAAAGTGATCTAAATATTGGGTTGAACACAAACCAACTACAAGAAAAAAAAAATATTTGTTTCATACAACAATTTAATTTTGAATGTAAAGGTTAGTAAATATAAATTTAAATGGGAAGTTTTATGATTTAATCCATGCTGTAAGTACTTATTCAATATATTAAACCGGTGTGAATTCCCCCCCTTGAGTGACCCTTCAATGAGTCATTCATCCTAATTTTCCCCTACATTTCTTAAGATATCGACTCTAGACCACCGCCGAACTTTGTAGGTCAACTTATACTTACTTCATTTTGACTTAGTTCAATTCTTCGGCCACCATCTTGGCACCCGCGAAGGTGAATTAAATGACGTAATCCGTTTTTGAAAATCTCTGTTCGTTCTCAAGATATCGAAGATTTCTTAATAATAGTTTAAAAGTGAAGTTTTAAATATCTAAACCTAAAAATGCCCATATTCTCGTAATTACATAATACTGTATATAATGACTATTAACTACTACAGATCGTATATAAGTGGCAATTACTTTATTTTAAAACAAATTAACATTTTCAGCTGCCATCTTGTATCCGCAATTTTGGAATAATATTTTTCCAAATGTCAAGGTGGGGTTGTGACCCATCATCTCAAACTATTTCCTAGCTGAAACAAAAGCCGCAATCTGTTTTTTAAGTTTTTTTTTGTTCTCATAATATGGCCACTTTTTAAAATTTTAAATAAATATGTGTCGATATCATTAAATTGTCTATGTAGGAAAAGTCTGTATACCTCATAAATTTATCTAATGAAAATAAATACAAACCAAATCCACCCAATAATTTTATCAGAATGTTTAAACAATTTTTGCAGTCCTATAATGTAAAAGCTTTGATCAACAGATTTAAATTTCAATCTATTTATTCACTATACGACTTTTTTACTCACCGTTCATATTTTACACTTTCATTTAAACTCATACATAGTAGAAATGTGTACTGTAGTGTCGTATACAGCGTGATTCCATCACATGTATATTGTATGTTATTTGTAATATTATACTGCTTATACACTTTCAAACAAATAACAACTGTCTGGCAGTGATAGATTTTCGTTTAGCTGAGATGAATCGGCCGGATATTGAACAAGAGCGGGTGGTTTTTCACAGTAAACGTGGCAGCAACAACACAAACCCATCTTCGCAATCATTGTTTTGAGTTTTAATAAAACAGGGGCTTTGCATTTCCAATTTAATAAAACGCCTGATATTATAACAGACAATTTTTTATGCTGGTATAACAGCTTAAATAATTTCCCTGAAAACAAATGTTTTTGGAAAGCTTTTTTATTAACGCCAGAGCGATTTTGAACAAGAGATTACGGGAAAGCAGCTAAAACATATACAGTAGTGCCATTCTGAGAAGTGAACTCTCGACCCCTTAAACCAAAGGCCAAAAATCAAACTAAGAGGGAAAGACGCAAACCGAGTTCGTTTATGATTATTAATCTTAGTTTTTTATATTTTTTTACTTTATTACCTTACAATTAATTTTAGAACTCAACTGATATATTAAATAAAAAAATATAGGAATAAAAACATGTTATGCATGCACTAAGACGTACGAAATATTTCTATGTATAACTATATGCATTTGACTTACTTTATAAAATATATTAACTACACGTGTCAGGAAATATGCGTTGTTGCATTATTTTATGTTCATGATAGTGAAAGTATTTGTGTTTCAAGGTAAACGAAATATCTCAAAGGCTCTATGTGAGGGGATCGTCAAGCAAGGCTCATTTCCTTCAACAATGGAGGGTCAATTTATTTTGGTTAACCGCTATATTCAAACCCAAGAGTCTTCCTGTAAGCCGATTTATGTTCAAATATTCTGTAATAAGTTAAAAATAAATGTATGAAGTCACTACACAATTGAAATATTGTTAAAACACTTATTATTTAACTATATGGAATAAGAATATCCTTTTTTGGTTACGTTGTTTATAAGATAAAACAAATCACAGGGTAAAAACATATATAGTCACACTTTACTAAGTTCAGGTTATTTCTCAAACTCTCTAAAGTACTAACGTTACGAAACATGCTGCTTGAAAACACAAGGAACTGTTCCCATGCTAAGGCATCAATTAGTACTTGATTCAATAAGTGTTCTTACAGTTTGTGAAATTAGTTGTACGTTGTTCATGGTAATAGATGTATTATAATTACAATAACTGTAGTATAGTTTTTAAAAACTACTTCAATAACAGTTTTCATTAAAGTAAAGCAATCTTATCGACTCAAGTAATATTACATCTATAGAAAAAACCTTAGTTAACATAAGGAAAATTGTTATATGCAAGTCAAATAGTTACAGTTAATTAACTTTAGCTAAGCCAACATGGCGGGTTTACTCCGTTTCCCTGCCAAATAAAACGTCACACATATAATTAACGTTTAGTGTTTTGAACAATATTAAAGATATCTATAATTTTCAATTACGTGGATCCACTGTAAATAAAATACCGACTTAAAAAAGCTCAACAATTTACCGATATATTCTTATATTTAAAATAGTTTCTACTTTAATACTTATTAATTGTATAACATATTTGTTTAAGTATCATGCGCAAATTGAAAATATTTTATGTCTTATAGCATGGAAGAAAAAGTCGAGTATAAGAAGAGTGAATCTAAATGCATCATAGATGACGTAGTTGCTAGACAGCTGACTGGAAGCGCGAGCTGTTTTTTACTCCACTGAACCTCTTGAAATGTCTCAAAGTTACTCTGTATGGAAACTGGAAACTGGAACATGCGAAATGTCATCCGAATACTAGGTTTAAAATAAATAATAGTACAATTTTATTTCGCAAAACAATTTATAATTACAAAAAAACTTTGGAATATAAGATTGGCTAAAATAAACGAAAACTATTTCAAAGTATTTCTTTTTTAAGATTGTGATTTGCCCAGAACTATAATTAGTTTGTATTATGTGCAGGCAAAAGTTATTTTGTCATCATTGTAAAAGAAACAATTAGTTTCAGTTTTACTTAATTTCTAAAATATGATACATTTTAAGAAGTGCAAACACCAGGGACCTAAAAAATATAACATGTTTTAAATCCGAAGCAAACTCAAAGCACGTGTTGACCATTACGTTACCAGCAGATGGCGAGGGTAAAATGTGGAGTAATAAATTACTGGAATAAGGCTTGAAAATTGAACTATATTTTATATCCGGGTCATCTGCTCCCGAAGCCAATGGTAGGCCCTAATATACTACTCACATCATTGTGCATGGAAACCTGACACGTGGTTGGTCTCAGTCAAACCTTCAACCGGCTCAATATGACATCAAATAATATGTTTCAATCAGTAAATATCCTTCTAAGTCATAAATCTTTCTTTTAAAAACAACAAAATCCTGTAACACGATCGTCAGTGTATCGTGTTTTTTAGAGAAGTAAAATAATTGTCTTGCTAGTGAAATAGTAGAATTCTAATAAAACATTTTGAAGATTTTGATTTCATCTATTTACTATGTTTATTCTGATCTTATCTAATATTGTTATATTACTTTACAGGTTTATAAATGTTATTGATTACATAAATAACGTATGGATTTTGTTATTTTATACTTTACACATGAATTGATAAGTATATGTATTTCAGGAATTAAATTTGCATATATTGAAAATTTTAAATACCCTATGGCCATAGTTTTGCATTAAAAAATGCTACTCTACGTGCAAATGCCTAAAAGTAGACACATTGCCTTTTAAAAAAGGACAATATTGAGTTGCTTTAAATCTACGTTAACTGACTGTAAGACATGTATCTAAAAACGTATTAATTTTGACATTTAAAAGTTTAGTTTAAGTTTTTGTGATGTGCTCTCATGCTTTTGTCATATCAGTGACGGTAACGAAATCTCAGGTTAAATGGTTTATACCTGTAGGCCGATTGCAGTGGTCGCTAAATGCGATACTAATTTGCTTCAGTTCGGCAACACTTAAATAGTTTGTTTATAAATCAACAAATAACAGTGAAAACCTTTGGTAATACCCCTACTCTAGGTACCCACACTTAAGCGTATATATTTAACATGTATTTCTTGCTTTGGGGGTTTGATGTCCTGTACAGAAAGTCTTGACGGTAGTATATTTAAGAAATCAGGTAAGAAATAAGGGGTTTTATTGGCAAAAATCGCCTTACCGTATTAATATACAAGATATAATTTATACTATGTTCATTCCAACCTAAAACCCGGATAGTGTGTTTTGTCCTTGTATCATAATGTTTTAAGATTTCAAGACAGTGATTATATTCGTAACCTTCATCCGAAAACTTTTTTACAAATTAATTGTATGGACCAAAGTGATGTATTCTCACCTCAATATGTCCAAAGATACTCTTTGTCTATTTTAATATAATAATATGAACGTTGTAGTCAGGAAATTAATGCAACAAATTAATTGCATGTATATATTCATGTTTATAGTTCCATAAACTAGTTACCCGCCAAACTGCTTCATTTACGATAACTCAACATTTACACCAAGCACTAAAAATGAGCATCACATAAGTTTTTATGAAATTTATGATTTGTGTAATCATCTGATACATTAAAACTATATGTTCGTAAGATTAACATTGACAGTTTGGAAGCCAATGGGGTAGAGCCTCAGAGAATTTGTTACCGTTTCTTAGTGAGCGTCTTTTTTGTTCTAGGAATAAGCTATTACGTTTCATTTAAATCCGTTTAGTTGTTTCTGAAGTTTTGTGATGAAGCCGTATGTTTTATTTGGATAATGCCGACTTGCGACACCAGCTGCGGGAATTGGAGCAAATATTTTTATCTTTTGGAATTATCCAGCACATATACCGTCTTATTAGTTTCAATTGTGACGTAATTCCAGACGTTAGCTTCATACAGCGGTTTTTTGGACTGTGTTTTGGTGCTATCAACGGATGTTAAATGTTAAATTAAATGTTCTTCTATTCTTCCATACAATTGTCATTGGAATTTTGAAAGCCCAGGTGGTGAAACCCTGAAGGTGTATGTTTTCCCAAACCCCATAAGGTAAATTTAGACGTTAAGGGCTTACAAGTAACACATACACAAGCATTCAAGACCTAAAAAATTTGCTAGTATCCTGTTTAAAAAAATTGCCCTACTTTTTAATATAATTATAATTAGTTAAAATAATAGTCTTATATCGCTGGGACCTGCTTTTCACTTAGTTAGTTTTGAAGTAGGAAAAGAGCGAGAGTAAGATGAAATTTAATAATTTGTAAAAGAAACTGTAGTGTATATATTTTGAATATGACTACCTTAAAATCGACTAGTTGATATAACGAAATTCAAAAGTAAACCAACAGTTGGGATGGTTTATCAATTCCCAAATTTAACTGCAAGTTTCGCTTTTGTTATCTTATATATTTTATATAGCCATTACAGATCAGTTTAAATATTGTTTAAAAATGTAGGATAAATGTTTTTATCCCACATATAAAAGCTTTGAATATATTTACGTCAAGAACAGTAAACTATCCAAGCATAAGACAAGGTAAAGTTTTCTGACAATCCCTTCTTTCAACTTAGAGAAGTCGTACATTCTCGTTCCTTTATCTACAACTGACAAAACAATAAATTTGCTATAATATATAGTATCACATAGTTCATGCTCAATGTATATGGGTTTATACTTAATATTTAAGTAACATCATTCAATTCACTGTTCACTGTGGCATTGACACGTTAAGGTAAAATTAAAAATTGAAAGTAATAATTAAACTGTAAAAAGCGTTATTATAAGTAATTGTAATATACAAGTTATAATTCACAGTAATGAGATAGAATTCATATGTAAAATTATAAAAAAATTAGTTATTTTCTCGTAATTAAGTTGAAATCAAATTATATTTAATAAATTAACTAACATATATCAAATGAATATAGGTTTACATTTCGTTAGCTAATTGTATACCAAAACTATAAAACCTGGGTGAATCTACAACTAGACCAATATTTACATATTAAAAGTCGACAACACATAAACGAGTTATCGCGCAGCACGCTGACGTAAACAGAGCAAATTGTAACGTTAAAGAATTTAATAAAATAAAATAAATGATAACAAAAACATGCGCAATTTTTTGGAAAATTTGATATTTTTTGTGTTTCGCCTGTTCTTATTCTTTTAGTTATATTTATCTTCCATATTGGGATAACACTGTTGTGGATTATAAGATTACGTGAAGTTTATTCAGTAGTTAAATTCAAAATGTTGGTAGTTGGGGGTGATCAACATCAAGATGTGAATAAGTTTTATTTCCAATGTAAAATTCCTTTTAGGCAACGAACTGTGTTTGGTAAATTTTCACTTCCTCTAATAACTTGGCAAACATGTGTGCTATAATTATGAGAGAGGGCTTAATATTTTAAATCTTTACATCCTATCATTTAATATGCATCAGTTTTACATCCGGGGCTTTTTATTCCCTATTTTGACCCCAAAACACCAAATCTAAACTTTTGAACAATACAAAGAATGGTGTTAGGGTTTCCCAATATTTTCTCCCAAACAAAATTGTCCAGACGAATGAAGAAAGGAATATCTCTTAAAATTTGAAGTAAATCGGACAATAAATGCGACCACTAGCATGCAAATACACACTTATAAAGCTAAAATAATAAACAATTTTGAAATGTTAATCATTGTTCTACATTAATTGGTTGCTAGTCACTGATTGTGTTACACAGTACTTGGTCCAATGTTAACCTTACTAAGAATAACTATAAACAATGAACATGGTTAAGATATTTTAATGTCCTTGTTATACCTTACCTGTTAGGTCATTTTTAAATTTGTTGATATGTAGAATAAATAAATAACATAGCACATCGTTTGATTATTATAATGTTTGATGAAACGTTGTAAGTAGCTTTATGTGGTAGTAAGATAACATTTTAAATGCACAGTGTACGCTGGTTTGCTGAGTTGGGAGTGTTTTACCAAAATGAATGTTGCTTATTAAAACTTCATAAATATATATTTTTATATAGGATAAGAAATAATCATTTTGGTTCTATTGAAAATAGTTTTCAGGACACAATTGCATTTCTCTCTTACGCATACAGAGGAATTATAAATTGCCAAGCTATAAATAGACTCACTAGATGAACGACAAAATGCTGTCTGAAATTTTTTTTATTATCAGCCCCTTTATCGAAAATAAAATTTAGGATATTAACTGTGCAAGTAAGTAGTTATTAATTTGTTGAATAAACACTGCTTTAAAACAAATTAAAACCTATTACATAGTTCTCTAGAATGTCACTTATCTTTATAGTTGGTCATTGTGTAGGCTTTATTACATTGGGTAAACCAAACATCTTCATTTCACTATTCCTGTCATGTTTATTGGATTTTTTTCATTTATCACTTGGAAGGTTATGTTTAATACATCTTACGCCATGGTAACCAAGACGCATTATTTGATCTAAGTCACTAAGAAATTATGTTGGTTCCACTAACACAAAATCAACAAAAACACGCTGAAACTAGCACAGATATAACTTTAAGTGTAGGCTTTTACCCGACAGGGCTTCAGAAACAGATGATATATCTCTCTGTCAACTTTCTTCAGAGTGAGAAGTTCAGGTACATTTTGACGTGACACGTTATATTTAACTTACATGTAATAGACTTAGCAATGCCGTCATTCCTGTTGTACTGTCTGTCAACAATTACTAAGTGAAACTTTACAATATGAAACTTAACTTTTGACTCTATATATAGACTGAAAACAAACTAAAACCATATTTAAACTTATAATAATTGTTTGGCATATATTTGAACTGCACTCGCTACACCTCCTTAAAAGTTTTGCAGTCTCGATCATTTGCCAGTTAGAAGCATTCATTAACGGTCATCATCACGCATCAGCTCACATGGCCCATTATAAAGTTAAAAAGGGACATGTACGAGTTATCTTTTAGAATTTTTTAATTTAATAAAAAACCTTCCAATTACAATACATGCTCGGATGAACATAACCGATAATTTGATTATGATGAATTGCCTATAAAAAATATAGTAATTGCATTTTGTTCCGTTAACGAATTCGAATGTTGGTCAAAATAATGTTTGGGCTACTAATGGTTGCAAAACATAAAAGCTTAATTTTTTGGTCTTAAAAATATTGTTTTTACTCAATGTTATGTTGGCAAAAAGTAAAAGCATATAAAAAAACATATGGCAAACGGTTTCATTTCAAAACTAGTTTGCACGCAGCACGCTGACGTGAGGGAAGTGAATTTCCACATACAAAACTTTTAAAACTCAAAATCAGTGTAAAAAAATGCATTCATCCAATTTTTATCGAAATCTGAAAACATTGATTTTTTGGCTGTTCTGATACTCCTGGTTTCATTTACTTGAAAAGCTGGGAATACAATTTTGCGCATTATAAGGTTAGGAGAAGGTCCAGTCAGGCTTAAAAGTAGGCGTGAGGTTGCTGGGGGTAATAAAAGTACTCTAACAAAGGAATAACAGGCTTTTCTAGTATAAAACCCCCATAAGACAACGTACTGTGTTTAGCCGATACACATTTACTTTAATAACTTGGTAAATATTTAAGCTAGAATGATGAGAGAGGGATTAAAACTTTCGCCTTTCTAATTCCCATCTTTATACATGCACTAATTTTACATCTGGGGCTTTTATGACCCTTTTTGGGCCCAAAAACTCGAAATTTGAAAGATTAATCTAAAAAAAATGGGTTTAGAGTTTTCCGATTGTTTTGCCCAACGAACTTGTCCAACAGATTATAGAAAGGAACATCCCTACCAAATTTGAAGTAAATCGGACAAAAAATGTGACCGCTAGAGTGCATACATATATGTATATATATATATATATATATATATATATAAAATTTTGAACGACCCCCCAAAACGTGTTCAGGGGGTCACGTTAGGAACTTCTATGGTGGTCCCGGGCTTAAGTTTCACCGTGCGGGTCATGCTAATAGTTCACTTTCCAAAGGAAATTCACTAATAAAACCAGCTAAAAAAAATACAAACCCACAAACCAAAAATAACAACTTATATATGACCAACACAAGGTCATTCGTTTGCTCGAAACAAGGTTGTGACGATTGCTCGAAACAGTATCTGGGTAGTTAAAAAGAGTTTTATAACTCACGCAAAAAATAAACAAACCGTCAGGTAATTAAAGCTATTTTAAGTGGACAGTATTTAAAATTACATAGAACAGTGGTATCAATAACAAGTCTTCGGACAATATGAAAGTTAGTTTAAACTGGTAAGAAACAAAATAAATTCTTATAAACCTTGCATTTAAATTGGGAATTGTATATGGTATACCAGATGTGATTTTATTTCACTTATGTAACCTTTAAAATAAACCTTATTTTATAACAACAGGGGTATGAATATCAGAAATAGTTCAAATTGTATCTAAACCTCTGAAAAAGGTGGTAGCTTTTACGAAACTTGCTTTATGTAGTTTACACGTCATGAAGCCTTTAGAATAGTAAACGCAAAAAGGAATATTTCTATATATTATATACATGTATGGGTTTATTAAAAACACTTAACTGAATAATTATGTGTTTAATACATTTTTTTAATAAAATTAAGGTTAAACATGATTATTAAGAAAACTAAAAAGGATAAAACAAGAGACAAGATGGACTGAGCAAGTCTTAGGCCGGATGACGAGGCTCAGCTCAGCAGCAGTGTCATGACGAGGATCTCCTCTGCTTGTATTTCATTAGTTTCATTACAAATACGCAACACGTAATATAATACGGTTATAGTATAAGGAAATATTTCTAAAAGACTACTAAGAGAAGTTTCATGACAGTAAAATAGTCAAAAAACTAACACGAGTTGGTGTTAGTGAAAACCAAAATATAAAAAAATCAACGAAAAGGTGGGCAGCCTGAACACTTTAGTAAATCATTTTCAACAAACTAATAAAGACTTCGGTTTTACTTAATTAAAAAAAAACCTTACTCTATCATCTGACTTTATTATCCTAGGCTCAACTTAACTAACAGTCCTACCTTAAAGCTCCTTTAAAAAATAGCATGAAGTCTAGAGCCTATAAAATATAAGCAAAACAGATCATGTTATACATTCCCATCCTACAAACACAAAATTACTAATTATACCTCCTTACGTACTTAGAAAATGTACAAAAAAGCTATTCATAAAGCCCATCCCCCATAAAAAGATTTTCAAAACCGTTAGAAATAAATAAAGAAGGCTAATTTAAAATCTGCAATGGCATTATCAATTTCAGCTCCTATACAAATTCCGGATAAATTTTGGGGGTTCCCTCTGAAAATGAAACCAGAGAAAACTATAATACAAGATTGGATCTGAATCATAGTTATTTTTATTTTTAGCGAATTTCCCCTATAGGGAAGAAGCTATTACCGTAGGTCTCATGGTAAGACTTAAGCCCAAGACCATGATTACTTTTTGTTTTGAGGTTCCTAGGATGCCCAAAACACTATTTGGTCAAATTTATATATATATGTATATAAGTGTATATACCGGGTGTCCCGAACCACTCGTCCACCCCATTTAATTTTTTAACGGTTTAATCTAGAATCACCAGAAAAAATCCTGATCACTAAATCGCAAATGGAGAAGTTAATAAAAGTAGTTTAATTATGAAATATTTACAGAGTGTTCCAGAACTAATGGTCACGAGCTAAAATCTCGAAGATTCGTTATGTAAACATATGACACATTTCATATCGTTTTAAAGGTCTCGTCAAAAAACACAGTTTGGTGAAAACATAAATCAATTACCTCAATCCGTTCCAAAATGGCGGCCTTTTGAACATTTTTTAGAGGTATTTTTGACACCCTGTTTCTCGTAATACACTGAATATTTTTTGTTTTGATTCAAAACATAAATTCCTCTTACACTCAGCAATACTACAATATGTTACATAGCAACACCTCAAAATGCCAATTTCTTCAAAAAACCAAAAAATACAAAAAAATAACGTTTTGAATCGCAAAAATCTAAATTCGTTAACCGGTATCAAAAGTCAAACAAAATATTATAATAGCAATCTTTTCAATCGCTTGAGGTGGTATAAATTTGCCGTGCAGTAAATCACTTACAAAAATAATGTGAACTTGCATTCGACGAAACGGTGGGTATATTGAATACAAATAAATCAGTGTTTTGTGCCACTATACGGTATCTGTAGAATGGACTTCATTAGGCAAATAGTAGATATTTATATATTGTCAAAAGTATTATATTAATAGAAGATCAAGAACTGTCCAAATATCATACGACTTGCAAATAAAAACATATCCTTTAACCTGAAATTAATGTTTCATTGTCAATTTGTATATTTAAAACAAAATAAAACTACTATTAATAGTAAGTTTTGAATTTATCATAAGCTTTACATGATTTTACATGAATTTACGTGTTGTATTCATGCAGTCATTTGAATATCAAGGTGAATACTCAAATGTCTGCATAATTACAACATGGCACCATGACATGGCAAAAATTGTGAAAACAAAAACAAGTACAATAATAAAAGTTAAATCAGCTGTTTTATTGCATCAGCTGTTTTAGTTCACTTTATAATAGTCTCGTCAAAAATCATATATTTCCATTTACTCACTACAGCTGTGGATTGTCCATTACAACCATCAGTATTGTTTGTTATTGAAATCAACATTTAGACCTATCTTAAATGAAAAAACTTTTTATTTATTGCGAATAAAGTAAAAAAATTGGTAAATGTACATAAAAAAGGTTAAACATATTGAAAATATTGTTATCATAATATTTTGTTTGACTTTTGATACCTGTTAACAAATTTTTATTTTTGGGATTCCAAACGTTAATTTGTTTGTACTTTTTGTTTTTTGAAGAAATTGACATTTTGAGGTGTTGCTATGTAACATATCGTAGTCCTACTAAGTGTAATTCATGTTTTCAATCAGAAAAAAAATATTCAGTGGATTACGAGATAAAAGGTGTCAAAAATACCACTAAAAAATTTTCAAATGGCCGCCAATTTAGAACGGATTAAGATAACTGATTTCTGTTTTCACCAAAGTGTTTTTTTGACGAAACCTTTAAAACGATATGACATGTGTTACGTGTTTACATAACAAATCTTCGAGATTTTAGCTCGTGACAATTAGTTCTGGAACATTCTGTAAATATTTCATAATGAAACTAATTTTATTGAATTCTCCATATGCAATTTAGTCATTAAGATTTTTTCTGGTGATTCTAGATCAAACCGTTAAAAAATTAAATGGGGTGGACGGGTGGTTTGGGACACCCGGTATATGTGTGGGCCCGTGAATCCGGTAACAGGAGCAAGAAACGTCTGATTTCGATGAAATTTGGCTTACATGTGTATAGTGACATTCATAACTTTAAGTTCGAAAACCAGAAAAATCGGACCATGGGAAGGGGGGTTTATGGGGGTTTTAAATTTTCCAAAAATCAGTTTATTGCATTTTTCACCCTACAATTTTTAAAACACTCAATTTTGGTTTTGACCATTTTATAGAGCTTAAAAATCAAATAATATAGTATTTTTATTCTTATTTTTTTAATCTTATGGGAAAAAGGTTTTTGACTATTCCTCCGTTCATTTTAATTTAAACTTTACATTTGCTTTTACCATTTAGTTCAGTTATACAAACCAATCATTTTGGTGTTTAAATTGTGATTCTACCTCCAACCGATGCAGAGATATTCAAGGTGCTAAACACAGAGCGTTGTCCAATGTTATACTTATGGAGAATAAATAAAATTTGATATCTCGATTATTTATGAATGTATATTGATAAAACTTGGTATGTGGCTTCATGTAGTACTAGTATATTGATATTTGCACAAAAAATGTTTTTTGTTGATTATCCCCCTAGTCTTTTGGAGAGTAAGTAAAGTTGTATATCTCTCTGAATTATGAACATAAATTAATAAACCTTAGTATGTAGCACCACCTGGTTGATATATTGATAATTGCACAAAAACATATTGTTTCTCTTTCTTCTTGCAACAAACCTGCGTACTCAGACCTAGTGTTATTCTTATGGAAAATTAATAAAATGCTATAGATCACTTATTTGTTTATGTATTTTTATGAAACTTGCTAAGTGGCTTTATGTGGTAGTGGGAAACGTATGCATGCATTGTAAATTCGCTGAGTACACGGGTTTGCTACGTCGGGGGTATTTAAATTTGTAATGGTGAACATTTATTTAACAAGCTTATTCAATCTGACAAAAATAATGTATTCAATATTCAAACGCTGAAGGTATAATTTCAATAAGACAAATAAATACTAGCATTCATCATTCATAATTGTTATATTATATTGAGTAATTTATAATATAAATGGATTAACCATGGCAATGGCTTTGTAAAACATTTGATCATATTATGGACAATCAACCAATGAAAAGTAAATGGTGCTTTTAAAATAAATATAAATTGTATCTCTAATATAATGCCCTAAAAACAAAGTGTAGTGATGGTGGGAAAGGGTAGCTTTTATTGCCATTTGTAAACCACAACGGGATTAAGAGGGTTTTGTATTATTAAGCAACGTTTTAGTAATCATCCTGCATTGACCTATTATTCTTTCTCTTGCTAAGAATAAAAATAAAATTTGTTGGACCTCTATACTGTGGTATAAATAATTTTGTTACAAAAATTAATCTGCACACTTCTTGAAATGTGTTAAAAATCTTGTTTATTTTACTAGGTACAACAATTATTTAACACTTACATTACATATGACCCCCTAAAAAAATTGTATTTATATTTATTCGTTTTAACAGGAACACAGTTCTGACTTCAAACAAACGGTGTTAACTAAAGTAAAATTAAATTTTAGCAACTGAAAATAGGTGGATAAAATGTTACACAAATTAGATTTCTTAAAGATATATCAAAATATTTAATTATATAAATCATTGTCAAATTAATGTAAAATATTTGCTATGTTTATACATGAAAGCAAAGTATCTAAGAACTAATTCAATGTAAACCAACACATGTGAATCTTTCATGAATTTTTTTTTAGGAAACATTACCCAGAAACACATCTTGCCTTAAACATATTTTTTTATGATGAACTGAAACAATTTTAAAATATAGTCAAGGAATAAATATGGATCATATTAAAACGTGCTCTACGTGCAAACTCAATACTCTTAATATGCATGGACGTGTTGGCCTGTAATATCCATACAAACTCAATACTCTTAATATGCATGGTCGTGTTGGCTTGTACTATCCATACAAACTCAATACTCTTAATATGCATGGTCGTGTCGGCTTGTACTATCAATACAAACTCAATACTCTTAATATGCATGGTCGTGTCGGCTTGTACTATCCATACAAACTCAATACTCTTAATATGCATGGTCGTGTTGGCTTGTACTATCCATACAAACTCAATACTCTTAATATACATGGTCGTGTCGGCTTGTACTATCCATAAAAACTCAATACTCTTAATATGCATGGGCGTTTCGGCTTTTACTATTCATACAAACTCAATATCCTTAATATGCATGGGCGTGTTGGCTTGTACTATCCATACAAACTCAATACTCTTAATATGCATGGTCGTGTTGGCTTGTAATATCCATACAAACTCAATACTCTTAATATACATGGTCGTGTCGGCTTGTACTATCCATACAAACTCAATACTCTTAATATACATGGTCGTGTCGGCTTGTACTATCCATACAAACTCAATACTCTTAATATACATGGTCGTGTCGGCTTGTACTATCCATACAAACTCAATAATCTTAATATGCATGGGCGTGTCGGCTTGTACTATCCATACAAACTCAATACTCTTAATATGCAAGGCCGTGTCGGCTTGTACTATCCATACAAACTCAATACTCTTAATATGCAAGGCCGTGTCGGCTTGTACTATCCATACAAACTCAATACTCTTAATATACATGGTCGTGTCGGCTTGTACTATCCATAAAAACTCAATACTCTTAATATGGATGGTCTTGTCGGCTTGTACTATCCATACAAACTCAATATTCTTAATATGCATGGGCGTGTTGGCTTGTACTATCCATACAAACTCAATACTCTTAATATGCATGGGCGTGTTGGCTTGTACTATCCATACAAACTCAATACTCTTTATATGCATGGTCGTGTTGGCTTGTACTATCCATACAAACTCAATACTCTTAATATCCATGGTCGTGTCGGCTTTTACTATCCATACAAACTCAATACTCTTAATATGCATAGGCGTGTTGGCTTGTACTATCCATACAAACTCAATACTCTTAATATGCATGGTCGTTTTGGCTTGTACTATCCATACAAACTCAATACTCTTAATATGCATGGTCGTGTTGGCTTGTACCATCCATACAAACTCAATACTCTTAATATGCATTGTCGTGTTGGCTTGTACTATCTATACAAACAATACTGTTATTATTCTTTGATTGGTTGTCTTCAATGTAATATTTTATTATTTATAGCATGAAAATTGATCATGTGAATAGTATGCAAAAGACTATCCAATTTCTTATTAAATTTTTGGATTTCATAAACGATTTATGAAGTAGATCAGTTGTTATAGCTATATTGTATCACCTAAATTAAGTGCTAAAAAATAAAGTTGTAATGTTTCTGACAATACCATATTTGGGAATTGTTTGAACAAATATAAGCTGTAAATTAAATACAATAATTTAAAATTAAAGGGTACTAATAACATTATATGTGTTTTACATAAAATTATTGTTGGATTTAAAACGTTAACAGAATTATATACAACAACTAAAAACATGTTCTCATATTCCCTCTTATCAATCGTTTGCTTTGTTATCATTAAAAACGGTTTACAAATTAATCAAGTTTACCAAATAAATCTAGCACTACAGTTTATTATTATGAATGGGTAGTATTTTGTAATTTGATCTCATACAGTATTAAAAAAAAGTATGATATAACATTTACGAAAAAATATAATAAATAAGTATTTATTTCTGTTTTACTTATTTCTTTTTGGTATTTAAGTAAAACAAATTAAGGAAAATATAACTTCTTTAACATTACATGAAAATCTAATGGCGTTAATTAGGGTTACGATTGTAATATCAAGTATAAGCAAATAGTAGAATCACTGATTTGTAATATTTAAATTGATTTTTACCACAGCTAATATATATTACGTATACAAAAATATGTTGAATGTACGAACCAAATTTTATGTTTAAATAATTTAATTATTTCATAATAATCATAAAAGCATATTAGAATTTTGTAATTAATACTAATTACTTTGCCTCGAAATATTAAGACCTATTTCTATTTATCACCTTATAAATAATAACTAATGCAAATAAAATGCATTTAAATCAAAGAATGTTATTATTCTTTAACGGTAATTCTGTGTTTTAGTGTTAAAACTCACATTACAAACAAGCCGCGAAACAAATAAATGCCTGTTCAATAATATTCGGTGGAGTGTTAGATTTTTCATCAAGACTTTTTAAATGTTTAATCAAAAACAATCACTACCCCCATGAGAATTCATAGATAGTGTAATTCTAATTTAGTTAATTCATTGATGTTTGCCTCATATAAAAATAGTTTAATATTTTACAGTACGTTAATTAATTCGAGTAAAGGTTTTAAGGAGGTGTAAATGAGGTTACAACGTCTTATCAGTTCCTTTTTTCTACTGATAGAATTGAACGGGAAAGGGTGCGAGTTCAGTGTTTGCTGATGAGATGGAACATTGTCCCAGATTGTTGGGCGATATCACGTGGAAACAGTCTTGGCGTTGTGGGTTTTACGTCGTAAAAAGCGGTCCATTTAATAAAACCCTTTTGTACATATTGTTCCGGGATTGCACAGCTCCCGATTTCGAATGTTTTAAAATAATTTTCAATATATTATTTGTATAAGGTATTGTTTATGCTATAAAATACATTAAGTTTTCGATATACTGTTTTTAAATACCTAAAAACCATAAAATCTTTATGTATTAATTCGTTTATTTTGGTTTTTTACTTGTTCGATATTATTAATATTTCTTATAATTCTACTTTATTTGTTTATTTATTTATAATTATTATTAGTTAAAGATTCCGCTGATAATTAAGTGAAGTAAATAATTAATAACGATGATCAAATAACAATGTTTTTCTTTTGGTTTATGTAGTTTGTGTCTTTAATTAATTTACTTAGTTCATAAGCAACGATAGGCTAAAGAGCAGTTTACTTAGCAGCCAAGTATCAAACGCTGTCAGGTTGAGTTTGGGATTCAATTAGTAGCAATTAATTAGTCAGCCAGAATAACTAAAATCAATAATAGGTCTTTATAGGAATATGTATTTCAATTGTAAGTCTGAGACACTTTCATACAAGAATATTGAAATTCCTTAGTTAACTACTATATAACACATTACCTTTTGATGAAAAATTAATCTGTATTAGTTAGTAATCTACTGTATCTTTGATAAAACACTTTACCTATTTCGAAACTTGTTACTGTTAGACAAAATGTTACAAAATAAGAAAAACTATTTCGCGGAACCTTATTTATTAGATTATACCAACCATAATATGTATTATTTAAGTTGTTGTATATATATGCAATGAAAAATATATTACTAACAAAAGTTACATGAACAAAAATTTAAGCCGTAAATCATAAATTTCCCTTCAGGGGCAGATTGTGAGCTTCAGCCAGAATTGTTATTATTGTATATATGATTTTGGCTAATCATATACTTACATTTATTTTGAATGTAGTAGTGATGCAAATATCTGCTACAAAATTGAATATACTGAGTTGTGCAATATGCAATGACATAAAAACTAAATATTATTTTTATATCTTGGAAGTTATATTACACTTTGTATTTATTTTATTTCTTCTTTTGTAATTTCAGTTTATCCATAGAGATTATACTTACACACATAATATTTTTTTTAATCCTAAAGATTCGTTCGACAGTTTAAAACATGTTGAATGGTTTTTAATATCACTTTCACAAATATAAAAGTAAAAATATTTTAGCGAAATAACTTGGTGTTTCAATTTCCTTAGAAAAAGTAAATATAATAATACTGCACCAAAATCGAGAGTATTAAGGTCCATTATTCTTGAATGCTCTTACGGAAAAAATGATCCCAGCCCCAAAGGAAATCACTGAATATTAAAGAACGCGGAATATTATGTTCTTATATTTTATTATTCGTGACGTCTATTTTTGCTAAAGGTAATATTAAAATAACTTAAAGATTTCCTTTGATGCAATATTTTATATATTTAAACCAAGTACTATCTGTTGATTTCGCGTCATCCTTCATTTAGTTAGCATAATTAATACAATGCGTATGTGAATTTAAATGGTATAACGGTTCGTCTAACTTGGGAAGTAACTTCTAAAAACTTGCCAAATGTTTTCTCAATTAAACAAATGATTGAACAATAAAACACACGTTTAACGTGGTTTTTATCCAACGTTAAGTTCACTGAGGCATTGGTTATTAATGAATTTCCTTTGGAAGGTGAAATATTAGCATGACCCGCACGGTGAAACTTAAGCCCGGGACCACCAAGAAGTTCCTAACGTGACCCCCTGAACACGTTTTGGGGGGTCGTTCAAAATTTTATGTATATATGTATATATGTATATATATATATATATAGAGAGAGAGAGAGACACACATATATATATATATATATATATATATATATATATATGTGTGTATGCACTCTAGCGGTCGCATTTTTTGTCCGATTTACATAAAACTTGGTAGGGACGTTCCTTTCTATAATCTGTTGGACAAGTTCGTTGGGAAAAACAATCGGAAAACTCTAAACCCATTTTTTGGGGATTAATCTTTAAAACTTCGAGTTTTCGGGCCCAAAAAGGGTCAGAAAAGCCCCAGATGTAAAGTTAATACATGTAAAAATATGGGAATTAGAGAGGCAAAAGTTTTAAGCCCTCTCCCGTCATTCTAGAATAAATATTAACCGAGTTATTAAAGAAAATGTGTATCGACTAAACACAGTACGTTGTCTTATGGGGGTTTTACACTAGAAAAGCGTGTTATTCCTTTGTTAGAGTACTTTTATTACCCCCAGCAACCTCACGCCTACTTTCAAGCCTGTCTGGACCTTCTACTAACTTTATAATGTGCAAAATTGTATTCCCAGCTTTGCAAGTAAATGCAACCAGGAGTATCATAACAGCAAAAAAATCAATGTTTTCAGATTTCAATATAAATTGGACAAATGTATGATTTTACACTGATTTTAAGTTTTAAAAGTTTTTATGTGGAAATTCACTTCCCTCACGTCAGCGTGCTGCGTGCGAACTCGTTTACGGTTCATTTATCTAGATATGTTAATAAACTTTATTTTCATCAACATTTAGGCGTTATCACAAAGTGCGCTTTAATATTACGTAAACAATAATAAAAAATGTACCTCCTGCATTCATGTTTGTAATTTAGTTTGTTTATCTTTGTTAAATCCCTTTGCTGATAAATTGTAGTGTAACAATCTGTATAACATAGAACGAACAGCTGTCATTTAATAAGACAAAGAATGGTTGGACACTTTAGGAATAACTAAATCCGTTTGAGCAGGATTTCTATAAATTCCAAATTCGATGCTGTTGCTAGCTCGTGATATGTTAATGTATAAATGTCTAAAGATTGTTTAATTATTCCACTTACCTCAGTTTCCATTTTGATCTTAATCGTAGGATGCTGGTTATTTAATTAGTTTGGCATGACCTTGGCCTGCCTTCTCGTGCCTTTAAACTACTTAAATAACCAGCACCCTACGATTTAGTTCAAAATGGACACTGAGGTCAAAGGAATAATAGTTTTTTAAGACGTTAAAATATCCCGGGCCAGCAACAGTATCAAATTTGGAATTTACAGAAACCCCGCCCAAACGGATATAATTATTCATAAAGAGTCCAGCCGTTCTCTGTATTATAAAATCACAGCTTTTCGTTGTATGGTATACAGATTGTAAACTACAACTTATCAGCACAGGGATTTAACAAAGAAAGAGGGATTATCAAACAAATAGCACTTAATTATGGATATCACACCGGCATAATATACAATCGTATTAGAAAAACAAAATGCAAAATGATAACCCCTCCAATCAGTAAAAAGTACACCTCCTTTAGGTGTACAAATAGGTATTCTCAAAACATTGGAAAGGTGGATATCACACTGGCATAATAGACAATCTTATTAGAACACACAACATTCGAAATGATATAATGAATAAATGGTAAGTTTATAATATAAATAAAAGGTGCCATGGCTTCAGCAAATACCATTATTGGTATTAACTAGGAGTGCGCTCTAATGTCGCGTAAGAGGATGAACCGAAGAGTTAAATTACTACCTTATTTTATAGTTAAATGACACTTACTGAGCAGTTTAATATTGTGAATTGCATGATAAAAAAATATTGACTTTTTTAATTATTCATACAAATATTATAGTAAAGCAAAAAATACACTAAATGAGGTGTAATAAAATGTACATTATGTATTAAATAAATATCATAAAATCATGCAATTGTCTGTAAAGGACAAAAACAGTAATTTCCAAATCTTACAAAACAGTTTTGAGGAAGTTGCACTTGTAGCAGTAATTTCAGAAAGCTACATCATATTTTGATATTACAGTAGGGTCATATCTGTATACAGTATTGTCCATTAGCGTGCAATTTAATAAAAATGGCATACTAATAGAGTTGAAATATTGTTTTATTGTAATACATTTCAAATCAGGAGTTCAGAGAGTACAACATTTTAAACTATTATATTTTGAAGTAGAAATAAATCTTTATAAACATTAAAATGAAACATATCTATTCATAATATAAATCGAAGTCTCTCTCCACGTCTGAATATTTATATGTTACCTCCTCCTAAACCACTCGCCCGATTTCGATGAAACGTTGTATGGTCATTCAGGTTAACCTTGGAAAGCAACTAATCAGTCCTAGAACTTTAGAGCTTCGCCCCACTGTACTTCAATGTTACCATGCTACCATCTTATGGAAGAAATATTTGTTATATTTCAAAGGTGACCAATATAAAACTTTTTAAAAAGCTGCCTATTTATTTCAAGCTGTAATGTAAATAGTATGGATTTTTGAAAAACATAATCTCTCTCTAAATTACTTTTGGTTTCTTTTAGCGAATTTCCCCTATAGGGAAGAAGCTATTACCGTAGTCGGCATTGTAAGACCTAGGGCCGGGACCATGATAACGTTTCGTTTTGAGGTCCCCAGACCCCAAAAACACCATTCGTTCGAAACTGTGTATATATATATATATATATATATATATATATATATATATATATATATATATATATATATATATATATATATATATATATATATATATATATATATATATATATATATATATATGTTATTCCCCATGTGATTCTTATGGAGAATAAGTAACGTGTTTTCTCCCTTAATTATGAACATAAATTAATAAAATTTGGTTTGTGGCTTTACCTACTTGGGTTATATTAATATTTGTATAAAACCCCATTTCTTGTGTTTCCTGCTTCAGCAAACCTGCATACTCAGCCGCCATGTTATTCTTATGGAGAATAATAAAAATATCATAAATCATGTCAATTTATGAATATATTGATGAAACTTGGTATGTGGTATTAAGATACATATATATGCATTGAAAATTCGCTGAGTACGCAGGTTTGCTGCTACGGGGGTATTTAGCGAATTTCCCCTATAGGGAAGAAGCTATTACCGCAGTCGGCATGGTAAGACCGAAGAGTTAAATTACTACCTTATTTTGATAGTTAAATGACACTGAGCAGTTTGATATTATGAATTGCATGATAACAAAATAAGTTGCTCCCCGGGACAAACGTTTTGAGGTCCCCAGACCCCAAAAACACCATACGTTCGAAACTGTATATATATATATTTATATATATATATATATATATAAATATATGTGTGTGTGTGTGTGTGTGTGTGTGTGTCCGTGAGCACGATAACTCTCGGAAAAATGATCCGATTTTGATGAAATTTGGTATAAACAACATTTATGACTTTAAGATCAAAAACCAGCCAGATCGCTCCATCCGAAGGAGTATTGTGGGGGGTTTTGTACCCCAAAAATAATTTTTTTAACTTTTTACATATAATTTTTGAAATAGTCAAATATTAGTTTTTATCATTGGATATAGCTTAAAAACACACAATTTGGTATTTTTATCATTTTTCTACGTCAATTGGTTACCGATATATTGAAAGTGCTAAACACAGTACGTTGTCTAATGTTATTATTATGGAGGAAAAGAAAATTTTTATTTCTCGCTTATTTTTGTGAACGTATACTGACGAAACTTGGTATACAGCTTCATCTCGTTGTGGTCTATTGATATTTGCTAAAAAAATTATATTTTTTGCCAACGGCTATCGTAGCAGCAAACCTGCGTACTCAGCCCCCATGTTATTCCTACGGAGAATTATTAAATGCTCTGTCTCCCTTAATTATGAACATAAATGAATAAAAACTGGTATACGACTTCTCCTAGGTGAGTTATATTGATTTTAGCATAAAACCCCATTTTTTGTGTTCCTTGTTGCAGCAAACCTGCGTACTCATCCCCAATATTTTCTTATAGAGAATAATTGATAATTTAAACGTCACATTTTGTAAATTTTAATGTACGTAAACGTCAAATTTTGTAAATTTTAGTTTTATACAGTATGATATAAATAAATAAATTAAGCTTACTTTTTCAATTTCATAATTGCCAAAGCTACAACTTTAAGTTAAGCAGCATTACAGTAGTGATGAAAAATCTACTATTCAATTAGTTTTTTTTACTTATTATAAGTAAAAAATCAAAACAAACTGATATATTATAATATATTATAATAATAATAATTATAATAATAATATTATACGTATTAAACATGAGGTTTCTGTTTTTTGTTTTTTAGTGAATTTCCTTTGGAAAGTGAACTATTAGCATGACCCGCACGGTGAAACTTAAGCCCGGGACCACCATAGAAGTTCCTAACGTGACCCCCTGTTTTTTGTTTTTTAGTGAATTTCCTTTGGAAAGTGAACTATTAGCATGACCCGCACGGTGAAACTTAAGCCCGGGACCACCATAGAAGTTCCTAACGTGACCCCCTGAACACGTTTTGGGGGGTCGTTCAAAATTTTATATATATATATATATATATATAGAGAGAGAGAGAGAGAGAGAGACATATATATATATATATATGTGTATGCACTCTAGCGGTCGCATTTTTTATCCGATTTACTTCAAATTTGGTAGGGACGTTCCTTTCTATAATTTGTTGGATTAGTTCGTTGGGCAAAACAATCGGAAAACTCTAAACCCATTTTTTGGGGATTAATCTTTCAAATTTCGAGTATTTGGGCCCAAAAAGGGTCAGAAAAGCCCCAGATGTAAAATTAATGCATTTAGAAAGATGGGGATTAGAGAGGCGAAAGTTTTAAGCTCCCTCCCGTCATTCTAGCATAAATATTTACCGAGTTATTAAAGAAAATGTGTATCGGCTAAACACAGTACGTTGTCTTATGGGGGTTTTACACTAGAAAAGCCTGTTATTCCTTTGTTAGAGTACTTTTATTATCCCCAGCAACCTCACGCCTACTTTAAAGCCTGTCTGAACCTTTTCCTAACCTTATAATGCGCAAAATTGTATTCCCAGCTTTGCAAGTAAATGAAACTAGGAGTATCAGAACAGCCAAAAAATCAATGTTTTCAGATTTCAATAAAAATTGGACAAATGTTTATTTTTACACATATTTTGAGTTTTAAAAGTTTTTTTTGTGGAAATTCACTTCCCTCACGTCAGCGTGCTGCGTGCGAACTCGTTTACTTTTTAGATGCGATGATTTATTTAACGTGGAACTGGATTTCCTTAACATCTCTAAAATAAACTAAAGGAAACATCAAATGTTAACTCAAATAATCCATATTTAAATTATCCATTGTAAAAACTTTATTTAAAATAAACTGAAGTATGTAGGAGGTAGTTTTTATTTATTTTCCTACCTGTATATCGCCTTTTCAGTTCCGTTTCAATGCCAAAACGTCTGTAAATTCGTATAAATTTGAGAATAAATTAATGAGTCTAGATCACGTATATGCTGCAAAAATACCATTTAGTATTAAAACAATCTGTCAGCTCCAGCGCTGTCAAAGTCCGAATGTCGTCGTTCTCTTTAATGTGTATGAATTTGTTTGGTAACCACCATTGCAACTATATTTCTCTCCCTTGCAGTTTCACAACTTATGGGTAAATATTGATTTCTGGGTCAGTAAAAAGCAGTATTGTAGTAAAAAATCCAAATTTATCAGTCAAAAACTAAAAACGTATCACAAATCGATGAAGTATCATCATAAATGGAATTTAAAAAAATTAAGAACAAATTTATGAGTGATTCATATTTTAAGAACCCTACTGAACTGAATAAGTACTAAATTACTTACGGCTTATTATAGCTTTTAATCTGTGATATAAATTAAACTTGGTAAAGAAGTACAATTGTTTATTGAAATTCCATGCGTATTCTTTTCAATTATATCAACGAAGTCGGAATGTAAAAATTCAAAAGAAGTTCAAAAGGAGAAAGCTCTTCACAAATATCAATAATTGTTACAATAATTTCATAACTATAATATTTTTATATTTTCCTTCCTACATATAGACACGCTCATCCTACTCAGAGTAGTTAATTCGTCAAATATGTGCATTTCTTTTTCAATGACCCTGTATGCAATAAAATGCACCAGTGTTTGATATTACGGCACGGCACTACTGCAATAAAACATAATGATGGACGAGGTTAGAATGATAACGAATGTCAAATAACTTCACATGAGGGCTATAAACAATTTAACATTGAGACGACATATTAAAGTTTAATTTTTATTGTGACGTTCTAATAAACTTACATAGTGAATTAGTGTTGTGTGTTCTCTTTGTTATTAAATGAAACCATAAAACACCATTTCAGAATAAACATTTATTAATATTATAGAGAGCCATAATTATATTAGTTGCACATTTCGACAAGACATTCAGAGAGAGAGAGAGAGAGAGAGAGAGAGAGCGAGGGCGTCGCCAACGCCACGTCACTTCAGTTTGTCACTGTTGCCAACATAGCAAAACATAATGAGTCATACATCAATAATCATTTATGTATATAACATACCTCTTCTTTAATTTTTTTTTAGAATACAATTTTAAAAATACAAACTAAAGAATAGTCTTCAGAAAACATAGATTAAAGCTACTGTTGCTACATAACATAACCTTAAAACAATAGAGCCTTTTTTTCAATAGGCCATTTCAACGTAAAAAGAAATCCTTTTCCAATAGGCTATAACTTCACCAAATCTCATTAACAACATAATGTGTTAGTCTATAAATAATAATAATACTCTTCTAGCTGAAATTAAAACAAGTTTATCTTACCAAATAACAACATTTATGTTATCATATTAACAACCGAAACATGACATTTTGCCTTTTGGATACTAACAACCTACAGATTATTTATTTTTTTTGGTTTTATTACTCTACCGTATCTAGACTTATTTTCCATACTTTCAATATTAGGATTTGTATTGCAACTATTATTAGGTACAGGAGTTTCACCATAGATTAAGCATACTCCTTAGGAGATCACCCATCGTAATGGGACAAGCGTACACGGTCTGCTTGTACGTCCAAGGCGACGGCGGAGCTAGTTCGGAACGTCTACGCTGCCGCGCTGCTGTCGCTGCCCTTCCCCTCTCCCCCTTCGGCCGCGCGCCCATCCTAACAGCCCCTCCGCTAACCCCTCTTAAATCTCCCATCTCCCAACCCCCAACACACACACTCCGCTGAGGGCACCGACCGAAGCCCGTTACCACGTCCCGCCACCGCCAACGACCGAGGCGCCTCACCGAGGTGGTGTACTGCCTGAAACTTAAAACTATTTTTTCATAACATTTATTTGTTATTATTAACCTGTTCACATTTATTTGTAATGGTTTATCTTTATTAAAAGCTTAAGGATTGTTAAGCGTAATTCTGAGTTCAATTTTAATCTTTAAAATCACCACAACTTCTTCTTTTGTGGACTGATTAATAAATGAGGTGTCGTTGGATTTGTATTAAGAATTACTCAATATTTTGTTTCTTGCAACATTTCATTCAAGTTACTGGTTTTCATGAAATTTGACTTTACAATTTTCAAATGACTGTCATTTTTTAATTAGATAAGTTTTGAGAAAAATATGTTTGGAAATTTTAGGTATCAACGGTTTAAATACAATGTTTCATAAAAATATCTAGTAGGGTTCTTAAAATAATAATTATTTTAAAGAAAATACAAAATGGTGGATTACGGCTAAACTTAGCTGAAATTGAAACAATTGTAGTAGATAATTTTGACTTATTTTCATATGTGGAATCAAATTCTGCGAAGCACACCACGCTTTTTTGTGACGCCTGTATATATACTTTGAATTACACATATTTGCCTGATTACAATTAAGTTTATTTTTATTATATAGGTAGTCATGAATTCCTTTCATGAAACGTGACAAAAGTGTTTTTAAATAACCCTTATATACGCCATAACAATTTTAAGCAGATACGTTTACTTGCTATTTTGTAATAATCGTTTAAATTTGAGATTTACTCACACATTGTAAAAAAACACCGATATTTTACACTTTTTTCCTTATATAAATTTTAAAAATCGATGTAAAGATTTGAAACTCCGTAATATAAAATTTGACAATATTTACGTTTATTTGATAGGTCTCTCGTTAAAATCGGACTGGCCGTTTCGTAGGTGTGATACCGTAAACTCGAGTATCCATAATTTCTGCGCGAACAGTTGTCACTTTTACGCTAGGGTTGTAGTGGTGACCTTGGCGAAGATGAGTCACTCACAGTGTTGGCGGGAAATTCGCGGTCTGAATTTGGCTAAAAATAGCCTTAGACAGCCTGACACCCCTTTCCCAAGGAATACCCCTCTTTCCCCAGTTTGATTCCTCACCTACACCACCTTCTCGATTCGTCATTTACAGTGCGATCTTTGTTGAGTCTGCATCGAAATTGGTTTACCATTGTTTTATTCAAGTGCGCTCCCTAGTTGTTGTATTGTGATACAGTTAAGTGTTACTGAGTGTCAACCTCCTTCGAGTTAACACACTTATTCTCTGCAGTTGGTAAGTAACCATTATTATTATTATTATTATTATTATTTAATGTATGTTTGCCTTTTTGGCAACACTCTTCAATAAACGATATGAGAGGTTTTTCTGTTGTTCAAAGACATTTACACTATTTGCTGGAGGGAGGAGTTATGAAATGTACATCAGCATGGACATGAACAAGTCTGGTTTACTGTTGCTTTACCATGCTATACATTTTTATAAATCTTAGGCCCGAGTCGGTGGCCGTTTCATGTGTTTATTAATTAACTCAGAACTCAAAACGACCGCCCGTGGGCTTTCCCTGAGGACTTTTCTAAACTGCAATAGGCCTATGCCCCTTATGGATATATACCGGTTGCCTAGATTCGCGCAAAACTTCAGCAGAATTGATCCAGTGGCATTGGCGTGATGGAACAATAGACAGACACCACCTCATTGATATAATAGTAAATGTAGTAAATATTATATGTAGGCGTAATTAATTGACACAGTTTTCAATTTTATAATGAAATTTTTAACAACAAAATAATGATCACACTTTGATTACCTAGGATTTCAGCAAACCTGCGTAGGCCCCTACTCAGCTCCCATGTTATTTTTATGGAGGATAGTTAAAATGTGATATATTGCTTATTTAATATTGTATATTAAGGAAACGTGTTAAGCGGCTTTATGACATATATATGCATTGGAAATTCGCTAAGTACGTAGGTTTTCTGCATTGGGTTTCTTTACACATTTAAATTACACATTGATTGTGTCATTCTTTTACATTACATCATGTGTTTTAGGGGAAAATGGCGTCGACCTCTTGTGATGTTAAAAAAAAATACAGTCGCAACTTGTGTTCCTTCACCGGCTGTGGAAGAAGTAAAGCTCGTTATCCAATGCTACACTTTTTTAGATTTCCTGTAAAAAGACCTTCAATTTGTGATGTTTGGATCCATAATTGTGCAAATGAGGCTTTAGATACGGCCACGAAGAAAACTTTGGATAGAAGAGTGGTGTGTGAAAAGCACTTTGAAGACAGTTGCTTTTTAAGCACTCTGAAAACTAGATTACACGCATGTGCAATCCCAACAATTTTGTCTTTGCAAGACATGAATGACGCGCCGTCAACGGTTGCTGCACACATGCTCGTGGCCCAGCAACCAAACCACATAGAACCCCCATCAGAGCAAATTCAATTGTATCAAGAACCATTAAACCCAATGCAAACCCCACGAGCAAATATCAATCAACAACCTCACGTTGAAGACAGACAGGCTGGCTGCGAGGCGCACTCGCGTAGAGCTTTATTTGTCACGCCTAGTCCTTCAAATACTGTCCACACTCCACAGTACAAAAAATTTAAAAGCGTTAAGGGGCGTAAACAAACCCCCAAACAAACCTTGACACCTGGGAAAAAAAAGTTGTTAGCTAAATTGAATTTATCAAGAAAACTTAAGCGAAACTATCAGCAGAAAGTAAAGCGCCTGCAAAATAAACAGACCACCATTACAAAGGAAATGGTGATATCTGCAGTTCAAAACATGCTACCAGTAAATGTTTCAAATTTTGTTTGTATGCAATTGAAGCATGTCAATATGAAGAAAATGCCATGGACCGAGGAAGAGAAGTTGCAAGCCTTAGCAATGAGGTACGCTTTTTATACACTGTATTTTTTTAAGCCGTTATTTGCCATTTCGTATTTTAAAAAAAAATGTATAATTAAAAATTCCTTGGAGATATTTACATGATACTTGGTATAAACTTTAAGTTTATTGTTATTAAAGTTTAAAAAAAATTGTTCTTACCAAACTTATTGAATTTCAAAATGGAGTAAAATTCAAATTCAAATTTAAATGGCCTCCATATCGAAATGTAATAAGTTCGGTACTACATTTCTAACGGTATGCGATAATTTCTCCCCCCACACAAACTCGTAGAAGAAAGACCACAATTTTTTGCTTGCCAACTAATATAAGGATTTGTCCACTTTGATCTGTTTAGGGGATAATTCCAGACCATATTACAGTTTCTATAAATTGTAGCAATATTTTTAGTGTCAAATATACAATTTTACAGATACAAATCGCCAGCATTGTATGACCAGATGAGGAGCGATGGGTTTGCGCTGCCTAGCACTTCGACAATAGCACGCTGGCTGCAGGCTATCGACTTGAGGCCTGGTGTGTGCTCAGAAATCATTAGCATGATCAAAAATAAAGTCGAACACATGGGTGATTGGGAAAAAAACGCTGTCCTACTGTTTGATGAGATGAGCATCAAGTCAAGTCTTGACTATGACTCGAAAAGGGATGTGGTTGAAGGTATTGTCTTTTGTCGATTCTATTTTAAAACTATAATACATATATTATCATATGAAATTACCATCTTCTTTAATTAATTTGAAGAAACACAATTCCTAAAACTACATTGCAAAAAACACTAAAAGTTGTTTATTATTTTGTTAATAAGCTACCAAAGTTAATTGTTAAACGAATTTTGAATTATAAAATCTAAATTAAATTAACAGTATTTTAATGCATTTAACCAGTGACCTTATGATGAACTTTACGAATAACCTCTTTAGCTTTATCTCATTCTCTATTTACCTCTTCCTCCTACCCCCTCTCAATCCATCAACCCTCTCCCCCTCCATCGCCCTTTTCCCCTCACATCCAGGTTATTTGTAGTGGATTTCTTATGGAAAGTAATCTATTAGCATGACCCGCACGGTGAAACTGAAGCACGGTTCAAAATTATATATATGTGTGTGTGTGTGTGTGTGTGTGTGTGTGTGTGTGTGTGTGTGTGTGTGTGTGTGTGTGTGTGTATGTGTGTGCACTATAGCGGTCGCATATTCATTTTTTGGTGTATTTGTATCATCCCCAGCAACCTCGCGCCTACTTTCAAGCTTGACTGGACCTTATCCTAACCTTATAATGCGAAAAGTTTTATTCCTAGCATCGCAGGTAAATGAGACCAGAAGCATCAGAACAGCCAAAAAATCAATGTTTTCAGATTTCAATGAAATTCATTTCCCTCACGTCAGCGTGCTGCGTGCGAACTCGTTTATTTATTAACAAAGTTATAGATACAAATACATAAATAATTGACAACACACTTAATCCTTAACATTTTTTATTTTTATTTTTAAATTTACTGTGGTATTTCAGGATTGTTCGATCTAGGATAAGACGGCCGTAAGCCATATCCAGCTACCCATGTCCTTCTGTTTATGGTCAGAGGGCTTACCTATAGATGGAAAATGCCAATCGCTTATTTTGCCACCAATAAAATGGTGAACGGCTCTGTTGTGGCAAAACTTGTTCCGAAATGCATAAATGCTGTGCAAAAAGCTGGGCTAAAAGTGAGAGCAGTAGTCTGCGACCAAAGCTCGGTGAACAGAAAAGCAGCTACGCTACTTAACACGTCTTCAGAAGCCCCATTTTTTAAAATCGACGGTAGGAAAATCTATTTCGTCTACGATTTTCCTCATGTTATCAAATGTATCCGGAACAATCTAATGAAGAGAAAAAACGGCTGTTTTGTGGGGCAGATGACATTTAGCAAGACACCCACGTTTGTAACTCATGAGGTAGGTGGTGTTACAACGTTCAAGATTTAATATTTCGTTATTTAATGTATACTCAATTTAATTATGTTTAGCTACCGTATGTTCATTATGTAACATCTAACGACATGTTCACAAATATAGGGGACTTATAAAACAATGTAATTACATGATGTGAATGTTTCAGGAAACAGTCAGTCCTGATGAGCAGAAGGCAGCTGCTTCAGGGGAGCCGGGTGAAGAGCCCAGTATTGGTGTTGTTGACTGGGCTAACGTTCAAATGCTCTACAACATCGACAGCCAAGCCGCCAAGTCTAGAGCAACCAAACTGACGGAGAAGCACATCCGGCCAAACAGTTTCGAAAAGATGTCGGTTAAGTTGGCAACGCAAGTTTTCAGCTTATCCGTCAGTGCAGCCATGAAAACTGCTGTTGAAACTGGAGAGCTGCCTTCAAGCGCGCTTGATACAGCGTACTTCCTCGAACGGATGAACAACGTATTTGACGTGATGAATAGCACACATAAGTTCAGCCCAAACCCATACAAATGTGCTATTTCCGCGTCTAGCAACAGCCATCTTAAAAAGCCGTTTGTTGCATTAGTTGAAGACATAAACTGGGCGAAGTCTTTGAACATGTTAAACAACCAAAAAAGGCCACCTTGTTTGAACAGCTTGGAGCACTCATTGATTGCTACCAGAATGCTCTGGACCGATTTGAAAGAAGATGGGGCAAAATACCTCTTGACTGGAAGGCTAAACCAGGACCCAATCGAAAATGAGTTTTCGGTCGCCAGGCAGAAGTGCGGGTATGTAAACGTATTAGCATATTTTAGTGTAATATTGTAATCCAAATGAAATACAAATGATTTATTGTTTACGTTACGCTTGGTTATTCCACAATGTTATCAACAAAATAATTTGCAGTAAATTAAATATAAGTAAATAAAAAATTAAAGTAAAGTAAACAAAATTTAAATATAATATTAGGTAAATTTTATTATCTTAAAATTATATTAAATTTGCTTGTCATTACACAATGGAAATTTGCTTGACAATAATTTTAAACGTATAATACAAAATAACCAATAACATATACGTTTATTTGTTTTTCTAAAAAAATTGTATATTCTAGGTTCGAAAGAAATCCGTCTGTTCGATTGTTCCGCCAAAACTTGAGGCATAGGATACAGGCAGCTCTGGTCCTACCCCCAGCTGGAGCCAACTGCGAACCCGACGACGACGAACTTCTGTCAACAATGACGGTAGAGGCAGAACCACACAGCGGATCCTCACCAGCCTGTCAGTCAGCCACGACCGCCCTCCCCACTGCGGAACAGGAAACCCCTCTCACCCCAGACTCGGACACGGACGAGGATAATGACGACGATCTTAGATCCTCATTGCCATCATTAGAATCCTGTTCCGTTAGGTGTGAAAAATTAAATTCCTCATTTAAGTTTTTTTTTACTAAAAAAGTGTTTTGAGTGGGAAAGCATTGTAAGTTTATACATTTTACAACTATTTTAAATTAATTAAAGAAAATAATTACAAAAATAATTTTATAATTTTAACACTTTATACACAAAGAGCTACATTTTTCAACTAATAACTTGTATTTTTACTAAGGTATTTCACCGGGTACGGCGTTCGGTCCTGCTTGAAAAAATTCCAATGTGCCGACTGCAGGAGGGAACTTTTGAAGCTGCCATCTGGTCATACAGCAGACAATCCTGAAGAGGCCCTCATCAGAAACAAGGAGTACCGGGATGAAACAAGCAGTCTCGTATATCCAACAGATGAAACAACAGAGGTAGTGGACATCGTGCTAACAGTTTTGGATCATATATTAAAGACCAAAATACACGTTGTTTGGTTTAAGAAAAATGTCATTCTCAAATCAAAACAACGAATTTTCAAGACCCACCCAGACTGGATGAGAGGTGGCACTGAGTGCTATAAGCACAGGGAGTTCATCATGAACAAGATCGTCTCTGCCAAAATCAAAAGAACTCTACAAGCCATGTCCAAAGAACTGCGCCAGCCCGGTGGAAAATATGGTGGCCATTGGGAAAAAGTAATGAAACTGCAAAACAAGTAGGCTATTGCTTTCTTTCAATGCCCAGATCATTTGTTTAAAAATGTTAAAGTAATAAAACTTAACCAAAGCTAGTAATTGTACAAAATTATTAACAATACAAGTCCTTTTAAAATCAGATGGGTATCTTAAAATCAGCCAAAAAAGAAATGTGATACGCTATATCGTAAATAAATATTAGATAACAACCTTGCTTTGAATTGATGAGTAAATCACGTTTCATAATAATTACTGATATTCTTTAATTTCAAACCTGTATAATTTCTTAATTTTTCAAAATTTTTTTTCAAAACGAACATACATTTTATTTGAACTTAATAAATGTTTTCAAAGTTAATTACACAAATAACAGAAATTACTTTATTTATTTTAATAATTTTAAATTTTTCGCGGAGTTTTTTTAGCCGGTAAAAGTCCGGCACTACTCTCGAATACGGATTTTTGAGTGTCCATGAGGATTTCCTCTCCGCCCGACGAAATTAAAAGGAAAAAAAAATTGTGAAAAGAATTAAGTGGGATTTTAATAAGGAAATATTGTATGTTATGAATTCACTGAATCATTGGTAATGAAATATCGGTTATACATACTATACACCTATTACACTAATTTGTAATTATAACAGTAAGAGTATTTTCACAAGCGAACGTAGAACATTTATTTATCAAGGGAGAAGCCGCGATTTGACGAAAGGAAGGCACTAGGGCTGGTGGCTCGCAGACGCCCTGCGTGCGAGCCACGGCACTAGGGCAGTGTCGCGTCGGCAGCGCCTATCTTTCTCACTTCCTCTCTCTCTATCGCACAGGTACTCCCGCTCTCTCTCGCACACGGATGTCGTATCCCCTCCTAGCCCGCGGATCGTTGGTTCCTCACGTGGCCACGAGCTGCGCCACTGCGCTGATGCCGTCGGCACTAATTCTATGCTAGTACTAGAAAGTCCCGCAGGAGCACGCCACTGTTCACCCGTCTTCGTCTGACAACTTGCTAATGCAATATCTCCTAAGGAGTATGCTTAATCTATGGTTTCACTCAATTGTCTAGGGCGTTTTGCTAGATGTAGCATAGGGCTTCTTACAGGACTGTGTTCTGTTAGCCTAGAGCTATGACTTGCATTAGGACTACAACTCTTATATCTAGGACTGGCATGTGGACTAGTTTTGTTTGGAGACAACTTTTCATTATGGTAACTTTCAATAGGGTCATGGTTTACATAAGATTTTCTTAAAAATAAGGAATTTCTTCTAAGTTGTGAACCCCTACCTGTCTGTACAATATATGACCTAGGTGCAACATGCTTGCTAATGACAACTGCAGGGTCCCATATTTTATTATTTCTTAAGACAACTTTTTCTCCAGGGACAAAAGGTTTTTTATGTTTAGAAGATCTGTCATAATACAATTTACTTTTCTTTTGTGAATTTACTAGCTTTTGCTTTACATGAGATTGTATTTTAGGGGCTAACAGATTGTTTGAGATTGGAAGCTTGGTTCGTATCATTTTCGAAAACAATATTTGAGAAGGGCTTACATTAACATCGTGTAAGGGTAAACTTCTATATTCCATCAATGCAACAGCTACATCTTTCTTATCATCTATGCACTTTTTTAGAATTCTCTTACATATTTGTACAGGTCTTTCACACAGGCCATTAGATTTAGAGTACAATGGACTTATAAAACTAAACTTAAAATTCCACTCTTTGGCAAAATTATTACAAACCAAAGAATTGAAAGGTACATTGTCAGCAACAACTATTTTAGGTATACCATGTGTAGAGAAAATTTCTTTAAGTATCAATACCACCTCAAATGCTGTTTTGTTTTCATTTGTTTCAACTCGATCCATTTAGACAGATAGTCAATTAGTACTACGTAAGGATTGCCAGCAAATTCCAGTATATCTATTGCAACTTTACTAAAAGGTAAGTCAGGTATTTCGTGAGACAACAAAGGTTCCTTAATATTCTGATTACGAAACCTTTCACAAATACTACACCTTACAACCATATTCTCAATGTCTTTTGTGATGCCCGGCCAGTATACAATTTGGCAAGCCCTAGCCTTAGTTTTTTCAATGCCAAAACGGCTTTCATGTAACTTACTTAATATGTACTTTCTCATATCTACAGGGATAATCACTCGGTCATTTAAAAACAACAAACCACCATCTTGGGTTATTTCACTTCTTTGACCAAAATAAATTCTAGCCTCCTTACTCACTTTACTTCTAGTTTTAGGCCAACCGTATTTTACATAATACATAACCTTGCATAAAGATACATCATTTTCAGTACTTAACCTAACCTCATCTTTTTTAGTGTCAGACATTGACACTTGTTTTGCTAGACCTATACAATGTATCACATCATTCGCAAATTCATCAAAGTTTGCATCAGAACTGTTTTGTACACAAGATCGACTTTAATAGATCTGCAATGAACATAGATTTACCAGGACAATACTCTAGTGTGATGTCATACTTGAGAAGTTTTACTTTCATTCGTTGCAATCTCGGGGATACCACACTAATTATACTCTTATTAACTATGCTTAGTAGAGGTTTACAATCAGTAAAATGAAATTTATATATATATAAATGAAATTTCTTTACTGAGAAAATTATTGCAAGTAGTTCCTTCTCAACCTGTGAAAATGACATTTCAGTGTTTGTTAGACTCCTACTGGCATAGGCCATAGGTTGTTTACCAACTAATAAACAAGATCCAATACCATCTTTGGAACTATCAAATTGAATTGTCAACGGTTTATTACAATCAAAGTTTGCCAAGACTGGAGCTGCAGCGATTAATTTTTTTATAGCAATTAATTAGTTAGTATGTATAGGTAACCAATGAAACTGTACATTTTTCTTTAAAAAATTCTCTAAGAGGCAAGGTAACCTCTGACATGTTAGGAATAAAACTTCTTAAGTAATTAAAGAGACCCATTAGTTGCTGCAACTCTTTCTTATTTGTTGGCTCCTTTAATGCGGTTAAAACAGAAACTCTCCCAGGGTCAATCTCGACTCCTTTACCTGAAAACACATGACCAAAAAATTTCACCCTACTCTCTTTAAACTGTAGTTTTCTTTATTAAACTTAACATTTATGGATCTAGCTCTTTCCACTAACTTTTTAATTACTTCATCATGCTCAGATTCTGAGTCTGTTGCTATCAATACATCATCAATATATACTGTAACATTAGGTATGACACCAATGTTTCTTTCATTGATTTTCTGGAATATCTCAGCTGAGTTACAAAGACCAAATGGTAGCCTGTCAAATTTATAACAACCAAACACCGTGTTAAATGTACAATACTGACTTGACATGTTATCTAAAGGCTATTGATAGAAAGACTCTTTTAAATCAAAAACCGAAAATACCTTCTTAGTATTAAGCTTAGCACATATTTCTTCATAAGAGGGAATTATACAATGTTCCCTTTTTATTGCTTTATTCAAGTCCTTTGGGTCAAGAAACAGTCTTAGTGACCCATCTTGCTTTTCAACTATGACCAAGTTGCTTACCCAGTTATGCGGGGTGTCAACCTTGTAAATGATACCATTTCTTTCCAATTGATCTAATTTTAGTTTCAATTTGTCTCTTATAGCATAAGGCACTCGCCTAGGGGGTTTTACAACAGGTGTGACATTGTCTTTTAGTTCCAAATGAACAACATTATCACATTTACCAGTACCTTCAAATATATCATAGTTTGAATTTATGAACTCATCCTTATTATTGAAAGAAGACATATTACTAGGCCTACTTGATATTATTTGACCAGTTGTGACATTAATACAAGTGACATTTTTTATTAGGCATAATTTTAAACAACCACTCAGGCCTAAAATAGGCTTTTGCCTATCAGTACTGTTCTGTACATTGACCAATATAAAAGGTAAAACCAAACCAATTTCAGAATCATACTTATTACTACTATTTACAGTCTATTTACAGACCTGAATTGTCTTTGCAATAAAGGTGTACAATACCTTCAGGTTTAATTTTATGCCCACCATATGCTTCCAAAACCACTGCTGTAGGCTCCACCTTGAATTGTTTATTTATCTTCATGAACAATTGTACTGGTAGAATATTAACCTCTGCTCCCGTGTCCACTTTACATGGGTAGAGGCAATATGGGGAGTCTGGGACAGCTGAAAAATAATTGTTTTTTAATCAGAAGTGACGTTTGAGTGACGTGGTGATGACGTATGTGTGACGAGAGGGTGTGATGACGTCACGGCGATGACGTATTGGTGTGACGATACACATACGTCATTGGATGTGAGGTAATGTGAAAGCGGGTGGATTTATATTCGTTAAGAAACTGTTTAAAGTCGAGAGAGAGGTTTGAAAATGAATTTGGTGGTTGCTGAGTGTCAAACGATTGAACAAACTGGTGGCCTGTAAAAAGGCCGTTTGTTACATGTATTTAAAATCTTTTGGTGTGACGAACGACATACGTTATTGGATGTGGGGTAAAGTGAAAACGGATGGATTAATATTTGTTCCGAAACTGATAGAAGTCGTGGGAGTGATTTGAAAATGAATTTGGCGGTTGCTGAGTGTCAAACGAATGAAACATCTGGTGGCCTTGAAAAAGGCCGTTTGTCACATGTCCTTAAAATCTGTAATTTACACAAATATTTCATAAATCTCAGTTGACAGACCTCTTCTGTTGATCTCAGCCTTCAGCGCAGCGAGATATTCTATCCGCCGAGATATCGCCGGCCACTGCTCTGGAAGCATCGTCGGTTGGGCAATGTATGACATGACCGCCTTTATCTCATTGAAGTGATTTTCTTGTAGTTCGTCCTCAGACATAGTTGAAATTGCTCTCATTCTCTCCCCATGCTCCGCAATCAGGGTGATCTCCACCAACTCTTCGTCGCCGATGTCTTTGGACCACAGAGTAGATGCAGACATGTTGGCGGATCGGTGTCAGACGAGAGGATGGTAGTGAGGATCAGACAGACATGATTTTATTACTTGTTTATGCTTAGTCATCACGAAACACTGACAAGTAATTGGCTAAAAATTATCCAATTACATGTAACCATTTTATAGAAAAAAAACCTAGAGTCATTGTTGCTCCCAAGTGGGTGGGTGGTTACGGACATGTAGAAACAAGTTCAAGGTCATCGAAAGTGGTTTTAAAAAAAAGATTTGATAATTTATTTGTCAAAAATTACAAAGATTTAATCAAGGTTTACATAACTTATCTTTACAGCAAACTAGGTATATTGTATTAAACATTATTTCCTTCTTTGTACTTTGGAGCTTCTTGTGGTTGGCTTTCTTCTTCGTACTTTGGAGGTTCTTGTGGTTTGGTTTCTTCTGTATTTTCGGATGTGGCATTCGGAGACCATTCAGTGGGTGATTCAGTCGTCTCCGAATCGCAGAAGGTTGTGCTGTCGAATTCAACAGTAATCTTCATTACCATCGGAGGATGTTCCGTCATCAAATGCAGGAGTGTTTCGTGAAGTATTCCCAAATCCACTTCGTCTTGCATCACCAGATGAAACTTCATTATGTTGATGGGTTAAGTTCGTTCTTGACGGTACGAGAGCTGATGGAGAAATGATAGCTGATCACTAGTACGGGTTCTATTTATGTCAGAATAAAATGGTGGGGGTAAGTCCGACACTTTCAAAACTATGTCAAGGTCACAGTGATGAGTTTTTTAAAAATATAATTACATAACACCTAAGTAAAAATAATAAATAATTAAAAAGGTAAAATAATCAGAGATTACAATGGAATTTTACGCTATGTACAAAACAATTTTACAAAGTATTGTTAACATGGATTGTTATTTCTGTAGAGTTGTTTCCAGAAGGTCCATGGGAAACTAAATACAATACGCCGGGCTTGACAGAATCCAAATCTTCGTTCATAAGAACATTAACAAATCTTTTCGGGAGGTAAACTTGGAATTTAGGTTTATCTTCTTCTTTGTAGGGTGAATCTCCAAGAACAGCTATAACTGCTTCACCAACTGATGTATCCAACTTTTTCATCGAATGCACAGCATAATGTTTTTTCTCTTGAAGTTCGCTACATCTTTTTGTTGCTAGGAGATCGGATTTTGAATGTTGGTTGAATTTTTCTGCAAGAGATTGTAGTGGAGAAGGTGATGCCATTGTGGAGAAGCTGATATGATTCTTTTGCTAGGTGTTGTATTCTGTAAGAGATCTTGTGTCCAACTGATATTACGGAGGTACGTGCATGGGTATATGTGGATTTCCCCCTCCACCGGATATAAATCGGCCTACTCTGTATGCTCGTGACAATGCACAATTTGCAGTTTTATGTTGAGGGCTTTTTACTCCGATGCAAAGACCATTTAATTCCGTTGCAAATTCCTTATCCAACACAATATCCGTCACATTTGAAGTACTGTACATTCTGATCCACTTTGATTTTTCATCCCCAGTAGTGTAGATTTCGTCATACTGTTGACAATAATGGTACATTATGCTATCCAGCTCTTTGTATTGTGTAAATCCTTCGTCCCAGGTGATGTGATGAAGATACTTCATTAACCATTTATTGGTTCTAGAGCTTTTGCTATTTAACTTCTTAAAAGGAAAAGGCGGCTTAAAAAGAAAATAGTTAATGACATTAGTAGATATGTCAAAAAAAGCTAGTTCTTTTATGATATATTTGTCTTGGTTGTTCCTGAAAGCTTGAAATTCTACTACGCACTTTTTGGACATTCTAATATTTTAATTAAAACAAATTGGTTTGTCCATTCCGTATCAATGTAATTTTGGTTCTATGAAACATTTCTCACTGAGCAGTATGTATTTATTTTTGCAACTGTTAACTGATGGGAAGCTTGCAATCAACTGCACTCATATAGCCCCAATATTGTCATATATATATATATATATATATATATATATATATATATATATACGGTGAAAATAATAATAACATGTGGAAACCTGAATTGTTTCAAGGTCACGTAAATTAGTTTTTAAAAATGTTTAAGTGCTCCCAGCATGAGCACTTTGTTGATGCAATCTACCGTATAAACAGTCAGAGTTTGCTAACATTCATTCGCATTTAGTGTATCTCTCTTCTACACATGTACCGTTACATTTCATACATTGATATTTCAATTGTAGCGTTGACGTGTTGACTTGAAAAGATTCATGTAGAACTTTTTGTTCGTAGTCCGCAAATTCATTTTTGTTATCCTCGTAACACTTTCGACAAATCCTAAGACTATCTTTTTCATAGAAACATATTAAAGCCGTCGCACAATTTTTATAATGTTCATTCATAATTTCTTCAGCTATACTTTTTGGTAGTTGGCTTACAATTTTTTTTAAATCATTCGTATCCTGATATTCTTTGAGTAACGCTTGTTTCCACAGGTTATACTCCTCCATTTTGTGTTGAATCTACGAGAGCGCATGAAGTTGGTTTTCACTGGGCAAGAGCTGGAGTTGTTCTGAGATGGGGTGGGTGGTGTGACAGCTATTTATACTAATGCAAACCTTCATTTCCTAAAAATTAACACTCTATAGCAGTAACCATAGCATTCACATATTCTACATGCTATTCCGTCTTGTTATTACTTTTGACTCTACTTCTATATCCACATCCCAACTCTTCCTGTTTGCGCAATATTGTAGTAGACATTCACAAAGACCGTTGCGACATTTGTTACAATATTTTATTATATCGCTATACAGTCCAAATTTCACACACATTTTAGGACAACATGTATAACAGTGTTGGGATTTGTACAATGTGAACGTTTCTCGTGTTGGAGTTGGAAGTTTATATGCTTTACATCGACATTTACAAATACCATAACTTTCACATATTTCACAGGCTAATCTGTCTACCTCTAGTTTCGGTCGCACAAAACACTTGTTTTCACAACAGTATCTTTCCATTTTATGAAGTTTACTTAAGCATGTAATAAACAAGACTGAGTAGGATAGGTACTGTTTGGAAGCTTGGAATCAACTGCACTCACACAGCGTGAGTATTTTCATATGTATATAGTCAGCGAAAAGAAGAATAACATATGCAAACCTGAACTGTTTCAAGGTCACGTAAATCTTTTTTTAAAAAGTTTTAGTGCTCCCAACATGAGCACTTGCTTGACGCAATCATTCAAATAATTTTACACTTTTTGTTTATTTGAAATATTCTCCGGCAATTCCTTTGTTGGAGAAACTTTAATTTTGGTTCCTTCACTTCGAAGTTTATTAAAAAAGAATCCAGTCCTTCTGTAGAACGACACCTCTTGAGGCAATCTGTTGTATATAGAATGATCTATCGGGCCATAGATCAGTGGTAAAACTGGATGTGTGTTCACCGAACTGTTGAGGTAATCAAAAATAAGTGGAGCATATGTGACGAGTTGCTGAATGTATCTGATTATTACTGGTGTTAGATTCGACAGGACTTGAAATTCTTCCAAAGTTAAAAGGATTTTCTTATTGTGTTTAGAAAGATCTCTAAATCTCACAAATTGAGTACCTCGAAGTCTGATGTTGTCGATTTCTAAATCGGATTCGTTAAATCCAATTGCAGTTTTTCGTCCTGTCAAGTTGTTGTATAAGTAGGCTTCAATGTTTAGTAAATTTATCCCACATGTCTATCGTAAGCAGCAATGAGGCTTTCCCGCAATTGTTAATTAGCACAGCAGGTTTAAAGTTCAAAGATTTGAAAACACCAACAGTAACAGTTTTATCCATGTTTAAATTCAATGGATACATTGCGCGTAAAAATACATCAAATATCACATCCATATTTTGTTCATCATATTCATTTTCACATCTTTTCCTTTTCCTCTGATCATTTCCTTCGAAAGTTAGAAATCCTGAGAGTCCAGCCTTAATCTCCTCAGTAGTTGTTGTGTCCTTTTCTGCGGACTCTTCTACATTTTCAGCTGGTGTTGTATTAGTTTTAACATCATCATTATTATTATTATAAGGTGGAATTGTGTCTTTGACAATTGGAAAAGAAGTGGTTTCCGTTGTTTTTACAGAGTCCTCACTAGGATTACCAGGTGGAATTGTGTCTTTGTCAATTGGAAAAGAAGTAGTTTCCGTTGTTTTTGCAGAGTCCTCACTAGGTTTTGTGTTTTCAGGTAAGTCTTGATTCGACGTTTTAGATGCAGCTGTCACCTCTGTTGATGCAGACTCGAGCGTTACATCTTCAAGAAAATTAGATGGCATACTGTCCATTTTAACTATCAATGTTGTCTTGCTGTCTGCAGGTGGTATACTGATGTCCTCTCGCAGAAGAATCTCCCTTTTATAAACTTGTGGCGGGGGTAAATATATGTAGGTGCTGAATAATGTGGTAAAAACATCTATATTATTCTTCTAACCACGCCTGTTAGAGGGGTGTACGTTACGATTGTATCATGTAGTATCAAACAATACGCTGTTGTTTGGTCTGGAATATTCTCTTCCAACTCAAACTCGATGCGAATATCTACTGTTGATGATTTAATTGATTCGTTTTGTTTTGAACAGTCTATGACTGCAATTGGTGCGAGACTCTTGAATGTTTCAGGGTTGAGGAGAGGCGAGTTCGTCCTTCCATAGTATGACGATTGAAACCTAGCATACATATCGTATAAAATACCATATCTGTCCTTAGAAAACATTACATTAAGACTGTCATAGGGAAAGAATTGTGAGTTTAAAAACAACTTAATATTTGAAAGTTTACAATGATCAAAGCTACTGGCATTAGCAGTAATATTAGATCTTTTATTTGTTTGCAGAGCAAAAATAACATATCTAGGCTTTTCTAAATTACTCGAAGTCTTCACAGCCCACGTTTGACGTTGAGTTTTAGGCAAGACAGGCCATTCATGCATTTCCCAGCTTCTAAAAGGAACCACAATATCCCTATCAGAGTCCAGAATCCGTAATAGACTTACTCGTCGTTCATCGGCCAACCGTACATGAGGTACTCTCCAAACTATTTTATCTAACTTCAATTTCCATTCAAGTGTTGTGGGAGTTGTTCCGCTATCAGCTTGTATAATATCCACATCAGAGGATGATCGCAGTAAAACCAATTCTTGTTTGACATTAATTATTATTCTTCTGTAGTCTTCAGCGAATCCTAGTAAGAGCCGCAACGGAACGCAAAAGTCGAAATAACCACTTGAATTAGGTACTATTTTGGTCGTAGTTGGTAATATCCATCCGGCTGTTTTTAAAGCGTTCGTTTCATTAGGTGATAAGGAAACCAACCCTTTAAGCGTACTGCTTATACCGACTTTTTTAGTTGAATCTACTACAATGCCAGATATTTCGTACCGGATTTCTTCAAACAAAAAGGCCATTGGATTATTTATGAATGGTACTTTTGATGTTGTATTTTCATCTTTTTCCAAAACCCTTCCTTCAATATAAATATAGCTTTCAGACGGTAAAGTATATGCATCTTGATGTTGTATTGGAATTCGGATCTCATCATTATTTCCTAATTTCGATGAAGCGTAAGGGTTGTGAGTGTGAAGCTCCTTCTCCCACAACGTTTCGTCGAAAACCGGTCCATGTTTTATATCCAGTATGTCCATTATCATTGACTCTGAAACCAAGTCCTTCTAAAAATTTAATGTTCTCTCTAGTTAACCTCTCTACGTTAGGAGATATACTAGAATTGTCTGATGTTTGTTTAGTGTTATATGTAAATTCAAGTCCCATCGTTCTTTTACGGTGCCTGTCTAATGTGTAAACGTACAGTAATAATTTCTCCTCTGAAATCCACGATGTCACCGTCTTGATCTAGTACGTTCAATATGATGTCTGAAATATGAGTGGAGTTTAATGGAAGATATATCAGATTATGAGGTTTTTCAATTATCTTAAATCCAGGTGGAACGGTTGGATAAAACGAATGTAAAATATGTTGGTTCGATCCATCTTTATAAGCCCCTTGAACTATGTTACACGTGATATTTATAGTATTAACTTTAATTATGTTCACAGTTTTTGGACTTGTATGGTAGATATTTGGTTCAAGAACCGACTTGTATAATGGGAAACCAAGTAAAGGACCAATCGATGCTGGTATAGTGAAATCCATATAAAACTTGCATTTTATTTCACTTCTTAAATTGTTATTATTCGCTCTTAGTTCAATTACATCCTTTCCTAACTTATTTTGAAGTTCTCTGTTTATGTCAGCTATTTCATAAGCACCAGTTTTAATCTCAACAAATTCACGTACATCTGCCAGACCTTCAGTATTTTTCTTTCTCACGTAGTGAAATTTATTATTAACACCTTCTATTATGTTTGGGATTGAGTTGTAAGTAGTAAAATCCAAAAGTGCAATTTCCCACTGTCTATCATCTCTCAGGTGTAATGGTGGAAATAATGTACTTCGTAAAGTTGATGTTGAACCACTAACTGTTACAGTACAAGACGACATCTTACAGTTGACTGACACTTGTGGCTAGAAATTCCAAACATAAATGTCCACATACTGACGTGTCTTCTCTTTGTTTTCTATCATAATTGAAAACTACGTTAGGTACTGCACCGAAATACACTTGTAACTCTTTAGGAGGTGGAAGATTCCCAAAACTGTCGAAATAAAAAACAGAATAAATATTTTCTTATAACAAACCCAATGTGTCCCAGCACCATTAGCATAATCAAGGTTTACAATTGCGGCTTCATTTTTCCAGATTTTTCTTGGCAATCCGTTTCGCATGAACACCCCTCTGAAAAAAGGGATTTTTAAACATGATGCATACCGTTCAATTTCCTCGTTGTTCAAGGGTTTATTCGGCAAAATTAATTTGTTTTTATTTAATATGCACGGTATGGTCTTAGGTATAATCCTCTTCCGTTTACCTTTTTTTGAACATTTTGAACACTTTTTTCGCTTACGATTAACTCTCTTATTAGTATTCCTTCTTTTACTAGTGCCCCCACCGGAAATATTTCTTCTGCGACGTGTGTTTGTTTTTCTTCTCCTCGATCCTCCTCCAACTGCTGTTTTGGCTTTCATGGCTGCAGTTACTGCTAATGCAGCTGCTCGTTCACCAACACTTGCGTCACTTGATTTTACTCTCTGCCAAGCTTTTTCAGCAAGAGCTCTATCTGCAATTGATCTTCTTTCCGAATCTGAGTAATTTGAATATGCAATATCGTGTGCTCTGCAAGCTTCGTCAAATTTGTTTATTCCAGGATCTCCTCGTACCAAACGCTTTCGCAATTTCGTACCTGGACCACAATATTGATAACCTCCAGGCAAATGTAGCTCAATTGGAAGTGCGTCAACAGCTGTGTTTATTAATGCACCTGTAGGTAAAGTGGAAAATGCTTTTTTAAAAAGAGACACTGCGCTACTAGTGAGTCCTCGTCCTCTTTTCATGAGTGATAGTTCACTACTGAACGTCTTCCTTCCATGTATGATAATTTATTTTTGTTTTAACACCTTACTTCATTAGATTACTCTAACGTCTGGCAGTGATAATGTCTCTTCTGCAACACTGTTTGTATCATATATTGCGTTTACACTGTTTGAAGGTGTTCCCCGACTTTCCTTCTTCAAAGAGGTGAAAAGAATCACCATAGACTGTAATTTGTCGATTTTTTTGTAAATATCTTGTTTTAATTGCGTTATTTCTTCCAAGACAAATCGCCTATTCACAGCATCTGTATCTTTTTCTGCAATTGCCACATGTATAATTATTTTATATTTAGCATCAAACATGGTGTCATTTGTCTCGCAATTTAATGTAAATGTACGAATTGTTCCAAGGTTTACTGCTTCATCTTTGTTAATAGGATCTGCAATATTGCACAAACGTTTCCTTCTTAGATCATAGTTTCCGTCTCGAGTCAACTGAAAACCTTCTCCAGGTGGACCTCTCAAAACCTCTCGAACCAAAGAGCTCTCATGACGACCGAACTTATCAACACTCATCTTTAGACTGAATACTTAAGCTATGTATCCCCGACCTTTTAACTCTTCCGTTAAAGCAATCATTTCGTTATCCAATCCGTTATGCCCAGCCTGTATAGATTCATATATTAATCGCATTCTGTCAACCAGCTTATTCACATTATTATAGTATATAATATTTGTATCATACACCGATTTCATCGACATTCCTTTACCCTTAGCCTTCGGACGTTTTCCTCTAATACTAGAAAACAGCTTTGAAATAACTTCTCTATACTTCTCCGATCTATTTCTATGAATAGGTGTATTATGTGAATAACCTTTTCTATGGGAGTTGGTTAAAATACATATGTTTTTAAAATCATTCAAATCCTTCTTAGTATATTTTTTTGGAGAGGGTTTAAAGATCAATTCAAACAGTCCAGCGGTACCCTTAAAAGTTTGGTCTTTAACTGTTATATTATCTTTGTCATCTATCTCTAGCATACTATCCCCCATACGAAGACCGTCTTTTTCCAAGCGTGCTCCATACACGTGGTATTTACTCGATTTATGTGCACCATGTAGCATTTTTAGTATATAATTTCGTGAAAGAGGTCCTTTTTTGCCAATTTCTTTACTTAAAATACTAATATTTGTGGGGGATTCTGTTGGTTCTAAAGGATCTGTTTCACCTTCAATGTCGGATTTACTTTCTTCTTCATCTTCTTTATCTTCTTCTTCTTCTTCTTCTTCTTCTCCTGAACGACTCGTTCTGCTAAATGATTCTGACCCAGATTCTGATCCGTATGTTCCTGAAGTTTCATCTTGTTTAACGATCTTTTTATCTCGTTCTTTTACTTCTTGATCTAGTAGAGTCGATTTGGTCATTTTATCATTTATTTTATTCAGGGGTTCGACAATGGGCTTGAAGGTTTCCTCCAAATATTTATTTCTAGCCATCAATCCTTCTTTTAGTAGCAGGTTTTTCTTCCGTATTGAGTCACTTAGGACTTTTATTTCACTAAGCAACTCCTCCTGGTTCGACATTATTAGTTCCGACTGTTCTCAACGCCTTCACCACAAATACTAAATTTGTTATAGGCAAAAGTCAATGTAATAAAACAAATCCATCGAACCCAATTCTGTAACGACCATTTGTCATAGATCTTTCTTTATCTATAACTAAAAACCCATATTTTTCTTTCCAAGCTTTCCCACACACATCTCGAAATTTTTCAAATGACATATCTGCACCAACATGATCGTTGTATATATGTTTGAGATTTTTTTCATCCTGCTTGAAAACAATTAAAAAGTTTACGTTGTCTCTAATTAATTGTTTCGGGATTTTACTATATGTTTGACCTATGTAAATAGAGTCAATATGATTATGTCTACCCATAGAGAAGTATGTTCTTATCCTATCATGATTTTCAGAGGAAACATCGTCAAAAATAAAAACTGAATACGGTTCAGCATTGTTAGGCTCTATAATCTCACTACTTGCGTCAAATTTATGCAATGAAACATCGGGTACATCATGCAAAATCTTTTCCAATAATAAATATTTTGGTTGATTCAGAGATTTGGAAAAAATATAAACATTATTGAAGCTTAAGCCGTTTGGTTTTGTTATTAAATTAAAAACAACGTTGGTTTTTCCACAGTTTGAAGGCCCACTAATAATACACCTCATTGTGTTAGGCAATAAACAGCCATGTTTACTTACCTCATTATCAAAAATATCCGGTGTCAAACAATCAATATTGTTAATATCAAGTCTTTCATTCTGGCAGATAATTTCCATTATTTATTTACTGCATAAACAGTCTTCTCAAATGCTGTCCCGTTACTGATTTTTTATTTCAAAGTAGGTCCTTTTTGTCTATCCAAGTATCTTCGCTCTTGTCAAATCCCAACCATCTCACTAAAAGTTTATTACCTCTTTTTCTTAATATCTTTTCAACCAAATAAACATTGCCAGTCTTGGATTTTAACAACTCATGTCCGTAAAACCCTCCCTGCAGTATCTCTCCTTTAACATCCTTTAAAATATAAGTTTCAGGAATAGTAGGCTGTACTCGATGCACTGTGAAAACCTCGTTTGTCCAATTCGGAAGGTAACCTTTGGTAAAGATCTGTTTATATTTACATATCCTCACATTGTCTCCTATTGCAATTTTTTTGGGTGGTTTCTTATCTAATATCGGTTTGGTACTTTTCTTTATGCGTTTCAAAACTTTAGATTCATTTGCTTTATTCACCTGATTTGGTTTCATACCTATTGTACGATGTTTTTTATCATTGTAATCTTTTATTAAAGTAGGAAGAATATCATACCATACATAGGTGCCTCTTTCTGAAAATTTCTTGTACATTGAAGTTTTCAAAGTGCGATTGAAACGTTCTACAATAGCGGCTTTCTTTTCACTATAAGTTGAATAATGATTTATTTTATTTTTCCTCATTAGATCATAAAAATCTTTGTTAAAAAATTCTGTACCATCGTCTGCCTGCAGATTTTTTATACGTTTCCCTATCGCCTGAAGTACTTCTTTCATTGCTTCTGTAATAGACGATCCACTTTTGTTTTTCAGTGGAATTGCACTGGCTACTTTTGTAAAACAATCAATAACCGTTAAAATGTACCTAAAACCTTTATTAATCCTACTGTACGGTTTCATTTCTACAAGGTCCGCTTGATATAGGTCATGAATGCCTTTCACGACCGTTGATCTTCTAGGAAAATTTCTTCGAACTGGTTTGTGAAGTTCTTCAACGATGGATTTTCTCTCGTCCATCGGTTCGCTTTATCCTCCAATCGTTTAGTAACTGAACTATAAAACTGTTTCATTTATTAAAAAAGGCTAAATGTTAAATAAGTAATGTAGTTTTTGCTAATTTAAAAAATTGCTTATTCTGAACACACGAAAACTGGGTCAAGGCCACTGAAGTGGCTTTTTAAAAACTTTATTTAACATATACTTAATTAATTAGCATTTTATAGATCTTCCACCAGTTTACTTCTCAGGATGATGATGCACTTAATCAATTTATGTTAATGAATAATGTCCATAAGGAAGTGTGTGGATGTTGTTTTGAAGGATCACACGTTTGTCGCCTTTGTCTGCCAATGACTTCTTTTTCACAGTTATACTATATAAATTATGATTGAAGCTCCGGATTGTGTTAAAAGATGCACTGTACCCAACTCTTCTGAATAAACAGTTGTAGTAATGTTCAAATTTCATTTTTTTCATTATGTACATCTTTTTTATTCCTTTTGCCTTCTTGATAATCCCTGCTTCATCCTCATCCGCTGCGACTGTTGATGTGACATTCGCTGTTCTATCTGTCATTAATTTTAACGCGTACATCTTCGACATGAGGGCGACAATTTCTTCAAGTGGTACTCCGCAAGTTTCATCCTTGAACTTTCCTAAAACCTTCTTGTTAACAGAGTTGTCGTATGTCGGATGGTTGACTGGGTAGTCGGAGAAGTCAAAATCATTCCTGTGAGGAAACACTCTAAGGTCATCATACATGTCAAGTGTCTTGATCCAATATATGATCCCGTCAGTGTCCATGTAGCTAATTCCAATTCGATCTCGTCCATAAAAGGCAACCATCTTGTTGTAGTGGAAGTCATACATATGGGTCTTTGAACTATCAAGTATACACATTCCTACATAAAGAGGTCGATCCATGACAACATTTGTTTTGTTCATGCATACAGCTACAAGATTTTCGTTTATTATGATAGATGTTTTGAAGTTAGGCTTTTGAACTAATTTTAACATTTTCTTTTCATCAGAAACAAGTTTCAAATTCATGTGATTCCTTTTTTTTCAAGACATTTCCCATAGACGGCGTTATTCATCAGTTTGTAAAATTCTTTGTGAAAACTTGATGTGGAAGCTGCTCTTCTTGAAGTATTCGATTCTATATACGGTTTTAGCCAGGTCTTTTGTGTAAATTGAAGCACTCGGTTGATTTTAACAATTTTGATTCCTAGTTCAATTGCTTGCTGTACAATCCAATAATGTGCAATGTAATTAGATTTATTTTCAAGTGTTGTCATCAACTTTGAATATTTGCCTCCTGGAGGAACCTCGGACCTTGGTAATAGAGGAAGGTCATAATGATGGTCGTGAAGGTGCTGAGGATACTTGAAGTCAAAGTCCAATATGTATCCGATATCGCTGAACTTCGGGATGCTCATAATGTCTCCTAAAACATTAGAATCAACCCAGCAAAATCCGCCAAAAGGTAATGGCATTGACATGGCGTATCCATAAAGGTTATTGGCGTCGAAGTAGCCTAGGTAGACTGATTCTTTAGTGGAGTTATAATTTTGAAGATGTTTGTTATTGGCTTTGACATATCGTGTGACCGATTGTGTGAGCCCTCCTCTAACACCAGCTTCAACCATAAGAACCATGTCAATATCAGTTAAAAGTTGGAGTTCGCATTTAGTTTCCTTCATCATAGCTTGCCAAGCCAGCCCCGGAGATGTGAAGTAATAGAAACAATCCAGTCCGTAAGATAACAAACAGGAATTTCTAAATTCCTCCATTACATCACAAAGGAGAGTTACATCAAGTTTCACATAAAAATCATTATAATCTCCGAGCGTCGACATATTAAGTTCCTTCCATACCTTGACAGCATGCTCATAATCTTCTGGATCTACTGGAGATTCATTGAGTTTACTGTAAAACATTTCTGGTGGAGGTAACGCAGTCTCGTCAAATTGAGCAAGGGAATCTATATAGTCGTACGGGAACACTCCTTTTCTTAATACGAGCTCCATCTTATCTTCTGGAACCAGCTTCCTCGTTTCAATTAAGTCATCTCTTTCCAGATTCTTAGAGAGTGTCATCAAACCGAATGGCATAAACCTTAAGGAATCTATAAACCTTAATTTTATATTTTTTACTTTCTTTGAAAAACTAATAAATTTTTCTGTCGTTTGAGCCAATACGTCAATTTGTCCTTTGTCTCGTCCAAGTTCTGGAATAATAAAGTGTGCGTCGTATCCACTTAAATTGTGTAATACAACCGGTATAAAGTTAGGTAGCTTAAAGTTGATATTGCAGGCGTTACAAGCTGCTCCTCTATAGGCTCCTGTCAAATGATCATGGTCACGCACTTTGACGTTGTCCTCAGAAAACTCCTGTTTACACAAGTAACAAATGTCCTCCATTTGATGACATAGTTCTTGAATGTCAGTGAGATTTTCCATAGGAACAATGTAACTGTAGAGGGTAGATACTTTTTCAGCAATATCATATAGATCATCAACAAATCGTGTTGCAGCTTGCTCCCCACGGTAAAGCTTTGGCTCCGTTGGAATATCGTAGTGCCGAAGATGCTCGTATGAAAGTGTTGATTTTACCAAAAGACAATAGCTGTTTGGCTCGTGTTTTTGGTATTTCCTACTGTCTGCTGCGTCAGGATCCACATTTTCCACTGGTATCAATGACGATTCAAAATCTGCGTAAATTACAATTGGGATGCGATACTGGTGATGGATATTCCTAAACTTTAGAATAGATCTATTCAGAGTTGGAAGGATAACTTTTGCTGCTGCATGATCTCCACAAAGTTTAGAGTGTTCCGTCAGCCAACTACGACCTCCTCTATTTATAGAGATATTTTTAAAACAGAAACATCTTTTACACACTGTTATTGGTGACTTTCTTTTGGTGAGCTGATAGTGAATGAGCTTAGTGAAATCTTTTATGTACACATAATGTGAAACAGTTTCATCTTTTAGTAACAGTAAATCAGTATGGTCAGTCAATTCACGTGGTACCACTTTTAACGGGTACACATTGTTTCTTCTGTCCAGTCCAAACACGTTAACAGATACACCTGCATTACGTTTTTCAAAACTTCCTATATCAGACAATGACACTGGGTAGTTTAATCCATTAAATTTATATCTACCATTTAGTTCTTGATATCTTCTATTCGGTCGTTCAGGATGTTGGACACCTTCATGAACAAGAAATTTCTCCAACATGGAATATCTGAAACATTCATTGTCATTGTTTTGAACATTAATACATGATTTATTATCTTTAATCTTTGCTGGCAATGGAATAAAACTGCTGCCACGATCACCGTATCCACGTTTATGAACTCGTAAATCCAGGTTGTTTACATTGAGAAAGGACCATCCGGATCCACGAGCTTCATGTTCAGTTATTTTAAGCACCAATTCTTGTAAACATTCATCAACTATTTCATCTAAATTTGACGTCTCCATGATAGTTCGGTTTCTAGAAAGAAACCCTCTGTTGGATATTTCTCCTTCTACATTATTAAATGTTGTGTCCAATAGTAATCCAAATTTAATGAAATTCAAACGGTTAAGTTCATAATTTAATTTTGCAATTATAACATCTTTAACGAGGGTCAGAAATATTTGTAGTTCAAGTGTATTGATGTTATTTATTCTGTAATGTCGAACGACAGATCTGTCAAACGCCTCCACTAAAATGTTGACTCCCAACGTTGCATCTTCGTTCGCAGTCCCTCTAGAAGTAGAGGGTGAGGATTCATCTTCAGGATCCACTGAGTTTTGTTTGCTAGGAGGTGCATATGCAATTACGCTTGGTCTGCTCAGCCGTGTAGAGTGTTCAGTGTCAGCAAGGAAGTGTAAGAAATCGGGATGGTCTTCACAATCGGATAATGCATTATTAGTAGCATTATGGTAAATTTCACAGTGATATATATATAAATCCTCATTTATGAAATCTTCATTACAACGTTGACAATAGTACATTGTGATTGAATAAATTTCTCAGTGTGTTATAGACTGCTCCAAAAGTAGTATTGAGAGCCATTTTTCACATGTTCTAGTTTTATAGCAAATGCTGACCTCAGCATTGAATTACTACTGGTTTATATTTTTGCTAAGATCATCACTTTCATTGCCATTGGTTCATTCATTTAAAAAGTAAACATAAATGAAATTATAAATTAGTATTGCTATAAGCTTACTAACCACAACATAATTATGGAGCAGCCTATACAGGTCCCAGATATATCCTCCACAACACCACCTTTTCAATTATCATTTACACCCACGGAAAGACAAGAAAGTGATGATCAACCAGTACAGGTTAACGTTGTATCAAGCAGAACAACTATCCAATCCAGAGAAGTAATGGCTGCATTAGAAAGATTAGTAGGGGCAGATTATCTATCAGATGATGACATCATTGTTGAACAATAAACCCTTTATACAGTTGAAAAACACATCCAAACAGCCGTTTTAACGGCTACCATTTTTTCATTCGTTTATTATACTCTGCTTGTGGCTTTTTTAGTTTAAGGAAAAAAAACATTGCGAATTCGGCTGAGTTTTAAAACGATTGAAACAATTGGTGGCCTTGAAAAAGGCCGTTTGAAACAGACTTCTCTAATTAGTCACTCAGGTATGCAACGCCATCATCGTCTTCCTCACCACTGGAACTATCGAATAGTCTCCACCTTGCATCGGGAACATCACGTAGGACAGGAGTCCTGTTGTCATCCTCATCTTCGGACAGGAGATAAAATAACAATACTGTCAATACTGTCGGCGACTGACTCCGGATAATCCTCGTGAAGAACAAATGCTATTGCATCTTCTATGTCAGAGACATCTAGTGATGATGTGTTGTCATCGGAGTTGGTCAGGTCTTCGGAGTCGCTAGTATCTTCAATCTCCTCCACATCTTCCTGTAAGACATTTTCAATTATTTCTCCAATTTGCTTCCAGTGGTGAGGGGTGTCTAGTGGTGCCATGATGGTAGATAGGATATGAATGACCGGTGACTACTATTTACCTTTATTTATAGGGGAATTTTGTGATGAGCAAGCAAAAATAAACAACGAATAAGAGCATTAAGTTTTAGTCAGTAAAAAAAAGTGCTAAGTTATGGTAGAAAAACTGTAAACATATGTTTTGATCTCAAAAAATGTATATATATATATATATATAGAGAGAGAGAGAGAGAGAGAGAGAGAGATACACTTGTGCATACTTAATATCATAAATTTCAAATGTTAGTTGAGGTAAAATTAAGAAACCACCATGTGTTTTGTACAACTAAAAATTTTAAAAACCATGTGTTGGTAATTATTAATTTCATTATTAGTAGAAACATTAATAATCGAAAAGATAAATAATTGGTATGGTTCAAATAAGACGCTTAGCTTAGTTAAAACGAGTGAAATTCATGGTGGCCTTAAAAAAGGCCGTTTGTAGTTGCCCTCAGAAGGTGGAGTTTGAGATGGCGTTGTGGGTCTGCAGGATACGTCCTCAAGAAACGATGACGGTGAGAGTCACCCTTTGGCCAAACCGCAGCAAACGCTTCAGGTCTTTGATGACGTTGGTCTTGAAGGGTAAGTCATCTTCCAGAGGAGTAGGCGCCATCCAGAACCCTACGTCGGACGTTGTCAATTTAATTGTAGTCGCTCGGCAGTCGGCCCTGATACTGTCTAGAGCCTCAGAAACTCTCCACAAGTCGCATTCTTGAGTTATCTCCGTCGTCCAATAAATCGGAACACGGAGGTAGAATGTTTTCAGCCACAGAGGAGAGCGTTTAACCCTTCTCGCTGTTTGGTGGTGAACAATCTCGTAGACCATGTTGTCAGGTAAACGTCGCAGATGGATGTGATCAACTCTACAGAACGCCTCTATTTATAGTAATAACTACTGCATATTCAGCAGTATCTTATCTTAACTGCTGACAATGCTTTTCAGCAGTCTCTTATCTTAACTGCTGACAATGCTTTTCAGCAGTCTCTTATCTTAACTGCTGACAATGCTTTTCAGCAGTCTCTTATCTTAACTGCTGACAATGCTTTTATTTTTTTCAAGGTCAACCTAACAAACAAACAAACAAAATCTTTTTTTGAATGCAAAGAATCGATGACACTAGAGTTGTAAATATTAATTCAGGCTGCAGCTTGTATTATCGGTTCATTTCATCTTATAATATAATTTGTTTGTAAAGGCAACACAGTTAGCTCAATTTGAGTACTAAAACGAGAGATGTAAATATTAATTCAGTCTGCAGCTTGCATTATCAGTTTATTTCATCTCATAATATACTTTGTTTGTGAAAAACAACAGAGTTAGCACACTGTGAGTACTATAACGAGTGAATCAATTGCTGGCCTTTAACAAGGCCGTATTTGAATCCTCCGCCAAGGTTTACGACTGGTCTTGACCGTTGTTGACTGTAAGAAAAGCTATGCAATGTAGGTTAATTATGCTGTAGGATTGTGCATAATATACTTTGTTTGTGAAATACAACAGAGTTAGCACACTGTGAGTACTATAACGAGTTAATCAATTGCTGGCCTTTAAAAAGGCCGTTTTTGAATTCTCCACCAAGGTTTACGACTGGTCTAGACCGTTGTTGACTGTAAGGAAAGCTACGCAATGTAGGTTAATTATGTTGTAGGATTGTGCATAATATACTATGTTTGTGAAATACAACAGAGTTAGCACACTGTGAGTACTATAACGAGTGAAACAATTGGTGGCCTTGAAAAAGGCCGTTTCTGAGCTGCTGATCCAATCTAGACGCACTCCCACATCGCCTTTGCCAGTTCGCCTTTGCCCGCCCTTTGAAATATTAAGTATGACCCAGTCTTGGGTATTGGTTGCAAATATCCAGGCAGTCTTACCTTTAGGATTCTTCCGCTGTTTTCCAAAATTACTTTGCGCTCTTTAATTTGTAGGAGTTTATATTTTTTGGAAACTTTCAATCTTCGGAATTTTCCCTCCTGAGCTATAGTTTCAAAGTCAAAACTAGATGCTGGCGGCTTTTTCTCTGCAGGTTTGTGTTTAGCGCAGAACTTTTCTCCTATTTTGCAGAAGACTGCACACACTTCACCCTTCTTCGGCCCTCTCTTAAATTGGTGGGTACACTTGGGCGCATTTCTTACCCGTGGTGTCTTCTTCAATAATATTCTTGGTGTGCTGGAGGATGAAGTTGCCTTCGGTACGAAGGGGTCATGTTTTGAGATGAATTTCCTATTATCTTCATCCGATGACTCTGCTGTCGGTGCTCCAAAGTGCAGGGGACTTGGCGGCGAAACCACGCTTGTGGATGTAGAAGGTGCGTCCGGCGGATCGAAGATAGACTTCACCTTGTTCTCAGCCAGGATGGATTCTACAGCTGCAGAAGTCTCAGAAGAGTCCATGTCTTGGTGATCAGATCAGCAATCAGCTCAGTGGAGGAATGAGGAAACATCGCACTACTCTCTCATTATATAGGCGTTGCTGACACAGCACTCTTCTCCTATTGGTCAGTTGAATTTAAGTACTAAAAATGGTGGCCTTGATAAAGGCCGTTTTTATGTTCCAATCTTGGACCGACTGTGCCTCTATGTTAGAAACTTACAAATGTTTGTGTTTGAAAGCAATTTTATGTTTTACTCAAGCACCATAACATTTGTTTTTAGGTACATTAAACAAACTGTGTTGACTGAATAACGAACAAAATTCTCGGTCAAAATATATTATTTAGAGTCGGCAACTACGTATCTCCAATCCTAGCCCGACTGTAACTCTATGTTAGAAACGTGGAATTGTTTGTGTTTGCAAACACAACTCATTTTATTCTTTACTCCAAGCTATGGTTGTTAAGCCCCATAACATTTATTTTAAGCGCATTAAATAAACTGTGTTGACCGAATAATGAACAAAGTTCTCGGTCAAAATATATTATTTAGAGTCGGAAACTACGTACCGTAGAGATTACCAATACCCAGTATGTCATGGGACTTATAATAAAACTTTGCAAATGCATGAGTTCAAAAACGATTGAAAAATGTGGTGGCCTTTAAAAAGGACGTTTTTTGAGATGATCTAGTGACGGACCCATTCGGCCTTCCCTCTGGGATACGAAAGGTCCTCCCCCGGCCCATGAATCTTCAGATGCGTCGACTTCCACGGCCACTCCATTCTCCTTGGCAGGCGAACTCTCGTCAGCTCCAAGGAACCAACCTCCCGCAGAGTAGCCTCACCATCCTGGCGTACGAAAAATAGCAATTCGTACAGGCCGGGTTTCATCTGCCACAACCGTCGATTCTGCTCGCCATGGCGTAGTTGCCCAAGTGGAATGTAGAAGCGCCGCTCCAGCCTCTGAAGCTTTCGCCGTGGAGTAGCCGCAACACAATCCAGTACAGTGACAGGATTGCTCCTTGGCACTGGTCTCGGAGCTGGACAGTCCAACGCGAAGCGAACACGCCTCTTCGAGGCTCCTGGACGTTGACGAGGCGGCCGGAGTGAGGATATCGGTGCTAGTGGAGCCCGTCGCTCAATCATCTCAGCGAAGATTTCTTCCACCGTAGTTTCCATCTTCTCTCCTCAGCGCAAGTAGGATGTCCTGAGCTCCACTAATCATTGGTCTCTAAGGTGCGACGCTACGTACCGTATAGGATCCGCTGCAGGTCTCCTGTTGGTGCGCACTAATAACACTGACTCAGCGTTTTATTTAGTGGCCTTGAGAAAGGCCATTTCAATTATTTAATATCCCAGTCCAAGCGCTTACACCTTTGAACAAACTATGTTGACAGAGGAACGATTAAAATTCTCGGTCAAACCATATTTGTTGAAGTCGGTAACTAAGTACCGTACCGTACAAAATACCAACAAACTTTATTGAAACCTCATGGGACTTATAATAAAACTTCGCTACAGCAGGAGTAAGACTGGGGGTAAAACAAAATATATGTTTTACGCTACTGAGTGTCAAACGATTGAAATTTTTGGTGGCCTTTAAAAAGGCCGTTTTTATCAGTGTCATTGTTTACATGGACACCCATTGGACGGTGACACGCCGACGTCGTTGCCCATCTTCCGGCTTCCCGACCTCCAAGTAGGTCTTTAATGTCTCGTACGGTGGCTCAATCACTCCATTCGGCAGGTAACTTCTAAAGACAAAGTTGCGGTGGCGCAACAAAAGCTCCCGCGAAGGCTTGTCCCATCCGAGCAGACAATAAAGTCCCGGCTGCAGTTTCCACAGGCGGTGGAGCTTGAACCCAGGGAATGCCGGTTCGAAGCTCGGCCGACGAATCTCCCTCGGCTCATCGATAACAGGGATCTGGGCCGTATAGTTCTTCTCAGGTTCCAGATCCCTCGTCTTGTCCGAGAGAATTTCTCTAAGTAAAGAGAACGGTTCCCGGGCACAAGTCGATATGTTTACCCGTCGAGGCATTACATCGACGGGTCTACTCTTTGACGCTGGTGTCGGAGCCGGGCGTTGACGAGGCTGCCCTGTCACGGACTCGCTCTTTGGGGCTGGGATTGGAGCTGGACGTTGACGAGGCTGCCGGAGTGATGACCGAGGTGTGATACTGTGGGGCCTGGAGCTGGAAAGCTGGAACGATGGTTCCCAACGAGGCATGTCAACCATCTTAGGCCGGGTCTGCTTCCTGAACATGATGCAGTTGCGTCCGTAACGAAAGGGTGAGCAAAAGTGATTCGCTTAAGAACAGCGGTATACTCACTAGCACAAGCCGGCTTCTCATTGGTCAAACAGTTCAACCAATGAGATGAGGTTATTTTCTGCTCATTTTCTGCTCTGCTCATAAAACCGGGACGCTCGTTCCACTCGAATCATTCGGCATGCAGACACGGGACCAGTCCAGAGCAGCTCCATAGAAGCGGGACACAGCGGAGATCATCGGAGAGAAGCTGAACATCCACGGAGGTCTCCTAGTACCGCAATCCCTGCAGTGGTATCCCGGGCTTGGAACTTCTGTGATATAGCGAGCACCACATATGTAGGTCTCACTTGCTATCGGCCGGCATCTCGACGCTGATCTCCGCCGGGTCCCGAGGCGGAGTCAACACCTTCTGCGTCGCACAAGGCCTGAGACAAGTCCCCCTGTGTGGTCAGCACTGCTCCGGGCGTTGGGTGAACAGTGCGGTGGGCAATGGATCTGGATCGTTAAACTCAGCGCCGATCTCTTATTCTTCTCTGTACAATCCTTTTCTGTCTTGCATGGCTTCGCTGGTTTCCCACTATCACTAACACAATTTGTTGATTTGTACAAGTTAAACTCTGTCCCTTACCCTATTCCCATCACAACCCCAAAAACAAACCCGGGTGGTTCGCGCAGTGTGGAGTTCTGCGGTCCACCCATACCCTAAGCAGTTCAATCGGTCGGCATGGGCAAACCGCCACGAATGAACTGACCCTTCTTGACTGGTCGGCAGGGCAATCCGCCACAGTCAAGATCCTTTTTTTTAAAGTATTAAAATGACCTTGAACACGTTTGAACATGTTTGGAGAATATAAATTATAATTATTTGAAGTCCCCTAAAACATTCATAGCTACAACTGAATAACTATTCTTTGTTACCGCGAAAGTTGTAAAATTGAGACTTATTAAAACGGCCTTTATAAAGGCCACTAAACTGAAGTTGGATAAATGACAAAGTCCATAAAATGTTGAATACTCCTCCTGTAAAAGAAGTAACAAGATGTGAGGCTAAGACTTGTAAAGGAATCGTCTAAGACTGTGAAAGTAAAAATAATTGAGACTTGTAAAAATGGCCTTTTTAAAGGCCACCAAAATGATTGATGTTAAATGACTAAGTCCTGAGAATCTGGATTGAAATGTACTTAATGTAGGTTTAGTATGTTGTATGATTGCTAGGCTGATTGACAACGAATGATATAAGTGGTGGCCTTGATTAAGGCCGTTTGTAGAAGGAGTGGAGTCCTGGATTTAGTGTGGGGGGATGGAAGCGACGACCCGAAGAAATTGTCTTAGTTGTAGTTGTCGGCGTAGGCTAGCGTCGACTGTGTCCAAGTGTTGATGTTGGATGATGAGGTGGAAGTCATTACCGCTACTAACTTCGATGATGATCTGATCGGCAAGGTGTCGGTAGCGGTCCAAGATGCCCATGAGTTGGTTGATTTGTCGGTAAGAGAAGATGTGTCGCGTTATTTGAATCGTCGCTCTCCCCACAGGAGAAGTTGCAGCCGTCGGTCTAGTTTGGCAGAACTTGAACTGTTTCCTGCGACGTCTGTGATCCTCTTCGTCCGAATAGTCCTCGTCAGAAGAGTCAGCAGGGCGTTTGATCGGTTGTAAGCTGCGAGCCATGGTTGCGTTGCGGCTAAGATCTGGAGTGTGAATGGATCGTAACGCGCAATTCTGTGCTAAGCTGTAAATGTGGCGGGGGTTAATAGTGGAGGGGGACTCTATGGCGTGGGATGGGGAGCGAAGCAAGGGGGGGGTCTGGGGGCGGAGCCCCCAGAAAAAATTTTTATCTTATCTAAGATCTAGATCCAAGATAAGATAAGATAACACAAACCGACGTAACTGGATGGTTGGCCATTTCAAGTCGCAAACCGACTTAAATGGACGGTTGGCCATTTCAAGTCGCAAACCGACGTAACTAAACCTTTTCTTAATATAAATCCACCCGCTTTCACATTACCTCACATCCAATGACGTATGTGTATCGTCACACCAATACGTCATCGCCGTGACGTCATCACACCCTCTCGTCACACATTCGTCATCACCACGTCACTCAAACGTCACTTCTGATTAAAAAACAATTATTTTTCAGCTGTCCCAGACTCCCCATATTGCCTCTACTTACATGTTAGTGGATAATCTTCAATTATTATTGTATGAGTCCATTCACGAACCGCCGACTTGATTGATTTTACATCAGTAACTTGGTCAATAAACAAATTCTGAACTGTCTCTTCACAATTACTGGCATTATTAGGCCAATTATGTTGCACACTTGGTCCAAGAGTATTTGCGACTAGTGATTTAGCACGAAAGTTTTTTAGCTTGCAACCAACTGCAAAGTGGTTAGGTTTGTTACATAAAAAACACAATTTTTTAAAAGCTGGGCAATTGTAGGCTTCGTATGTCATATTACACTTTTTACATAAGTAGTTTTGTTTTGTCCTAGGCTTATCAGTCTGTTGTGAATAAGTTACTGAACTAGACCTATTAGCACTTTTCTGAAACGCACCTGGCCTATAAGGCCCACTGTGAGTACCGGTATTATTAGGCTTACCAAACCCCTGACCAGTCACGCATGAATTAGAACCACTAGGCTTAGGTTTAAACCTATTAAGGGCGTCAACCCTTGAATAGTCATCAAACGAACTACCGGTAACACCACTTTTAATCGCATCAGATTGTTGCCTACCAAACTCGGCAGCTCTACAGATTTTAATCGTCTCGTCTAGTTTTAAGTCCGAGTCTCTCAAAAGACGCTCTTGTAACGACTTTTCTCTTATTCCTAACACTATCCGATATTTTAAAAGACCATCAGACTGACTATCAAATTCAAAAATTTTTAACAGTTTTTTTAGATCAGTTAAAAAAGAGTCAAAACTTTCCCCATGCTCTTGAACTCTACTATTAAATTTGAATCTCTCAACAACTAAATTCTTTTTAGGGTCCATATATTCTTCAAAGGATTTTAAAATTTTCTTATAATCTTTAGTATCCTCATCTTTTAATCCAAACGTATTAAACAGGTCTAGAGCCTCCTCGCCAATTAAATTCAGCAAAACCGCAGCTTTAACCTCCTCTTTTTTAGCATCAAATTCAGAGGCGATCAGATAAATATTAAAAGTCTGTTTAAACTTTTTAAAGTTCTCACTTAGGTTTCCATGTACTAATAATGGATTTGGCACTCGTACCCCATCCATTCTGATTGAAACTGTTAAAAGTTATGCTAAAACCAAACTCACCCACCAAGACCAACGTCTTCACCAGCATAATTTTAAAAACTCATTTTAACTTTTATGGCTCTCATTAAAACAATTTTGTTTCTTTTCTTCGACTGTGCCATGTTGTGTGTTCTCGTTGTTATTAAATTAAACCATAAAACACCATTTCAGAATAAACATTTATTAATATTATAGAGAGCCATAATTATATTAGTTGCACATTTCACCATGACATTCAGAGAGAGAGAGAGCGAGGGCGTCGCCAACGCCACGTCACTTCAGTTTGTCACTGTTGCCAACATAGCAAAACATAATGAGTCATACATCAATAATCATTTATGTATGTAACAATTAGTAATGTTGTGTTTTGCTTTTATGAAACTAGGACAATTTTGTGTTTTAATTATAAAATTCACAAAACCCATTGAGACCTACATACTCCAGGGAGCCTATTAAAAATGGATTACGAAATATATGTATGCTTTAAAAATTATTTTCCGTCTGTTATGTTAAAAAAAAAAAAACTAAAAACTGTTATGTTATAAAACTGTTATGTTATAAAATTGCTATGTTTTCAAAATTGTTTAAACAAATATAAGAATGTTAATGAAATTTGTCCGTAAAAGTTATATTTCGGAACGGTTTGAAATTGCACATTTAATGTTTCATTATTTTGCAACGATCTATTATACGTTTACTTTTAGTCCATGTTGCAAAGTTTAAATTATTAATGACAACTCAAATGTTTCTAATCTTTGTGTCGAATCTATAAAACCGTTAATTTAAATATTCCATGAATAGGGGTTTATTTTAAACTAAAATACAAATGTAAATTTACAAATTAAACTACTTCGCTGAAAACGAGAATTCATCCAATTACTTTAGTTGGTCATTAATTCCAACTGCCAATACAGATTCTACTGACTACATGTTAATAGCACCGAAATATGCTTTATATTTCAACTGTAGTTTTGGAATTAAAACGAACAAATATACTTACAGTTTAAAATTAACCAATATTTAGCCTTCATTGAAACCCATATTGGCTTAGTAATAAATACAAATCTTTTGTGTAACTACAGCCTACTAAAATATTTTCTCAGTTTTCATTTTTATCAAACAAGTTGTTGTTATAGCTGTTCAGTGAGCCAAGATAATCCTGCAAACTGTTTACATGCCAATTTAACAAAATATGATTTATCATGTCATAAATATATATTGCAACAAAAATGCATGCGAGTAGATTTATTTGTCTGGTTTATTTTTGCCGGTGGTTGTATGAAGGAACTCTCCGAGATTCATTTACAGTGGTATAAAAGTAACAGTATTTTACTGAAAAGTCAGTCGACTTAAATTAAGCATTCTACATTTTCGTTACCATAATTTTAATGCTAATTAATTGATGAAGGTTATTTGGGTAAAAAATGAACTTTTAAATTACATAAATACACTTATGGTAGGTATTAGTATAACTAGTATTAAGACTCAATGGATTCTTTAAGTAGTTTAATTATAAGTAGTAGGGAAAGGGGACTTTTGGCTCACTTGATTGATGGCTTCCGGTCACATGACCGGAAGCGCTGCGTCATGAAAGACGTCATCTGAGGCTGAGCCAGTGACGTAGGCGGTTTTGTGACGTAATGAGGTAAAGTTCAAAGTTCAAGGTCACAGGGAAGTTTTTTTAAAAAAATCTACCTCGCACTCGTAAAATCGATTGTGATTCGATAGTTAATCGATAAGAAATATCGAATGAAACAATCGAATGAAGCAATCGAATGATACGAGTGCGAGGTAGTACTACTACAAATATTACTTTATTTTATTTACAATAATAATTCATATTACAAATATTAATTTATTTTATTTACAATAATTCATGTTTACAATAGTTCCCCGTTGTTCGTTGTCATCGATGTTGTTGATCCGGACGAGTTGCGGCCATCACTTCGCTTTCTGATGAAAGACGGTAGATACTTCGATTCCTGCGCAGAGTCCATGTTGTTTTTTGATGCGTAAAGTTCCAAAGATAAATCGTAGCCGGACGCAATGAGAAGTCTTAACTCTTCATTAAAAACCTCGAGGTCTTGGAAAGTCGCCAGATGAATAGAGTCATAATGAATACACCTAATTTTGATGGACATTTCAACAGAGAGCTCGATGTACACTGGTCAAGAGCCGGAGGTGTACTGACTATTCGCTAGCTAGCGTTTTGGTATCAAACAAAATGGTGGGGGTAAAAGTGTGGTGGGGCGGAGCAGATGGCGGACGGCAGATGGCAGGCGGCAGGTGGCAGCTGGTGCGAGGCAGATGGTTGCTACTACATTCGCCGCCACAGTAATGCAATCCTTCGGCGTAATTCTTGTATTTTATCTTGTCGGTTCATTTGATACGTTTTACATCTACATATGCAATAGCTGAAACACTTGCACTTACGACAAGCTTTCCCGTCAACTTGATCGCCTGGTATTTTAAAACATTGTAACTCGTAACAATATGTCTTCAAATTGTTATCGAAAAATAAATTGTTCATAGGTGGCACCGACATGTTAGCTGCAGCGTGTGTTAGACAAGACTGAGACTAACTTCACTGCTCCCTCTCTTTTATACCTCTTCATAAGTTAACCCTGAATGAAAGTTCAAGGTCATCCATTTGAATTTAAAAAAAACAACACAGCAGTATATAAAATAATATACTGCTGTGTTGCTGTTTTTATTTTTTTATATTTTTTTATATTTTTTTATATTTTCTTTATTAAACAAACATCTTACAATACAATAAGCTTAAGTCTAACATTGATGACTAGAAATACAAACAGAAAAATACAAACAAAGACATTATGTACAAGGATGCGTGATGTGCAGAGTGAGTTCCGTCGAGTTGTTGCTGCTTACACCGTGTGATACCAAATACAACGTCCCCGGTTGAATATCTCGCAAATCTTCATTTTGTAGCAGTTGAACAAATCGTTTTGGAAGAAATACTTGAAACTTCGGCTCATCTCCTGGAGTGAAAGGTCCTTCGCTCAATGAAACTAGAATTGCTTCTCCATGTGTAGTTTCCACTTTCTTGATGTTATGAATAATGTAGTGTTTTTGTTCTTTTAGTTCTGAACACATTTAGTTAGCAGAAGGTTGGATTTTGAATGAGTGTTGAATTGATCAACCAGTGTTTGTAGAAACTGTTGTGATGCCATCTTCGTCAGTGGTGTCTTCTGTGATGTTGCCTCTTCGGAGTCTCGAATAATACTCGTGCTGGAGCGGTGCTGTCTCCTCGTATTTATAGGCCCCGCTACCCCAACCACATTTCTGTTCTCCGCTACTCCCACCACATTCCTGCGTTTGTTTTAAGTAAGCAGCCAAACGATACGCGTTGTACAATGCACAGTTTGTTTGGCCGTGTTTAAGATCTTTTGCAGCGACACAAATATTACCGAGATTAATATTAAAGTCCTTACTGATAGTTATATCGAAAACATCACCGTGCGTGTACTTTTGTATCCAGTTCTTTTTTTCTAATCCTCTTGTGTGAATATTGTTTGCAAAAGTTAAACATAATACTGTGCAGATTACTGTAGCTTATAAATCCTTCATACCAATGTATGTGATGAAAGTAGTTTGTTATCCATTTGTTTGTACTTTTTGCTTTGGTGTTAAGTTTGTTCAAAGAAAAAGGAGCTTCAAACGTGAATGGGTAGGCTACAAATGTAAGCAAGTCTAAAATTACTAATTCCTTGATAATAAACCTATCATCATTATTTCGAAATGCTTGAAATTCTATTACACAAGGCTTTACACTCACTTCTTCATCCAATCCGCTCATCATGGCACCTAGCGAACAACTAAACTGTTTTCCACACCACGGTAGGTTAAATACCAGGCCGTACAGTTGCAGGCGCGTTGGTGTATATTTAACGTGGGCACCGTCCCCAATAGGCCTACCCCACGTGTGTTCTTCTTTACTAAGTCAAACTTTAGTCTTTTTTAACTTCTTCTTCTTGTGTTTCGTTTTCTTCTTCTTCTTGTTTCTCCGTTTCTTCTTCCTGTGTTGTTTCTTCTGTAGCTTCTGTAGCGATTTCTACAAGTGGTTCAAAATCCTTTAACTTTCTCCACATGCAAACTTCATGAGGTATTCTATTAAAAATAGATGTATCCACAGGTCCGTACACGATGGTGCTATCAGGTTGTTTTTCCAAAGTATCGACCAAATATTCTTTAATAATAGCGCTTGCGAATACCAACTGTCTCATGTACCTTGTAATAGGTTCTGTTGCGTAGTTTAAAACGTAGAATTCTTCACGTGACAGTAGAATCTTATTTTCATGTTGAGTCAAGTCTCTAATTCGCACTTGTAGTTGTCCGCGATGTTTAACAATATCGATTTCATTGTCACAATCCAAAAGTCGAATATGTGTTTTCCTTCCACACAAACTGTTAGTTAAATAACATTCTATTAAATGTACATGTTTCAAAAATGACTCCCAAGCATTTTGCGAAAATAAAACCTTTTTTGTTCCATGGTGTAGTATTACTGTAGGGGAATAATCCAATGACTTCATCAATCCAACTGATACACTTTTACTGATGCATGCTGAGATGGGGTAAAAGATTCGCAAAAAAACTTCAGTTAAAATGTGAGGAGGAATATTTTCTTCAACTTTCTTCTTCCTCTTTGGTACTACCTTTGATGGGTCTGCATTACTTTCCTCCTCTCTATCTCTTTTACCAAACTTTAAAAATGCAGTTATTTCCTTGATGATTTCTTCTTCACTAGTATTATCACGTTCCAATAACGGTGCTACCTCTGCATCACCTTGTACAACAGATGGAGAACTCATTTTGTAGAAGATGTTACCCATGCGACGATAGACGATCAACTGAAGACCTGCATTGTTGCTCCACTATTTATAGGTTAGCGACAGTGGCGGTGCCGGTGGTGGTACAACGTTTTACAATACTATCTTTACAATACCGGTCAACGGTGTGTATGTAACAATTTTATCGTGCAAAATTAAACAATACGCAGATGTATTTGCAGGTACGTTTTCTTGAAATTCCATTTCTATTTTTGTATCAACACTAGACGATTTTACAGATTCATTTTGTTTGGAACAATCAATTACAACAATCGGAGCTTTTTATTCAAACTGTACGGAAGATAGTAGAGGTGTATTTGTTTTGCCGTAATATGAACTTTGGAACCTAGCGTACATATCGTATAAAACACTGTACCTTTTTTTATCAAAAGAAATATTAAAGTTGTCGTAGGGAAAGAATTGTGAATTCAGGAACACTTTACAGTTTGTTAATTTACAATGGTCAAATTCACCAGCATTTTCAGTTATTATACTTTTCTTCTTCGTTTGTAATCCAAATATTACATATCTCGCTTTTTCCAAATGTGTAGAAGTTTTTACAGTCCATGTATGCCGTTGTGTTGTAGGTAAAACGGGGTATTCATGAAACTCCCAGCTTCTGAATGGCATTACAATGTCTCGCTCGGATTTTAACTTTCTTAATAATGTAATCCTGTGTTCATCATTTAGTCGCACATGTGGTACTCTCCAAACAATCTTGTCTAATGTTAATTTCCAGTCTAAATTGGCATCAGTTGTTCCAGTAGCTGCTTTAATAATATCATTATCGTTTGATGATCTTAATAAAACTAGTTCTTGTTTTACATTTATTATTATTCTTCTGTAGTCTTCAGCAAATCCTAGGAGTAATCTTAAAGGTACGTAGAAATCAAAGTTTCCCGAAGAGTCAGGAGCGATTGTACTTTTGTCAGGTGCAACCCATCCTGCAACAGCTAACAGATTCTTCTCATTTGGTGTTAAAGACGCTAATCCTTTCAATGTACTGGAAATTCCAACCTTTTTTGTTGAATCGACTGTAACTCCTGAAATTTCATATCTAATCTCGTCAAACAAAAATGCCATAGGATTATTTATGAACGGAACAGTGGTTCCAGCAGTACCATCAGTTTTTGTTACTTTTCCTTCAATATATAAATAACTTTCGCATGGAAGAGTATAAATGTCTTGTTGTTGTATAGGAATCCTAATTTCATCGTTATTGTTTAATTTGGACGAAGCGTAAGGGTTGTGCGTGTGATATTCCTTTTCCCATAAGGTCTCGTCGAATGTTGGTCCCTGCGCTATATCCAGTATATCCATTGTTAATGACCTTTAATCCAATTTCTTCTAGAAAACGAATGTTGTCACTTGTTAATCCTTCTACAGCTGATGAGCTACTGACCTCTTTGCTGGTTGGCTCTCTCTTTTTAAATGATAACCCCATTGTCTAAGCGGATGATTTTATATGTATTCTTACAGTAATAGCTTCTCCTCTAAAGTCAATAAGGTTTCCGTCTTGATCCACTATGTTCAGCACGATGTCTGAAATGAAACTGGTGTTTAACGGTAGGTACACAAGGTTTTGAGGCTTTTCTACTATCTTAAAACCTGGTGCAACTGATGGGTAGAATGTGTGTAATATATGACGATTTTCTCCATCTCTGTAGGATCCTTGTATAATGTTACATGTAATGTCTATGCTATTAACTTTGATGATCGTCACAGTTTTATTTCCAGAATGAGTTTTATTAGGTTCTAATACTTTTGTTTCCTTAGAAAACCCCAATAAACTACCAATTGAATGTTCTTGACTAAAATCAATATAATACTTAGAAGTAATTTCGGCTTTCATTATATTGTTATTGCCTTTTATCGTTATATTTTCTTTTCCCATATGTTTTTGTATAACTTCATTTATATTATCAATTTCATAAGCTCCTGTTGGTAAACTCAATTCTTCCAAAGCTGAATACTTTCCTTTATCATCTTTTGTCTTGTAATAATGTATTTTGTTATTAATTCCTTCACTAACGTTTGGAATAGAGTTATATGTTGTTAAATCCAATAATGCGGCTTCCCATAGTCTTCCTTTTTGCAAACGTAGTGCTGGAAACAGAATACTGCGCAAAGTACATGAGTTACCGGTTAATGACACTGTATACGAGGACATCTTAAAGTTGACTATCACTTTTAGCTAAAATGTCTAAACATAAATGACCGCAAATGGATGTATCATCAGGTTGTTTTCTTGTATGATTGTAAAAAACATTTTCTGCCGCACGAAAGTATCGTTGAAGTTCTTTTGGTGGTGGAAGGTCTCCAAAACTGTCGAAATAATAAATGGTTTTACCAAGTTTCTTGTAACACACCCAATGAGTGCCTAATCCTTCACTATTATCCAAATTTACAATACCAGTCTCATTTTTCCACATTTTAACCGGTAATTCATCTTTCATAAATACTCCTCTAAAAAATGGGATTTTCAAACAAGAAGCATATGTAATCAGTTCTTCATTGGTTAATTCTTTGTTTTTAATTATTAATTGCTCTTTCTTATTTAATACACACGATACGGTCTTAGGTATAATCCTCCTCCCTTTTTTATCATTGACCATATTGTTGGTTTCTTTTTAGCCTTACCACTGGTAGATCGACGTTTTATTCTGATATTACCTCCTTGTTTCTTAGCGGGTTTTTTCCCACGCCTTCTTCTCTTTCCTCCTCCAAACGTAGTTTTTGCTTTCATTGCTGCTGTTACTGCTAAAGACGCTGCTTTTTCACCAATACTCGCGTCACTAGATTTTACTCTTTGCCAAGCTTTCTCAGCAAGTGCTCTATCTGCTATTGATCTATTTTTAGTATCACCAAATTTGGAATACGCTATATCGTGCTGTTTACAAGCCTGATCGAGCTTATTTATTCCAGGATCTCCTCTAGCAAGACGTTTCTCTAATTTGGTTCCAGGACCACAATATTGATATCCTCCAGGTAAATGTAATTCCACAGGTAATAAATCAATCGTCTTGTTAACTATAGCTCCAACCGGTTTACTCAATAGAGAAAATGCTGTTGATGCTATTCCCCTTCCTCTCTGTAATCTCTCTCGATTATGACTGATGCGTTTAACCCTCGACATGACTATTTATAGCAAAACCAACAATCAGTAGGTGCACTCTATAAATGTTTTACAATGAATGTAATATCAGTTTTGGTTTTTTGTATTATATACTGTTTAAAATCCATTTATTATATAGAAATGGATTTATTAATTAAATGTAGACATATTAAATAGAAGTAGTAAAAATTGAAATAAGTTGTAATTGAAGATGTTCCAGATGTTTCTCCGCTGGTGATGGTTTCGTTGTCTTCGGTAAAATGAATAAACTTTAAATAGTTGTCATGTTTCCTTAGAAACTTGCCACTTAATCGTTGGTAATTGAATAACACATCCCAGTCTAGTTTATCTTTAAAATTGTCAATGTAATTCTCAGAGAGATTTTGATATTTACTTATTACTTCCCAACAGTTATTAAAATTTGATGTCATCTCTACGAGGAAGTCTTCTGAAAACTGTTGTCTTTGTAAAATATGGATCCAGTTAACTCTGTGAAAATAAATTCTTAACATAGTCATTGTAAAGAGGTAATGTATGGAAAGTTGTTCCCAATCCATATATCTATCAAACCGTTGAACAAAACCATCTGTCAACACTCCTTGGGGAAATCTCAGCTCTTGAGATATTAAACTCCACGCAGTAATATTGGATTCCATCATCCTCTCTGTATCGTCTCTCGAATATGACTGATGCTTTATCCCTTATCATGGGGGTATTTTAAATTCTTTTTTCTCTTATGTAATCTTCATTGTTTTCTGTTGGTTCATTAATCACATTCACTTTATCCCCCTTTCCTAATGTCTTGACTTTAGAAGGCTCAGACGGTTTATCTCGTTGATTAAGTTTCTCTGGATTGTGTATATTTTTCCAGTCTAAATAATTGTGACTGTCAATATCTGAAGCTGCATCTCTTCCTGAAGCCCGATGGATATAATGGAATAGAGCTGCACCAAACATTTCCAAATGTTTTTCATATTCCGTAGTCCATTTCTTGTGTACAATATCAAACATTTTCTTATTTACAGCGTCTCCATCCTGCTCACAATCACCTACATTTGATAATTTTAATTTTTTTACATCATAGCTTGTGTCAGTTTCATTCCTTTTGTAAATCGTTAACAATTTTAGAGTAGCGAAATTTACTGCTTCCCCATCATAAACGGGATGTTGTATATTGCTTAACCTTTTGCCGGAAAACCCCCAATGATCTTCGTGTACAGTTGGGGTTCTTTTATCCATGTATTTTACCGTAACCGCATCAGAAGACAAAAGCGGATCACCAACATTTTGAATTACTTTTCCTTCAAAATTATAGTTGCCATCAGGTGTTAACGGAAACCCAGCTCTTTTTTCACTATATTCAGATTTTACTCCAAACTCGGAATACCGTCCAAACTTGTCCACACTCATGATGTAACTGAATCGCTATCGTTTAGGTTCTTATTATATATGTACGTCTACTGAACAATTATTCCTTGTTTTCGCAGTTCATCAACCAAAGCTACCCATTCGTTTTCTGAACCAGTGTGCCCGGCTTCCATAGCTTCATGTAATAACCTCATTCGATCAACTAACTTATTTATATCGTTGTAATATATTATATTAGTTTTATACAAATTTTTCAATAATCCCCTTCCAGATGTGGTAGGATCAGTTGTTTTTCTCTTTTTATGCAAAACATTTAATTCAGCAGAAGATAAAGCTCTTCTTTTAATTTGAGCTTTTTTTGATTTCGAGGGGAAAGGACTAGATATAATACTTGTATATTTTATTGACCGATTTCTATGAATAGGTAGGTCTTTGGAATACTTCTTTCTATGTGCATTTGTATACTCTAATATATTTTTAAACAATTGTAAATCCCTTTAAGTATATTTACCAGGATTATTTTTAAAGATAAGTTCAAACAAACCTTTCGTACCTTTATATTTCTTATCTCCAATAACTATATCATCATTTTCGTTTATATCTAACTTGCTATCTCCAATCATTAATCCTTTATCCTCTATTCTAGCTCCATAGGTATGAAAATTTCGATTAGCATGTTTGGCGTGTAACATTTTTAACGTATATGTTCTTCCAAGAGTTCCTTTAAACATGATATCCGTTCCTAATTTGCTTAAGTTGGATGGGTTAATATCCTCTTCTTCTGATCTTGTATCTTCTACACTTGTATCTTCTGTACTTGTATCTTCTGAAATGTCCTTTTCCTTTAAATCCTCTATATCTCCGCTTTCTTCATACTCGTCGCTTTCTTCAGATGTTTGTAACTGGCCAAAACTTTCATCATTCAGAAATTCTTCTTCATATTTGGAAATTGGTAGCATTTTGTCTCCTTCGAAGCGAATTGAAGGTTTTTCCATATTTTGTGCTAATCGCTTTAAAGGTTCAGTAACAGGTTTGAATGTTGTTTCTAAAAATTGCTCTCTTTCATTTATACCTGATTTTAAAGCTCGGTTTTTTTGTCTAATAGAATCACTAAGTGATTTTATTTCCTTTAATAGCTTTTCCTGGTTAACCATCTTCACACCTTGACGACTTGTACAGTAATACCGCTTATCAGTGTATTAAAACAAATTTATCAAAACCTATTCTATAACGACCATCTTTTATAGCTTGATCTTTCATAATAACCAAAAATCCATACTTTTCCGCCCATGCTTTTCCGCAAAGCTCTTTAAACTTTTCAAATGGCATATCCGCATTCACATGATCGTTATATATATGTTTTAGGTTAGTATCATCTTGTTTGAATACAATTAGAATATTTGCATTATCTCTGATAAGTTGTTTTGGGATTTTGCTATAAGTTTGTCCTATATATATGCTATCGATGTTATTATGTCTTCCCATGGCAAAGTAGTTTCTAATAGTATCCTGATTTTCACAAGATACATCGTCAAATATAAATACAGAATACGGTTTCGCTTCGTTTGGTTGCATAATGCTATCACTAGCGTTAAATTTGTAAAAATTAACATCAGACATATCAGATAGGATTTTATTCAGCAATTGATACTTTGGTTGTTGTAGAGACTTTGAAAAAATATATAGGTTATTAAACCTTAATCCCTGCGGATTAGTGATCAAATTAAAGACAACATTGGTCTTTCCGCAGTTTGAGGGGCCACTTACTATACATCGAACAGTGTTTGGAAGTAAACTACCGTGTTTACCATTGTTGATTTTAACGTTATCCACAGTTAAATCATCTATGTTATTAATATTGAATCGATCTTTATGGTGAATAATCTCCATCCTGCTCAAAGGTTAACGATGAAATGAGTTGCTTGCATTAAACCAAGTCCTTTATAGGTATCCATGAATCCTCAGTTTTGTTAAACTCTGACCACCGCACTTTAACTGCGTCCTTTTTTCTTTGTAACACTTTTTCAACAAGATATACATCACCTACTGTTGACTTTAACATTTCATGTCCATAAAAAGCACCTTCCAACAAATCTCCTTTGTTATCTTTTAAGATATACGTTTCAGGTACAGTCGGTTGCACTTTATACACTGTAAAAACTTCATTCGTCCAATTGGGAAGGTATTTCTTGGTAAACACTCCCTTATATTTACTAATCCGTACTTTATCACTTACATTAAATTTTCTTGGCTGAATTTTTTCTACTTTAGGCTTTGTATTTTTCTTCATGCGTTTTAATACATCTTTTGCATTTCTTCTATTTACTTTGTTAGGTTTCATACCGATAGTTCTATGAAACCTGTTGTTATAATCATTTATTAATTGTGGTAAAACATCATACCATACGTAAGAACCTCTTTTTGAAAATTGTTTATACAGTGCTCCTTTTAAGGTTCTATTGAATCTTTCTACAATAGCTGCTTTTTTCTCTGAATTTGTAGAATAATGAATGTTTATTTTATATTTATTCATTAACTGTGCAAAGTTTGTATTAAAGTATTCTGTTCCATCATCAGTTTGTAAATGTTTAATTTTGTTTTTATCTCTTTTTATGGCTATTTCCATGGCTTCTGTTACGCTTTACCAGTCTTGTCCTTTAGAGGCAAAGCGTCTGCAACTTTTGTAAAACAATTAATAATTGTGAGTATATATTTAAATCCTTTGTTTATTCTGCTATGCGGTCGCATTTCAATTAAATCCGCTTGATATAGATCATTTATCCCTTTTATAACAGTATTTCTTCTTGGAAACTTTATTCTTGCAGGTTTGTGTAGTTCATTAATAATCTTCTCCTTCAGGTCTGACATGATGGTTTCACGAAGGCAGCTGATATGGTATTAAATATTCTTTTGTATAAATCTGCTTATATATACATATAGTTCAAGGTCATTCAAAACTTGTGTAAAAAAAGGGGAAACACAGCTTAACATTGCTGTGTTTCCCATTTTTTTACGGAAAGGAAAAGGATAGAGGATCTAGGACGATGAAAGGGTTATTAGTCAATAGGGTTGAGGGAATAGTGACCGAATGGTAAAGTGTGGATGTTGTCTGGAAGGGTTTGTCTTTTGTCGTCATTACAGGATAGCGCCTTTTTAACTTCAGTCACGCTGTACAGCTGATGGTTAAAACTTCTGATGGTGTTGAATTTAGCTGTAATGATGTTATCCTCAAATAAGCATTGCTTGTAGTGTTCAAAATGCACTTTCTTCTTTAAATATAAACTCTTTACACCTTTAGCTTTCTTAATATAGCTATTCTTCTTTTCTTCTTCTTCTTCTTTTTCATTATAGAGTTTCAAAGAATATAGTTTAGACATCAGTGCAACAATCTCTTCAAGTAGAACACCATTAGCCTCATCCTTGAATTTGCCTAGTACTTTTTTGTGTCTGTCATTGTCGTAGTTTGGATGATCTTTTGGATAATCGGAGAAATCAAAGTCGTTCTTGTAAATAAATGTACGTAAATCTTTATACATGTCCAATGTTACTATGCGATATATAAAAGCGTCAGTGTCCATATATGTAATAGATATATTTTCTCTTCCGTAGAACGCCACCATTTTGTTGTAGTGAAAATCGTACATGTGTGTTTTTGAGATGTCCAAGATTGACATGCCTATATACAAAGGACGATCCATCTTCACACTCGTCTTCTTCATGGACACTGCTACAAGTTTTTCATTAATAATTATCGATGTTCCAAAATTTGGCTGCTGTACTAATTTCTGTAATTTTTTTGCGTCGGTAACAAGTTTAACATTTTTATGTATTCTTTTGTTTTCCAATGTTTTTCCAAATATCGCATTATTCATTAATTTAAAGAATTCTTTTTGAAAGTCTGATGTAGCTGCTCCTCTTCTGATGGTATTTGAATCAATGTAGGGTTTCAACCAGCATGATTGAGAAAATTCCAAAACTCTATTAATTTTTGTTAAACGTAGTCCTAATTCGATAGCTTGTTGAACCACCCAAAAGTGAGCCACGTAGCGTTGTTTATTATTTAATGTCATCATTAATTTGGGGTGTTTTCCAATTGGTGAAATTTCTGTTTTAGCAAGAAGTGGTAGGTCATAATGAAGATCATGTAAATTTTCTGGGTATTCAAAATCGCAATCCAAAATATATCCAGTGTCACCATGTTTCGGAATTTGTAAAATATCGCCAATAGAGTCGGGATTAATCCATTTAAAGTTATCAAAAGGAAGTGGGTTTGACATTGCCCAACCGTACAGGTTATTTGCATCGAAATATCCTAAATAGGTTGACGGTTTGGTTTCATCATAATCGGGTAGGTATTTGTTGTTGGCTTTGACATGTCTGGTAACACTTTGGGTCAATCCGCCTCTTACTCCAGCTTCAACCATTAAAACCATGTCAATGTCTGTTAAAAGTTGGAGTTTGCATTTTGTTTCTTTTAACATGGCTTGCCAAGCTAATCCTGGTGAAGTATACGAATGTAGAGGGTCCAAACCGTATGCAGCAAAACAAGTGTTTCGGAATTTTTCCATTACATCACAAAGAAGAGTTACATCTAGTTTGACATAAAAGTCCGAGTAATCTCCTAAGGTCTTCATATCTAACTCGTTCCATACTCGACGTGCGTGTTGATAGTCCTCAAGTGATATTTCCGAATCATTAAGTTTGTTTTTGAAGTTTTCTGGTGGAGGTAGTGATGTTTCATCAAATCTATGCAGTCCATCGATGTAATCATAGGGGAAGACTCCTTTTCGAAGAACCAAATCCATTTTACTATTGGGTACAATTTTGCTTGTTTCTATCAAATCTGTTCTTCTTAGATTTTCAGATAATTTCATGAGGCTTGAAGGCATAAATCTAAATGAATCAACAAACCTTAATTTAATTTTACCCACCTTTTTTGAAAAGCTTATAAATTTTCCATTGTAGTAGCCAAAACGTCTATTGCTCCATTATCTCTTCCTAGTTCGGGGATTATGAAGTGCGAATCATAACCACTCAGATTGTGCAGAACTACGGGGATGAAATATGGTAGTTTGTAGTTCAAGTTGCAAGCGTTACAGGCTGCACCTCTATACGCTCCCGTAAGATGATCGTGGTCACGAACTTTAACGTTATCCAGTGTAAAGGTGTTATTACACAAATAACACGTTGTTGTTGAATAATAATGTTGAAGCTCTTCTTCTTCCATAGGTGACATGGGTACCTTTGTTCCATACAGTTCTTCTACCTTTGCAGCTATTTCAAACAGATCATCGACAAAGTATTTGGCTGCTTCTTCACCGCGATAAATCTTTGGAGAAGATGATAGTCCATATTTTTGAAGATAGTCTTCAGTCAACGTGGATTTAATTAGTATGCAATAACTGTTTGGTGAATGAAGTTGGTATTTGCTTCTTCTTGTAACGTCCTCTTCTTGTTGTTCAAGTGGATGTAAAGAAGACTCGAAATCAGCGTAAACAGCAACAGGTACACGGTATTGTTGTATTATTTTGTCAAATTTTATCTGCGCTCTGCTGGAATGTGGCAATTTAATTCTAACCTCATAGTTTCCATTACATAACCTTTGATGTTCTACTAACCATTCTGAACCTCCCCTTCTTAATGGTTTGCCTACATGACAAAAACATATTTTACAAATGGTTTTCTCTCCGTGTTTTTTTGATATTTGTTTAGATACAAGAGCTGCAAAGTTTTTTATGTAGACATAGTGGGATATGTCCCCTTTAGTGATCAATAGCAAATCCGTATGATCTCTGCGCTCAATAGGTGTTATGCGCAAGGGGTACGCATTGTTTGACGAATCTAAGCCGAAAATGTTGACAGAAGCTGAAGGATTTTGCTTTTCAAATTTTGATATATCAGTAATTGCAACAGGGTAAGTCATTCCCTGGAAATTATACTTATGTTGTATTTCTTCATATTTGTGACTTGGTCTTATCGGATTGTCTGTTACATATTTGACCAACATGGCATATTTAAAACATTCAGTATCTTGATTTTGTACGTTGACGCAGGATAAGGTATTTCTAATCTTTGTTGGTAGAGGGATGTAGCTACTTCCTCGAATTCCATAGCCGTGTTTGTGTACTCTTAAGTCTAGCCCTGTGATGCTTAACAAACTCCATCCAGAGCCTCTTCCTTCATGTTCTTGTAGTTTTGTCTTGAGCTCTTCAAAACATTCAGATACGATTGAATCAATATCTGACGAAAACATAATAGTACGGTTTTTTGTTAAAAACCCTCTCGGTGAAGTTTCATTTTGAATGTTTGTAAATAAAGCATCCATTAATAGTCCAAATTTGATAAAATTTAATCTTTTTAATTCATTTTGCAAAGTGTTGCTTACCAATCCTTTTGCGTTATTTAAAAATTCTTCGAGTTGTAATTTTGCATTATCAATTTTGAAGTGGGTTACTACATTACCCGGAAGTGCTCGGGCATGTAGTTCTACATTTACTGCTGTTGATGCTGAAGGACGGTGAAGTGTTGAAAGAGCATGCGTAGAAGTCGATGCAGTTGATGCTGTTGAAGGACGATGAAGTGTAGACATAGCAGGCGTAGAAGTCGTTGCAGATGACGATGTTGAAGGACGGTGAAGTGTAGACAGAGCAGAGGTAGAAGTCGATGTTGATGGTGCATATTGAATAACACTTGGTCTGGAATGTTGGTGTTGAGCTAACATTCGATCTATTTCTTTCAATTCTTCTTCTTCATATTCTTCATCTTGGTTGTTGCTATGTTTTAGTTCTTTATGAATCATTAAAAGAAATTCATCCTTAAATGAAGACTTACAAATATCGCAGTGATGCATAATGTAGGTGCGTTCTCCGCAAGAGTCAACGCAATAATGAAAAACACTGCAAATGCCCCTCTATTTATACCCTAGCAAAAGTTGTGGGGGGTACGTATTACGTTAAGTTTACTATTTTTTACATTTTATATTTACGATTGTAGCTGGAGGCTACAAAGTTCTGTATTTAGGTCAAGGTCATTGGAAATATTTGCCAAAACGGGGAATAGAGCAGTAAATGATTTCATTTTAAACCATAAACTGATCTATTCCCCGCTCTGTATTTAACAATTTTCTTTAACAGGAACATTTAATAGATTTTAAACTCGGATATGAAGTCGGATTGTACACATTGCATCTCGATCAACTAAAAATTTCATAAAACAATAGGGATCTTCAGTTGTAGAATTATCTTTAACATATTCGATGGTCAACATTGCCGAACGAAGATCTTGTGGAATTACGTCGACTTTTATTAGCCGCCTTTTGATGTCAAACCGTTTTGTTATTGATGTAAGTTTTATCACATCATCGATATCGAGGAGGGGAAAGCTGAAACAAACGGAGTTTGCTGGTGGGTTCATCATGGCGATATGATAAATATACACTGTTGCATCGATATTAAATAGACGTTCCCCCACCATTAAATGTATAAGTTACCCCCACTTTTTCAAAAAAGTAAAAGCTAGGATGATTACGTCCTGTAAGTAGGTCAAGGTCGTTTTAACTTATTACCAGAACGGGGAATAGAGCAGTAAGCGATTCTAACTTTGACCGCAAACTGATCTATTCCCCGTTCTGTATTCCCCCGTTCATTATTTCCAAAACATCTTTAGTCAATTTCGAATGTTAGAAGGTCTTCAGGAAAATCTTGTTGAAGTGATGCACCTTCTAACAACGTTTCTACTGATCTATTCCCCGTTCTGTATTCCCCCATTCAGTATTTCCAAAACATCTTTAGTCAATTTCGAATGTTAGAAGGTCTTCAGGAAGATCATGTTGAAGTGATGCACCTTCTAACAACGTTTCTAACACATTAATGTATTTTATCGCCTGTATCAAAATGGCTTGCCTTGAACTTTTTGTATCCATAAACGGTAATTTTGATTTTAATAACTTATATGTTTGATTTATTTTTTTAATCCTTCCTCTTTCTCTAGCATTCCTTCTTCTCGCTTCATCATTTTTTTCCTTGTGATTTGTTGTAGGCTGCATCGATGTTGTAGGCTGCGTCGATGTTGTAGGCTGCATCAACTCTGCTGGGCTATTCATAGCTGAATAACTATACTCTGAAGCTGTACGCCTTATATATGTTTACCCCCACTATTAAAGTCAAAGGATTTAGATGGTGGGGGGTGTAAGTGATAGGGAAAGGATATGTTATTTAACAATTACTATCCGCAAATTTTTTCCAAGTCTCGTCAGTGGGTCACGGTCTTTTTAAAATATTGCCAAAACGGGGAATAGAGCAGTAAGCGGTTTCACTTTTACCGCAAACTGATCTATTCCCCGCTCTGTATTTTAAAAGTAAACATTAAGTCATGTCACTATTGAGCAGCCTTTGCTTTTTGAAGCTCAATTTCTAAGTCTGCAACCAAGCGAAAATCTGCATCGTGCTCCTCCCATTGTTCAGGAGAACGCGGCTGTCCACACCACTTTCTGAAGGCGTACTCCATCGCTTCATTATACTCCTCCAGTATAACATGATAGGGTCTTGGCTGCTGCGTTGTAGGCTCCATCAATAATGTAGTTTGTTGCGGTTGTGACTGGGCATCATTCTCCGCAACCTCAGTCACCTCAGCAGTCACAGCAATTGCGTACAACTCCTCTTCGCTAATCTCCTTTTCCCATGTGTTGCTGTTGACGCTCATGATGATGCAACTAATAATTATATTTCGAATCGCTCGCTTAAATACCCACTTACCCCCTCTCCTCTTTACTGTTGAATAATGTCTTTAGTATAATATTTCTCCTTTTTCCTTTTAAGTTTTATCTTTGACTTAGTGTAATATTTTTAAGTCTGTTATCTAGGTCAAGGTCGTTGTATCATTGTAAAAAAAGTGTGGACAACCTATTTACACTCTGCAACATATGCTACAAAATGTAAATAGGTTGTCCACACTTTTTTTTAATTTGGAAAAAATTTTAATTTTAATTTAGAAAGACTGTTTGAACGTTTTTTACTGTAATGTTTTCCACACAGTGGTCCCCGAATCAACTCGGATTAAACAGTCTTTTTTGGTTGGGCGTGGAGGATGAAACATGCCTCTAGGTAATTTTAAAATGTAGCGTTGATCTCCACACTTTAAAAGTACTTTTGCAAAGCCCATTGTTTTAACAAAGTAGTATTGTTTATTTTTAATAAGCCTATTAAACCGAATCTTGGATGGTTTCACTGTTAGGTGTGGCGAAGAAAGAGAAACGTTAGCATTGTGTTTTAAATTAGAACCGCACACTTTCTCATTTAAGACACAGGATTTAGCACAACGTTGACCTTTCTTTGCACCTTTTTTAAATACATAACCACATTGTTGTGCAAAAAGCATACACTTCCATCTCAACGATTTTAGCTCATTAAATCTTTCTGAAGGACGGTTAATACTTGTGCAAATTACTGAAGGACGAAGACTTGTAGAAGATGGAGTGACGATTGAAGAAATGATTTTTGGTCCAGTAGTTAAAGGCTTGGTGGGTGTTGTAGATATTTTTGAGCTCGATGTCGAAGAAGACCCTGAGCTTGATGATGAACAAGATGACCTCGAACTCGATGAAGATGAAGATAAAGAAGATCTTGACCTTGGTGATGAACAAGATGACCTCGAACTCGATGAAGATGAAGAAGAAGACCTTGACCTTGGTGACGGGGAAGATGTCGAAGACTTTGATGGAGAAGATGGCGAAGACTTTGATGGAGAAGATGGCGAAGACTTTGATGGAGAAGACTGCGAATACTTCGATGTAGAATCGTGCGGTGAGTCAGTCATCTTCTCTGGAAGAATTAAAGACAATAATAATGACTGGCGGAGTATATCTGAAGGGTCGAAGGATGATGTAGAAGGAGGCGATGATAAAACCTGGCGGAGTATAGACGGGGCAGAAGAAGTTGGTGGTGAAGAGGTAGTGGGTAAAACCAGCAGCGTTTTCTTCACGTTCAATTTTATCGGTTTGGTCTGTTTTCTGATATGCGCCATGATCCTGTGTGAGCAAGCACAAGCAGCAGAATGATTATACCAGTGATGGGGAACTTCTTTTATACCCGAGTCAGCCAAGCCAGTTGAGCCCCACCCAAATGATTCTGACCTTGAGTAGGGGGTGGGGGGGGGGTTGTAAGAAATAAATACATCTTCCACTATCTTACCAAACAAAAATTTTCTAAGTCCCGAAGTGGGTCAAGGTCATCTGAACATGTTGCCAAAACGGGGAATAGAGCAGTAAGTGATTCCCATTTGGACCACAAACTGCTCTATTCCCCGCTCTGTATTAGGGAAGTGAATATTAAAGAAAGGTCACAGTTATAGGCAATAAACCTGATAACAGAACCTTTTATTAATTTATCCAAACAAAAGGAAGTTACAAATAGTTTGCAGGGAGTATTTGCAAAAGTTTCTCGAGGGTAAGATGGGTAATGTCAATCGGTTTTCGTGCCATATTGACAAAGGTCGGTTTTCGTGTCATACCTTTTTGTAAGGGGTTAGGAAAAGGATGAGAAACATACTGATCAGTTAAAGTTAATTTTACAAAGACCAACCAAGGTCGGTTTTACAAAGGTCAACAGCATCCTGAAACCCAGTCGGACGTTGGTCAGTAACGGGCGCCAGGTAACTGTGAACCAACGTTTTGACCAAGGTTAGTTATAGCGTGTAAGAAAAGGACATACCAACCAAGGTCGGTTTTACAAAGGTCAACAACATCCTGAAACCCAGTCGGACGTTGGTCAGTAACGGGCGCCAGGCAACTGCGAACCAAAGTTTTGACCAAGATCAGTTTTAAAGCGTGAAAGAAAAGTACATATTTCATTAGTAAATAAAACACTTCAAAGACCAACAACACAAATAATTACAAACACCAACACTAACTACATTTTCTAGCAGCAAACTACAAGCTATAATCTAACAAACAAACTAACATGCATGACATACTAACATGCTAAGGTAGAATCTTTAGTATACAGGGGTACCACCTATATACTAAAGATGCTATTACAGACAGCTAAGGCGAACAGCTAGCTAGGCTGTCAGCCTGAGACTGTGAGACCTCTGCGGTCAGCCCCCGCTTTTATAGCCGACGATCCGTGGTGGGAGGTAAGGGGAGGTAAGGAAGGGGGGGGGGGTTACACTATTGTTGCGACGTTATAAAGTGCACATTGATATATTCCAAGTTTGTTAACTGGGTCAAGGTCAAGTAAACTGTTTTGTAAAATAGCAAAGGATTTACCTTTGCTATTTTACTTTTTAAGAAACACAAGATAGCTCTAAGATCAAACAAGGGTCATAGTTATCCGTTTTCCACAAAATTCATTGTACAATGTTTTGATAAAATGGAAAATTTCCATGTTGGAAGGTGATTGCCATATCATCAAAACACAATACACATCATTTCTGTGTAACGGTCTAAGCTCCATCTCTACTTTTAAGTTAACCCCTCGATACTCAAAAGTAAGGATAGTGAGAAATGCTTCTGACAAAGCAAGCTCAGAAGGAACAAGCCAAATGTTTTCACCTAAAGCTTCCATAGCGTTATGACAATATTTATTCCGTTGTAGCGGTATATAAAACATTCCCCCCTCCAGTCTTTATTTTTAATACAACATTTTTGTGTCTACCTTGTCCGCATGAAATATCTCTAAGTCCACAACTAAATAAGAGGGTGTTCTTTTAGCTTTCTGGCCATGTAAAATGTTTTCTAAGTCGTGAAGTGGGTCAAGGTCACGTTAATAAATAAAAGCGTTAGGTGTTAAGCGAACATTTAATTGGGGATAGGCTATGGTTTAAAATATTCATCTTCCTATATGTGACCAGACGAAAGTTTTATAAGTCCTGTCAGTAGGTCAAGGTCATCTGATTTTGTTGCCAAAGCGGGGAATAGAGCACAAATTGGTGCTCTATTCCCCGCTCTGTATTAGGGGACAGGGAATTACAAGCAATGATTTTAATAACGAAAAATAAAGAAAAAACCCAAAAAAAGAAAGAATCACAACAGTTTCTTAGGCTAAGAAAGGTAATGTCAACCGGTTTACGCGCCGTATTGACACAAGGTCGGTTTGCGCGCCATACCTTAGAGGGGTTAGGAAAGGGATGGGAAACATTTTACATTACTTTGAAAAAATAAAGACTTTACCCACAAATATTTAAACAAATTGAACAGTTAAAGTTAAAGTTAATTTTTCAAAGATCAACCAAGGTCGGTTGTACAAAGGTCAACAGCAAACTGGAACCCAGTCGGACGTGGGTCAGTAACGGGTGCCAATCTACTGCGAACCCAAGTTTTGACCAAGGTAGAATTACAAGGACCGATTTTATATTTACAAGTTATTTTTCAAAGATCAACCAAGGTCGGTTGTACAAAGGTCAACAGCATACTGGAAGCCAGTCGGACGTGGGTCAGTAACGGGCGCCAATCTACTGCGAACCCAAGTTTTGACCAAGGTAGAATTACAAGGACCGATTTTATATTTACAAGTTAAACCCCACGGATAAAAATAGGGCACTTTACCCAGTTTGGATTAATGTCCATAAGAAAAGGGAGCTGTAGGGAAGGTACATATTAGTAAATAAAACACTTCAAAAACCAACACCAAAACATTAATTACAAACACTAACTACATTTACTAGCAAACTACAAGCGTTAATCTAACAATCTACCATGCATAACAAACTAACAAACACATGCAAGGGCGCGGATCTGTTAATTGCGCGTCGGGCCCAACGCACACTTAACAGACCTACGCTGCAGCAGAATGCAACCCAGTCGGACGTTGGTCCGTAAAGGGCGGCAAGCTACTGCGAAGAGACCGCGGACTGCTCCGCTTATAAAGGCGGCGGTCAGTGGTGGGAGGTGACTCCGCCCCGTGACGTCAGGGGGGGGGGACTCCGCCCCGTGACCTCGGGGGGGGGGACTCCGCCCCGTGACCTCGGGGGGGGGACTCCACCCCGTGACCTCGGGGGGGGGGGGGGTTGTGTCGTCATGGGGGGAAGGGGAACCGGATGTAGACCGGTCCTTAGCTTTCTACCCGTATATGGAAATGTCACGGTTACACTTGACGACTCGCTTTGCTCCGTCTGGTACCTCATTCCAGCTTCAACCTTTACCTGGAACGGTCAGCTCGCTCTCTGTTTTAATATGTCTTCTCCATTGACTGTTGAAAAACTTAGAAGGATTAAGGATTCTATGAAGAAGTCACCTCCAAAGACAAGTGGATTTAAAAGACCGTCGTCGTTCAAGTCAAGAATACAGAAAAGTTTTCAAAATCACCCGCTTTATTTCAAACAAGTTCCATCAGCTGTAAGACATCCGCCCGTCCAAGGTTCTTCAACGCCATCTTCAAATTTATCAACTGCACGACATCCTCCAGTCCAAGGTTCTTCAAGACCAATTTCACCATCACCATCACCAAACATATCACACAAGTCAGTATTGAGGAAGATAGAAAAAATGAAGACCTTGAAGGAAGACGAACTAATCACCCCAATTGACATTGTTAAAACAAAATTTAAATTTTTAAGGAAAAACTTCTCCTACACAGTGGTGTTTCAAAAGAGCAAATCAAAGTATTATCTTTCATCCGGCGACGTCCTATTCGAGGTCGATTTGGCGCAATCGATTCCGACACCCCCAGAAGTAGGCTACCGTCAGACTTTGACTTTGGTCAAAGAAGAAGGCAAAGTAAAGTGGATTGTTCAATAAAGCCCTTGTCCTACCCCCTCCCACAAAAGGTCCTTTTTAACAAAAGGACCGCCTAAGCATATCAAGTTAGGGACTTGGCCTGTACATAGGCAGGAGACTGTTAGTCTTATGTTTGTGTGCAGCCCACTTTGTAAAAATTTCTAAGTCCCAAGGTCCTTGACCTTGACCTTGACCTTGAACATGACCCAAAAAAGGGGGGTATAAAGTTTGTGCAAAGTATGTCATGTGGGTACTCAAATTACGCGGATTGATCAGACGAACAAGTTGGCGTAAACAGAATTCAGATCCGACCAAGGGTATAGCGGTAATAGCTAAAACAACTATTTCGAGGGTATAACCTAAATAACTTCTTTATTTACGGTTTAAAATATATTAAGTGGGTACTAAAATTACGCGGATTGATCAGACGAACAAGTTGGTGCAAGCAGAATTCAAATCCGACAAAGGGTATAGCAGCAACAGCGAAAAAACAACTATTTTCAAGGACAAACCTAAATAACTTCTTTGTTTTTGGTTCAAAGTATAACATGTGGGTACTTCAATTACGCGGCTTGACAAGACAAACAAGAAGGTGCAATCTAAATTTAAATCTAACCAACAGCATAGCATCCATAGCGTAAAAACGATGGTTTGAAGGACAAGGTAACATTGTGGTGGGGGTTAGGTGCCTATCATACACGATAACGCTACATCATTATACTTCCAGCTCTTGACGGATGAACATCTACCTAGAGGGTCTGAAAAATGTCGCAGTTTTACAGGAACATGAGGAAGGTGACCTTCAGTAGTCCCCTTGACACTACATTCTACTTCCCTGACAATGAAGAGAGAAGGTCTACACTTTTAGTGGACAATGAGCGGTTTCGTCGAAGAATACTCGAGGTTGAAACACTTTTGGCCAGTTGTTTGCTACGCAAAAAGAACCATATGAATACATGCACCGGTTTAGATCATAGTAGCTGTTATACTTATACAGCGTTGAAGCGCAAACATTATTGAAGTTTTTAGTTACGGAGGTAAGGTCTTGACAGTCTAAGAGCTAAACCCTAACTAACACATGTAAACTAGTTATTGTGCGATGTAAAACTTGGTGGGGAGACTGGTGTAGTGAGGGGACTGGTGTAGTGGGGGGACTACCATCTGCCGCACACTTGCCACCTGCCGCCTGCCACCTGCCGCCAACCATCTGCCGTCCACCATCTGCTTCGTTCTACTACACTTTTACCCCCACCATTTTGTTTGATACCAGAACGCTAGCTAGCGAATAGTCAGTACACCTCCGGCTCTCGACCGGTGAACATCGAGCTCTCCAAGACGCTCTTCACAAAATAACAATATCATTTCACTCAAGATCTGATTGTTGTTTCTATTTCATTGCCGTCAGGTATTATTTTCCACCTGACAGCAATGAAATGCAAACACCTATCAGAACAGATAGGTGTTAAAAAAAACACAACATGGACTCTGCGCAGGAATCGAAGTATCTACCGTCTTTCATCAGAAAGCGAAGTGATGGCCGCAACTCGTCCGGATCAACAACATCGATGACAACGAACAACGGGGAACTATTGTAAACATGAATTATTGTAAATAAAATAAATTAATATTTGTAATATGAATTATTATTGTAAATAAAATAAAGTAATATTTGTAATAGTACCACCTCGCACTCGTATCATTCGATTGCTTCATTCGATTGTTTCATTCGATATTTCTTATCGATTAACTATCCAATCACAATCGATTTTACGAGTGCGAGGTAGATTTTTTAAAAAAACTTCCCTGTGACCTTGAACTTTGAACTTTACCTCATTACGTCACAAAACCGCCTACGTCACTGGCTCAGCCTCAGATGACGTCTTTCATGACGCAGCGCTTCCGGTCATGTGACCGGAAGCCATCAATCAAGTGAGCCAAAAGTCCCCTTTCCCTACTACTATTATACCTCTCAAACCCAAAACGGGATTAAAATATAGTACTATTCAAACAGGCTTTTTAATCTTCATCGATTGGATAGTTTAAAATCACAGTCCGTGTGAGTGAGCACTGCGGACTGATAAGCGAGTAGCAATTCTACGACTGGTTTCCACTACATTGGTTCTAATGTGGCTTTAACCAGTCGCCCCAGCCGGGCAGTTTATGGCAGTAATTGTGAGTGACCTGGCAAGTAATAACCACTGTGGAAATTTTACTTTGAATAGTTATTTATCTTTTTTGGTAAAAAAAACTATGTAATTTTTGCAATAGTGTTAGTGGCTTTGTATTAGTTTGATTTTGACTTATAAGATTTTTAATTTAAATGCTTTAACTAAGAAATAACCAGTCTATAGCATTTCCACGCACAGAAAGTGCTTAACACTCACGCTTCAAACATTTGCAACATATGTAAACCCACGGCACATATTTGGCCGAAAGCCAGGAATTCTGTCTTCTAACCTAAAAACTCTTGTGGAAAATAAACATTGTAACACACCCATTTTACCTTCAAGGCACACTTAGCACAACATCATCACAAAATCTTTATACAGCAATAAATAGACGACACAAGTGACACAAAACGGTACTTTGACAAAAGATTTGACAACAAAGTTATGGGACGTGGCAAGAGGTCAGACGGCCACGGTCCTTATGAAGATGAAACTGCGTTGCTAGCAAAAGCCGGAATTATTGGGGAACACGGGTTCACAACCACGGACGCCACGCAAACATGAAACGAGGTTTCGCTTTTCCGGTGTGGCGTCAGAACCAAGCATAGACAGAGCACAAATCATCACTATAAGAACATTTGTCACAATAGAAGGCGTGACAACGCGTAGTGGGACTTTGTTACGACTCAATATCTACACTCTGAAATATATATATGACTTAAATAATGACATAACATTTAAAGCAAAAATCTATACTATCTATACGAAGTTATACTATTTTCATACACCAAATGAGTTGTAGGTGAGTATATAGATACGTGATATGTCTTTTGTAGTGAAAACGTACCGGGTGGCTGTTATTAATTCAAAAATCTATACTATCTATACAAAGTTATACTATTTTCATACACCAAATGAGTAGTAGGTGAGCATATAGATACGTGATATGTCTTTTGTAGTGAAAACGTACCGGGTGGCTGTTATTAATTCAAAAATCTATACTATCTATACAAAGTTATACTATTTTCATACACCAAATGAGTAGTAGGTGAGCATATAGATACGTGATATGTCTTTTGTAGTGAAAACGTACCGGTGGCTGTTATTAATTCAAAAATCTATACTATCTATACAAAGTTATACTATTTTCATACACCAAATGAGTAGTAGGTGAGCATATAGATACGTGATATGTCTTTTGTAGTGAAAACGTACCGGGTGGCTGTTATTAATTCAAAAATCTATACTATCTATACAAAGTTATACTATTTTCATACACCAAATGAGTAGTAGGTGAGCATATAGATATGTGATATGTCTTTTGTAGCGAAAATGTACCGGGTGGCTGTTATTAATAAAAAAATGACTTAGTAAAGAAAAAATGCAATTAGGTTTCAGAGTATTTTAATAGTTTAATATCACAGTCCGTGAGAGTGAGCACTGCGGACTGACAAGCGAGTAGCAATTCTACGACTGGTTTCCAATACATTGGTTCTAATGTGGCTTTAACCAGTCGCCCCAGCCGGGCAGTTTATGGCAGTAATTATGAGTGACCTGGCAAGTAATAACCACTGTGCAGGTTTTACTTCGAATAGTTATTTACGTTTTTCTAGTAAAAAGTTAAAATTTATGTATTGTTTACAAAAGTGTTAGTGAAATTTATATTAGTTTGTCTTTTGACTATAAGACCTAAAATTTAAATTATTTAACAAAAAAATAACCAGTCTATATCATTTACACACACTGAAGGTGCTTAACACTGACGCTTCAAACAATTGCAACATTTGTAAACCCACGGCACATATTTGGCCGAAAGCCAGAAATTCTCAGTCTTCTAACCTAAAAATTTTTGTGGAAAATAAACATTGTAACTCACCCATTTTACCTTCAAGGCACACTTAGCTCGACATCATCACAGAATCTTTACACATAAATAAATAGACGACACAAATGACACAAAACTGTTCTTTACACAAAAGATTTGATAACAAATATATGGGACGTGGCGATTGGTCGGACGCCACTGTCCTTAAGAAGATGAAGCCGCGTTGCCATCGAAAGCCGGAATTATTGGGGAACACGGGTTCACAACTACGGATGCCACCCAAACATGAAACGAGGTTATATTGTGTTTTGAAACGAGTAAGCTTACCGAGTTTTCAAGGCTCTAGAAAATAATTATTCCAAACAAATTTAATGATTTTGTGATAATTATACTTAGCTTACTCGTTTCTAAACGCAATGTTATGTCATTTTATTATTGTTTCATTTACCTCATAATCTTATAGAAAACTCAAGGTAGAAAAAGGAATAACTTTGCACTTATTTTGTGCTTGTCCAGTTGGCTTTTTACTGCTGGGAAATACTGCAGTGGAATGACCAAAAGCACTCAAGGCCCTGTCTTTATACACAATTGCTATTGCATGAGGTGGCTCCATGTAGACCATTTAGAGGTGCAATGCTAGGAGGGGATGAGATAGAACACCTTATATCAGTATTTTATTATATTTTGGTACTTGTATTCTACCGATTAGGATATATATTTGACAACATATATAATAAAAGTATTCATTAAATCATTTTATATTTTATTAAAACCATAAAGTTGTATAAGGTTGTAATTATGAAGGTATATAAGGTTGTATTTTATGAAGAACACCTTGTAACGTTTTTGGTAATATTATTATCATTCCTTATGGAGACTCCTTAAAAGTAAATATTGGGATGGCTTATTTTATGACGGTTTTATTTAGTTGGTGAAAATATTGATACTTTTTGAGTATTATTATTGGAATAATACATTTTAACTATTTAATCTAAATGATTTTTGCCCAGGAAAATTTAAAAGATTTTTGTGCTAATCTATGTATACAAAAGTATAACGTTTGCTTAACATTGCCTGCCCTAATCTTAAATCCAAATAGGGATTGACAAAGAGCTGATTGACAGGTTTTTACTGGATTTTTCTATGTAGATTTAGGAAAATATTTTGTAGCAAATGTAACACCTTATTGACATCTGTGATATTTTATTTTGAGTCTTTCATTTGCTTTAGAATAATTACAGATTTTTTAAAAATCCCTTTAAACTGTTAGACTGATGCAATATTTAAGTCTTATTGCATCCTACAAGTCTGGGAAGAATATGTTTTTTCTTAAACAGATTTTTAATGTTTTTCAATTAATAATTTTCTTAATGATAACAGTTTAAATAATTTACTGACTTTTAACCAAAAATTTCAATGTAAAACTGTTACTCATTTCATGAACTTACGCCTATTTAGAACATCCTCCATCGCCGTCGGTGCTGCATACATTCCACTGCAAATCCCGTAGCTAAACACAACAGTTTGTGCGATGCTGCAATCGAAGCCTTCACCTCAGATAGCATGTTTGAAATCGCTCTCCTGGGGGACTTCAATCAGCCTACTACTACTTGGGATGCCTTAGTATTCTTTTCCCCCAATAAACCTTTTCGGACATTAACAGATATAGCCCAAGTACTACAAATGCAACAGTGCAGTACTATAAAGAATGACCGCAACGTAATCTTGGACCTGGTATTCTATACTCTAACAAATAAAATTATCTATAGGTCTGTCGAAGACCTTCTGACTATCGACCGAAGCCACCCAGCTCTCGAATTTGATATTGCTCTTAGCTCAAACTCCACTAAACAGTCCAAGCTACCGACACTGAACTTTCACAAGGTTGTGTAAGCAATTACCTGAACAATGCTATCAGGAATACTCATGCTTTATTGGGAACTTGGTACTTAAAAACATTAAAGTGTTCTGGTTTCATATGAAAAGTTTAAAATCAACTGCCAGACCGTCCAAACTACATTATAATGGTGTCGATGTGGAACCGCCAGAAAAACAGTGTTAGTTATTTGCTCAGTACTCAGTGTCCCAGAAATATGACCATCCGGTACAACCTTTTAATTACCACACAGGTTTTTGTTTGTCTGGCTGCACAGTTACCGTCAATGAAATTAAACATAAATTTAAGCAATTACTTTCTTCAAAAGGTGCTGCGCTGGATAACATATCCCCCAGTGTCCTCCTAGCACCTAGCATTTTACTTTAAATTGCCCTTCTGGCCATTGGGACCTTTCCTGCTAATTTTAAATTAAGCTTCGTTGTGCCTATTTCAAAGTCGGGAAACTGTAAAGAAATCACTTATTACAGGCTATGCACAATCCAACCTGTGCTTTCTAAACTATTTCAAAGATTGGTATTGGAGTGACTGACATTTTTTATTAAACACTTACTTGCTCCTGGACAATACTTTTTTAGAAGTGGAAGATCCACAATTACAAAACATTTAATGAATTAAAATGATGTGGTATCAGCATTAACAAGTCTTCATCAAGTGGATTGCTTGTACCTGAACTTCTACAAAGCCTTTGACCGAGTTGACTACCTCATCGTATTGTCAAAGCTTGAAGGTTATGATATTCACGATTCTCGTCTCAAGTAAATTGAGAGCTATCTTTAAGATTGAGGCCTGATTTAAGATACAGTGATGCAGGATCCCGAGTGATCGAAGTTCCATCAGGGGTGCCACAGGACTCACACTTACCTTTATTCCGTTTTCTGTTATTTCTCAATGCCATAGGCTCGGTTATGTCTCCAGAGTTGCTGGAGATGGTGGACTTCAGGATTCCAAGGTGTACGAGGCTGAGGGACATCTTTGCTAAACGGATCTAGCCAACAGTGTACGGCTACCACAGAAGCGTTCCCAGACTCTTGAGGGAGGGCAACAAAGTGGCCAGTTGCACAAGGGTCTTCAATTCTTCCATCGAAACTTTCAAAAGAAGATTAACTAATATTCACCAATAATTTGATTATCAATACAAGTTTCAACTTGCATTGATTCTTCAAATTGTTGTATCCTTTTACATTCTGCTTGCTTGTTTGAATTTTCATTTTGCTGTATCTAAATCGTTCATATGTATTACTGTTGTTCTTATATATTTCTGTGTTTGAATTTTTATCTATTACTAGTGATTTTATTGTTGTATAATTTATTTGCTAATATTGTTCACTTGGATAACATTCATCTTTGTATACTTGCCCACTAGCTAGGTGTTTGATTGTGGTATATTATTATGTTTATGTAATTGTTGCTTGTTGCAGTAATTTATTTGCTAAAATCACATTACATCTACACATAAAACACACATTACACACACACATTACAGCTATGTAAATAAAATTAGAGTTTTGTCTTTATATTACTTGGAGTTATGTAAATTTTGGATATTTTCACGTTTTACACCCTAGGGAAGCCAAAACAAGTCGTGTCATTTCTGTCTGTCTGTCGGTCTGTCTGTCGATAATTCTCTAAGTCGGGTTTTGTTTGCTTTTAACGGGAAAACGGTGCACTTACTTCGGTGAAACTTTGTTTATTTGTTCTATCCATACATGAAAAGATTTTAGACGACTTAAAACTAACTGGCATACATCCTTTTGAAAAAGAATAGCGGCCGCTGAAAAACGTGTTTTCCTTAGGTTTTGGTCGTGTTTTGTTCGATTTTCACAGGGAAACGGATGCACTGATTTCGATGAAACATTTTTTATATGGTCTATATGTGCGTTAGAAATTTATAGGCTGATTGGAGTTTTTAATATCACTTTAGGACTCTGCCCCACGGGGTTTTAATAAATATCCTTTATTATTCTTATAGGCAAAAAATATATTTATTATGAACCAGATGATGAATTAAGAAAATTTATTCCATAAAACAGCTGTTGCAGTTCTTATTTAAAACACTGAGTTATGGGGCTCTGCTCAAATTAACTGTTATGGCAATCTTATGAGTATTAGTATTTAATGGATCTTGTATGTTGAAATTTGGTAGGGACATAACTAATACATCAGAACAAAACGCAAGCCTAGTCTCGTTACACTTCACCCCCGGATTTTCAAAGTACAATCTTTAAACAACTCTACACCTACTAATGGAGAGATTGAGCTGAAATTCAGTGGAATATAGCTGATAGCTCAATGCAGACATGTATCTACTCCAGATACAAATACAATCAAGGTCTCTGGCACAACGATGACCTTTAATATAAGCGTGTTAATCATTACATACCAACTACCCAACCAATAGAGCTGAAATTTGGTATCTTTAAGGTCAGGAAAAACAACATCATGACTAAATGGGGAGTCACGGTGTTGTTCTCTGAAGATTTCAAACAGACCCTTTGTCGTGCATAAGACATGGGTAGACGAGATCTACGCCTCTCTAAAAATAGCTTTATTGTAGCCGACCACTGGGCGTCTGAACTTAACAGGAAATATGAAAATGTATTTTGGAGAAGATCAAGGGGTTAAGGAGTTCTCTTATGTGCCCTTTTAAAATTCAAGAACGAAACATTGAAAAACATACGTAGTCTCGTGAAAATCTCTCCTTCACTCGTAACAATCGTTGGATCACAGGATTTACTGATCGACAGTTTTTTACCGAAGTTCATAAACAGTTTAATTTGGCAAGTGCCTAGCTGTGTGATTGTGCCATTCTCACGACCACCAATAAAAAAGCAACGGAGATCAACACAAAAGTATATCTCTTGCAAAGCGAGGATCGAACATATACATTTTTAACACCGTTCTTTTAGCCATGACCGTTCACTACCCGACAGAGTTCCTCGACTTACCAACAGTACCCAAACTATCTGCCAGTATATTTCGTTAACTTTTATTTAATTGCTTATTAAACATATAAAATATAATTTAAATATTTAAAATTATATGGACTGTTTTCTATAGTTAATATATTATACATACAACCCGTACGGAGAACAATGAGCTTTGATTTGAATAGGTTGTGAGCTAAAATATTTGTAATCTATGCATGTAATGTATATTATAATTTATATTTATATTAGGTTATCGTCTGTTGTAATAAGAACATTTAAACTGGGAAACCGATGATAAATAAATAAATAAACTTAATGGAAAGATAATTTTCTAGTACCTTTGCTGTAAATTAATTAGTTATTATTGTTGAAAATATAACAAGTATGTGTAAAGAATGTTCAGAAAGGGTCATTACAAACTTTGGAGGCCGGCAGTTGCCATTTTGTATTTTTAACCTAAAGTTAGTGCACTTTTTAAGTTTGCATGCACAAGCCGGGGAGGCAAACGGTGCGCCTTTACGTGGCACCTGCTTTTTAGAAAAAGTTAATTTTTCTGCTTATACTCTGACCGATTGCGTTCAATAAAGTATCATTACATTTTTAACGAAAATGTCAATATTTTTAATTTGTAAAATTTTTATAAAATTAATGGTTCATATGTTATTGGAATTTAAATTTTGAAACGCACGCCATTTTAAAGGTATTAAAAAGTGTTATAGTAATTTTATTATTTATTTCATCATTTTTTTAACGTACGTTCAATGTTTAGTTTCTGTAGCTTAAATATTTTTCAAGTTATATATATATATATATATATATATATATATAAATTTAAAAATACAAAATGGCATTTAGCGGCTAAATACCGGAATTTTAAATATATAATTGGGGTTTTTCTGAAGACTAAGATTCGCCTAAGGAATTGGGTTAGTCCTTAGTTTATTTTTTAAAGATAAGGATTTATTTATTAAACTCATTGGCATCCTTATAAAACATTATCATAATCGGATCAATTACAAAATCACATTTTATTTTAATATGTCAAAAATGGATAAAAAAAACTAATTTAGACGCAACATTAATTTAGTATACTTTTTATATAGCTTTTATACTGTATTAAATTTGAGGAATAATCTAAGTTTTGTTATGTCTACAATTAAAATGTATAAAGTTAGCTAGTACACAGTAAAATACCTATTATAACATCAAATAATCATATATGTAAATATATTTTGCATTAATGAGTTGTTAGTTTATTTAAAATTATTTTCACAAAAGTTGAAAACAAACCGTTAAAATTTTAGGTGTTAACCAATACTTATATAAATGCATTAGGTCTAACTATGTTACATATATTACATTATCTTTATATATTTGGCTGTTGTTTCTTTATAATAGTTCTATATTACTAGACCATAGCAACACCATGATAACACGCGTGTTCATTATTCAGTATACCCAAGACCACGAGGACCGGTTAACGAAAGATTTATGGGTTTTTTAATAATGCATGACAACCGCGACATTTCAGTTTCACATACCAACGAATACAATGCATATCATTGTCACGTGTTAAAACATTTTGTAACAACATTGCGTCAGAAAACTAATAGTAGGTACTTAAAACTTTGTAAATGTTAGCTTTTTTCAATGAACTACTCACATATATTTTACAATGAACATATAATCACAGTGAGATACTGCTATACATTTTAGATGAAAGGCCAGCAGAGCCTGTTATCATGTCCTTCATTCATAATATTTTTCACAGGCCACTTCTATAAGATATTTTCAGCAGTAGTAAAACATAGGATTGGTCAGTCAGTGTATTTTTACTTTCACATAAAAAAAACAATAAAAAGGATATGAATGACATAAATTTTAAGTTAATAAATCAAACACTTCTAAATCTTCACTTATTCATCGGGCACATTAAAATCATACAATAAAAATACAGCAAAATAGTGTTTTTTTATAAATATTATTGCTACTCAAAACACTGACATGTATATTTAGTACAAGTTCTCTCCGTATACCTAGTAGGAAAGGCACAACGACCATAAAGACACAACGATTTGTAGTTGGGATCATTTTTAGAACATCGAGTACCACGGAAGCGTCCAATAGCCGTCCACAAATTATTTACACACATGTTAGTTCCATTTTATAAAACTAAAATGTTTAAAATAATTATCACCTTTAGTTAAAACATTTGTCGGTCAGAAAAATAAATTTATAAAATTCTTAATTTTAAATGTTGCCAAATTGATCTGCAAAAGGATTTTTTTAATAAAAATTAGGTAATAATATGTATAACCAATAATGTATAATTATGGTTAACATCAATGTAAATTGCACTTGATAATCCATAGCTGTATGTATACAATTGATTGAACCTCTACGTCACTTATATAGTTTAGGCAAGATATTTTCTGCTATAACTAGTATATCAGGCACTAGCCCGACATATATCAGAAATAAGAAAACACATTAGGCTAGGTTATTGGCTAGTAAGAAATACAAATGCTACCTTAAACAACTGTAGAGTGCATTAAATGAATAATAATAATAATATTAATATTATGTTTCAATTATTTGAAGATTGTTATTACAATAATACTAGTCATAATATGCATTACGTTGTGCATGAATTAGGAACATCATATTTCGCGATAAAGGGTTAACAAATATATATTTAGTTAATAATTTGTTGGTAAAAACTAAAAATGTAGTAATATTAATTTTAAATTGTTCTAAGAAAAACAAGCCTGTATATTTTACCGTAATCCGAAAACCTATTATTGCAGTGTATTTTTTTATTTTAAAAAAGACTGACTCTATCCAGGTTGTCAATTCCCACTGTAATATAAAGATTGCTTACATGATTTATTCTTAGTTACTTTCGCCATAAAAAGTATAACTTGTTGATTTTATACTAAACTGAATATTCATTATTTCAAATGTAAGCTTCTATAAGGTAAAAAGAGCAAGGGGCTTATTGTCGAATACACTTTTTCTAGTAATATTATTTAACCAATATTCATGATTTCTAAAACATAAAATATGCATTAAATCTGACTCAAGCATATTAATCATAAAAATACACAATTTAAACTAAAATATAACTTAATCTCGTTTGGGCAATCACTACCAAATATCCAAAATTTTGAATAATAAACAGCTGAAAGTAATTCTTAAAAGTAGAACTATATTTTATATCCGGGTCACCCGCTTTTGAAGCCAACGACCACTTCAAATTTGCTGTATAAACATTTGTGTGTTAAAACCTCAGACCAGTGACAAGTATCGGGAAAAGAAGTTAGTAAAACTCTAATATTACTACTCTAGTCCTCGATCTTGGAAAACTATTTCAACTCCCCACAGTTTTGAAGTTAATAATATCAGTCTATGTTGTAATATATATAGATATTCAACAAATGTAGCGCATTTAACAAATCTTATTTGTCTGTATTCAAACAATGAAAACCATTTGCCAGTGAAACAAATTTCGTTTCGCTAAGAGGAATTAGCCGGATATTGAATGAGCGCTGTGCAGCAATCCCCATGATACGCGGCAGCTACAATACGAAACAATCCTTATCATTGTTTTGAGTTTAATTAAAATTCAGGCTTTATATTTTCTATTTGCTGGTAACATAAATGAAAACGTTTGAGTTTGGTTTTATTAGCTTGAATATATGTTTAACAATACACTGTTTTTAAATTTAACAATAACGGGAGGGAAAAGGAGCAATAAAGATTGATGTGACTGACACAAATAATTTGTCTTGCACCAAATCATTTATACCGTAGAAGTAAACGTTAATTTTGAAATATTATAAAAATGTTATTTATAACTACAGCCCTTACAATTTATACAGTAACGAGGTATAATAAGAGAATGATAATCAATAAGCGTTTATACTATTTTTTTAAACATGCAAGTTTATTTACTTTTTTGTAACACAAATTGTATTATCAATAGTTGAAAGTGGATAGTTATATTTTTTTTATTAAATTTGCTACTTTTACTTATTGGTTTTATTTATGCTATGCCAACAAAATATTTTCCTATAGTTCATATTTTATGTGTTATTTTTAGTATGAGCAAACAGAATATTTACAATGTACGAGAATACTTGAATAGAGCAAGTCCGTGGAACGCATGGTATTATTCAATAAATAATACTGTATATCGAGACTCTGGTTTCCATCGTTCGCACCTTTTAAATTAAAATTTCGTAAGGACACTAAGCGTATTGTATGAGTCTTAAAGCTGAATATATATTGCATGCATACCTAGCTTAAAGAAATATTAATACCCCCGTCGCAGCAAAACTGCGTACTCAGCGAATTTCCAATGCATAATATATTTCTTAATACCACATAAAGCCGCAAACCAAGTTTCATAAAAATATATTCACATGCAAGCGATTTTAATTATTCTCTATAAGAATAACTTTGGTAATGAGTACGTAGGTTTGCTGAAACAAGGAACAGAAACAATTGGTTTTTATACAAATATAAATAGAATTTAACTAGGCGATGCCACACACTAAGTTTCATCAATATTCAATATATTTTTTAAGCCAAACATGATAAAAGCCTGATTATAACGCCTATAGCTACAAGACTAGAAAATATTGAATTAATTGGTCATTGAAATTTTATCCAACCGGTTGTTTTATTTCAATGAAAGACGTGCCTTACCAGGTACTAACATATATATTGCCTAGGTAATAATATAATAGATAATCGATTCATTTACATAATAATCAAATTTTCATGTCATTAATGTTACGAAGACCACAGAAGACCGATACGTCCTTCTTATAAACTGTACATATACTGTACTAATGTAAGTAGTGATGCAGCAAAGTATACAAACTTTATTTTTTAATAGCAAAAACAAAAGAGTAATATATTTTACTACGCTGAAACGCAAAGCTTTAAAAGAGATAACTTGACGCTTAGTGTAAGCCCTCTAATAAAAAATATTGGTCTTTTACTGCGAGAAAATGTTGCAGTGGAATGACCAAAAGCACTCAAGAGTTCTGTCTTTAGATGTTTATAAAATATTGCCACTGCATAAGGCTAGATGTTATAGGTTGTGGAAAAGAGGCGTCATAGGATTACTGTCCTAGCAATATATTTTTGGTCCATGATTCTCAAGTATTTTTTATTTATATTTATTAGAATATATTATTGATATTGGTAGGTAACCAATTGACGTACAGGAACAATTCCAAGAAGAACTAATTTTTTTTAGCTGAATCCAATGGAGAAAGCTAAAATTATATGTCTTAAATTATTATATGAATTAAATAAAAATAAAACAGGTTCAGGTTACCCCCCCAAAAAAAAATATTAATAATAATAATAAGATTAATACCTCTTTGAATTGGGCAATATGTCTGTTTTTCTAACTTAAAGTTATAATTTTTGATTTACACGTTTTATTAATTATTTTCAAAATCGGACAATTTTCACGAAAGATAAATTATGACCCATGGATACATAAAAAAGTTTTAACGAAAGGTGTTTTTTACATCTGCGAACCACAAAAAAGTTATCATGGCCATGGGACTAGGTCTTACCATGACGACTACGGTAATAGCTTCTTCTCTATAGGGGTAATTTATTTAAACCATGAATCACAAGTTTACTGGCGGGTTTTATTATATAAAGACATGGATCATTCCGGCTTTGAGATGCATTAAATAGTTTTAAGAAAAAAATTTGAAAAATTAAAAATATCGCAGCTCATTATTGTATCTAACTTATATACAGTATTAAGATACCTCATTAAATTTATTTAATTTTGTACATTATTTTAGATTTATCAAAGAAGACTATTAGGAAATATATTATAGTTATTTTTTTCATTTTAAATATTGCTCAAATATACTTTAAATACTCTATATATGCAAGAGATGTGATTCTATTCATAAGTATTAACTAATATTATTTCGTATTATATGTTTATGTAGGTGTTGGAGTATTTGTCTTCATTATTAATTTTGTATTTGTCTCTGTGATGCTAATATTATTTTATTTGCTTATTGTTTGAGTCAATCCTCAGAAACATAATGATAGATTGTAAATCCCTTCCTCTGCTTTAACATCTAGGGTGTAAACAAATTTAATGTACGAAGCTGGCACTTATAAGCCCCAAATGTTGAATGCTGTCATACTTACAATGTATTATAAGTTTGTATACCAGATATTCTATGCACGTGTTTGTTTGTTCACAATAATGTACTGTTTTTTTATTATGGGCAAAATATTGGCTATCAAATAATACCCGGATTTCAACCGATTTTAGAAATGTTGGTGTACTTTTAAACTTTAAACCTAAATAAGAGTATCACTATATTATATTGTAAAGTAAATTAAATATCTCTGTAAACCTTTTTATTACTAAATATAGAGTTATTTTTATAATTAAAATAAGAGAAATTTCCACAATCACCCCAGTTGTGAAAGCCTTGGCTTGTGACTTCATCTCATCCAATGGGATTATTTTTTACAGCTTCCAGTAATTGGACTCGGTCCCAGCAATGGTTTGTGTCCCATGACAGAATACAACTGTTTAATAAATACAAGAACACAATGTTTTACAGTTTTTTGAGCTCGAGAAAGAGTTTGTTAATGAAACTGGTCTGTTGGGCGGTAAAACGGAAATTCGAACATTTTGTGAATATCTACTGAGGTGCTGGTGAAACACAAGTGAGAAAATTGTTTCGAAGTTTTTAAAAATATGGATCAGCATAAATTTGATGTAAAGGTGCCTGACTGATAATATCCCAGTTTCACGGCAAAGAGCATCGGCTGAGTATCTTCGGGTCTTATGGAAGCCTACTTTCAAAATTGTTCTCTGTATTATGTTAAGGAGCTCTAAAGTTGAGTGATAACAAGTTCCCTAACTAAGAATTCCAAAAGAATGCAAAGACTGAATGTAGGAAAAATTTGCTTATTTTACATCCATTTCGTCTAAAATGCTACTTAACTGACTAAATGCATAAATGTATTTTCGTATTTTTTTAAGAAAGGAAATGTGCTTTACCCATTTCATTCGACAATCAAAATTAATTCCTAAGTATTTATTACTAGAAACCTGTTCAGTTTGTTCGCAGTTGCAACCATTATTGAGTATTTTACCACAACAATGGACACCAAGATCTTCCATATCGTAATATGTTATAAACTTACGGAAATAGGCAAAAATTTAGTTTTGTGACATTTTGAGGACAGAATGTTCTGGTCCAACTACGTTTTTTCCTGTGCGAGATTGCCAAGTGCTTTGGATCTGGCATCCAACCATGACTCCCCTTTAATTACAATTAGTGTGTCATCAGCAAATAGGTAAATCTTTCCATTCTCATTGAGGTTTGGAATTTTGTTTATGCAAGTCATAAATAGAATTGGCCCCAAATTACTGCCCTGAATAACTCCGTAATTAATAGGCTTTGCGTCACTAAGCATCCCACAAATCGAAACAACCTGAGATCGTTCTGATAGATAACTTTTAAACCAGGCGAAGGCGATGCCAGGAACTGCAATAATTTCCAATTTATTTAAAAACAAATTCCTATCAATTGAGTTAAAAGCTTTTTAAAATTTCAGAAAAATTAACATCGTCCGATTTATTTCTGTTATTGAAGAATTAATTTCTTTACAAACATCAAAAAGTTCATCCGTAATATGTTTGTCTCGCCTAAGCCCTTATTCAGCCTTTGATAAAATCGCATTGTTTTGAAGATACTCCACCAACTGCTCCTTTACTATTCGTTCTGAAACCTTGGGGAATACACTCAGTAATGAAATAGGACGGAAGTTATTTTTATCATTAGCATCGTTAAATTTATATAATGAGGAGACTTTTGTAATGTTTAAATTTCTTGGAAAAACCCCGTACTTTATACTTAAATTTATTAAGTGCAATATTGGTTTTAAGAAGAACTGTGAATTTTGTTTGAGGATGACGGCCGAGACCCCATCCAATCCTGGAGCAGAGCCACCTCGCAGTCCTGTGATGTGACGTAAGATATCTTGTTCAGTGACTGTTCTTAGAGAAATAGTTATGTCCAGTCTGTAGTCAGAGTCATTAACTTCCGGGTCCCCTCCTGGTTCTATCGGTATCGCTAAATTCTCTCTAACAGTTGAATAAAAGGTCCGACCAAGACCAGATCTTTAGTAACGTGTGGCGTTTCAAGAGCGTTAAAATAAAATTTTTCAAGAGGAAACGAATCTTCGTTAATTTTCCTGCCCATTAGTTAATTTTTATTGCTCCAGAATAACTTTGGATTTCGATTGTATTCTTGAATTTTTGCCCTATAAAAACTCATTTAGCCTTTTTTAACAAACGACTTAAATTTTGTCTATATTCGCGATACTAATTTTATAAATAAATTTTAAATGATTCCCTTTTAATAACTTTACTTCATTTGTCTCTAAGCATGATTGATTAAACTAAACTGTCAGTTATCCAAGGCTTTATTCTTTTATATCTAGTCAATTTTTAAATAGTCGATTTCTTAGCCTTGTTCATGGCATTCTCAATTATATTATGTATATTATTATAGCATAAATTTAAGTCATAACAGTTCAGGATGGGTCCCCAGTCAGTGTGAGCAAGTCTGTCGGTAAAGAGCGCTTGGTCAAAGTAAGTCTGTGGCATGATGGCAGTGGCTGTGCGTGTGTGCGTGTAGTCATTGATGGTGAGGGCGGTGGCGTATTAATGTGTCAAACTGGTTTGCAGTACGGCTGCATGCACAGTGGTCATTTCACAGTAACGTAAAAATGCGTGATCAATGCAAGAAATGCTGTTTTCTGTAACTCTAGTTGGTTTATCTACGCACTGTACCAGTCCTGCTCCTAGTAAGATATTAAAACATAAGTCATTTAGTACATCATGATTCAGTGAATTATATTTATGTGCCCTAAAAGAATACACATTTTTCGTTTATCAACACTCTAGTAGTATCCTCTAGTAGTTCTGCTTCACTGTCACAAGTTCTTTAAATGGCTAATAAATGAAAATCTCTATTGAAATGTTTAAAGTCCAAAGAAATCCCGTAAACGTCCCTTAATACTACTACAACTGCCTACGTCCCTTAATACTACTACAGCTTCATACTTCTACTGTCGTGAAGTAGCTAAAAGTGTTTTTTTAGAGTTAACAATGACGCCATCGCTCCAACTTTGTTGTTTAGGTAGTTATGTGAATTTCAAAACCGCCAATGAGTGACCCCTCTCCCGACCCATGACTCAGCCAGGATTCCCAGAATATTTTTATGTCCAAACTGGCATTCAATGATCACCAAAAAAACACCAAACATTCATCAAGTTTTTTTAATAATTTTGCTATATTACTATGGAAAATATTCAAACTATTTGAGTTTTGGATTAAGCAATCAAAATACTGATTAAAGGAATGTAATTTCACAAAACGGTGGTTTTTGTTGTTTTTATCGCTGTCATCCAAGAATATCATCGGTTCGCGTCTTAGGCATCTGCCCATTCGTACCAACTACAGCTGACAAATACCTTACACGCTAAAAGCAATCACTTGAAAATGTCACAACAAACTTTGCATTAATCAATTCCTAACCCTTGAAAACAAAAACCCCTACACATCCTTTGAGAAAAACATTAGTGGCGCACTGAATTTAAAATCAATTTTAAGTATTTTACCAAACAAAACAATTTATATAACTAAGCAAACTACATACTAGTACTTATAACATGTTATTGTTTTGTCATTTATTGATTTTGGACATTTAACCTCAACGTACGTATAATATGTGGACTATGACTTTATTTGTGGACTATGACTCATTTACAAAGCCCAAGTTAATTTATTTTAACTATATTTTGGTCTGCTTGATAACATAAAGTTTAGGGAACTTCATTGCCAAATAAAGAAGATCTTCTTTAACATAACCTTTAATAATATAACCTAACATATAACAGAGAAAGTTTTACTTCAAAAATAACTAAATATCACACTACAGTAAACTCCAGACGCACCCTGAGGTAACTTGTCAAAAGAGAAACTGTCGCCTTCGTTCTGATTTGTCGGAAATCAAAGTCTCAAACTCTATAACCAGGAGCATCAGTCTGCTGGAAGTCTTTCCCGTTGCTATTTTCTGGAACTTGTAGTATATAAAATTCAAAAACATAAAGAATAATCTTTTAAGAAAGCTTTTTAAAGTTTTTAATTATAAATCATCTTAAGTAAATTTAGTGAACCTTGGCATTTTTCTTATATATTATTACTTTGCTTTTAGTACATTAAATCTTATGATTTAACATGTAAATAAACGATGATTATAAAAATATGATTCTTAACGGATAAGCGTGAACCGTACAAGTAACAGTTCTACTCTACTTAGGGCAAATGAGCAGTTGAATCAATAGCTTATGGACTTGCTATTATATATATATATCAACTGACAATAAGTCTCCATTAAGTATATATTAAGTATCAGATTAATTCTTCATACAATACATATTGCTTCCAAAGAGTAGTATATATTTAATCTATACACTGTTTACACCGTTTACAAGGTAGCAAAATAAAAACAAATATTTTCCTGCTATTGTGTTTGACCGCTTACATCAGTCATAATAATACTAACAGCTGAGGCCCAATAAGAGTTAATATGATTATTACTTATTCTATATTTCACTGGTAAATAAATCACTTATAATAAACCATGCTGACATTATTTTCAGCAAAGCTAAAATGTTACTGTCAACCTATTTATTTTCCTAAGGAAAATATAAATGCTTAGTAGAATAAAAACTTATTTAAATATTGTATTATTCACAGATCAACTACACGTTGTAAGAAAAAGTACATGTGTCCATACAAGAATTTAATTTTGAATGTAAAGGTTAATAAATATAAATTTAAATGGAATTGTTATGATTTAATCCATGCTGTAAGTATTTATTCAATATATTAATCCGGTGTGAGTTCCCCCCCTTGAGTGACCCTTGAATGAGTCCTTCTTCTTAATTAATTTCCCCTACATTTCTTAAGATATCGATTCTAGACCACCGTCGATCATTGTTCATCAACTTATATTTCATTTTGACTCAGTTCATATTGTCGGGTCATTTTAGATCCAACATATTATATTCAAATATGGATTTTCATATATATAAATGGGGTTGTGACCAATTGCAATAAACTATATGTTTATGGTGGACACAATTTCGCAATCCATTAAAAAAAATCCTATTCGTTCTATAAATATTGGTTATTTTTTAACTAGTTTTAAAGTGAAATTTTAAACTTTCCAACTTAAAACATGACCCTATTTTCGTAATTACATAAGATAATGGCTTTTTACTACTAATATTTGGTGGCTTTTGCTGTATTAAAAAAAATAACATATTCAGCTGCCGCCTTGGATTCGAAATTTAGGAATTAATTTTTGTTTATGTCAAGGTGGGGTTGTGACCCATCATATAATACTGTTTTCCATGCTTATACCAATGGTGTGATCTGTTTTTATATACTTATTTTCGTTCTGATGATATGGCCACCTTTTGAACAGTAAAACAAACATTTCATTATATATCAGTAAATTGTCTATGTAGAAATAATCTCTAGACCCTATTAATTTATTTATTAAAAATTAATACAAACCTAATCCACCTAATCATTTAACCAAAATCATTTTAAAATACTTGCAGTCCTGGAAGATAAGATATTTGATCAACACATTTAACGTTCTATCTATTTACTCACCCGACTTTGGTTTAACTTACCGTTTACATTTTCCACCTTCATTTAAACTCATACATAGTAGAAATGTGTACTGTAGTATCGCATACAGAGTGGTTCTATCGCATGTATATTGTATGTTATTTGTAATATTATACTGCTTATACACTTTCAAACAAATAACAACTGTCTGGCAGTGATAGAAATTCGTTTAGCTGAGATGAATCGGCCGGATATTGAACAAGAGCGGGTGGTTTTTCACAGTAAACGCGGCAGCAACAACACAAACTCATCTTCGTTTCCATTGTTTTGAGATTTAATAAAACAGGGGCTTAGTATTTCCAATTTAATAAAACGCCTGATATTATAACAGAAAATTTGTGATGCCGATTTTATCAGCTTAAATAATTTTCCTGAAAACAAAGATTTTTGGAAAGCTTACATTATTAACGCCAGAGCGATTTTGATCAAGAGATTACGGGAAAGCGGCCAAAACCTATACAGTAGTGCTATTTTGAGAAGTGAACCATTGACCCCTTAAACCAAAGACCAAAAATCAATCTAAGAGGAGAAGACGCAAACCGAGTTCTTTTAAGATTATTAATCGTAGTTTTTTCACTTTGTTTACTTTATTGCCTTCCAATTATTTTTTAACTCAATTGATATTTTAAATTTAAAAAAATAGGAATAAAAAAAAATATTATTCATGCACTTGCAAGAGTTCCGAAAAAATTATATGTATAACTATATGCATTTGACTTACTTTATAAAATATATTAACTACATGTGTCAGGAAATATGCGTTGTTGCATCATTTCATGTTCATGATAGTGAAGATGTTTATGTTTGTTTCAAGGTAAACGAAATTTCTCAAAGGCCTTTTGTGAAGGGGTCGTCAAGCAAGGCTCATTTTCTTCAACAATGGAGGGTCAATTTATTTTGGTTAACCGCTATATTCAAACCCAAGAGTCTTCCTGTAAGCCGATTTATACACAAATATTCTGTAATAAGTTAAAAATAAATATCATTAAATATAATATAAGTCACGACATAAAATTATTTATTGAAATATTGTTAAAACACATATTATTTAACTATATGGATTAAGAATATCCTTATTTGGTTACGTTGTTTATAATATAACACAAATCACAGGGTAAAGACATATTTAGTCACACTTTACTAAGTTCAGGTTATTTACCTCAAACTATCTAAAGTACTAACGTTACGAAACATGCTGCTTGAAAACACAAGGAACTGTTCCCATGCTACGGAATCAATTAGTACTTGATTCAATAAGTGTTCTTACAGTTTGTGAAATTAGTTGTACATTGTTCATGCTAATAGATGTATTATAATTACAATAACTGTAGTATAGTTTTTAAAAACTACTTCAATAATAGTTTTAATTAAAGTAAAGCAATCTTATCGACCCAAGTAATATCAAATCGATAGAAAAAACCTTAAGTGAAATTTGTTATATGTAAGTAAAATTGTTATAGTTAATTAATTTTATGTAAGCCAACATGGCGGGTAAACTCCGCTTCCCCGCCAAATAAAACAAATCAAATAAAACGTCACACATATAATTAACGTTTAGTTTTTTTAACAATATTAAAGATATCTATAATTTTCAATTACGTGGATCCACTCTCAATAAAACACCGACTTAAAAAAGCTTAACAATTTACCGATATCTTTTGAGATTTAAAATAGTTTCTACTTTAATACTTATTAATTGTATAACGTATTTGTTTAAGTATCATGCGCAAATTAAAAATATCTTATGTCTTATAACACGGAGGAAAAGTCGAGTATAAGAAGAGTGAATCTAAATTCATCAAAGATGACGCAGTTGCTAGAGTTGTCAGCGGGAGCTGTTTTTTACTCCACTGAACCTCTTGAAATGTCTCAAAGTTACTCTGTATGGAAACTGGAAACAGGCACACGCCAAACGTCATCCGAATACTAGGTTTAAAAAAAATAATAGTACAATATTATTTTGCAAAACAATTTATAATGACAAACAAACTTTGGAATATTAGATTGGCTAAAATAAAGGAAATATATTTCAAAGTAATTTTTTTGTAAGATTGTGATTTGCCCAGAACTATAATTAGTTTGTATTATGTGCAGGCAAAAGTTATTTTTTCATCATTGTAAAAAAACAATTAGTTTAATTTTTTCATAATTTATAAAATATGAAACATTTTAAGAAGTTCAAACACATGAGGCCTAAAAACCTAAACCCTAAAAATATAACATGTTTTAAACCCGAAGAAAACTCAAAGCGCGTGTGGACTATTACGTTACCAGCAGATGGCGAGGGTAAAATGTGGAGTAATAAATTACTGGAATAAGGCTTGAAAGTGGAACTATATTGTATATCCGGGTCATCTGCTCCGGAAGCCAACGGTAGACCCTAATATACTACTCACATCATTGTGCATGGAAACCTGACACGTGGTTGGTCTCAGTCAAACTTTCAACCGGCTCAATATGACATCAAATAATATGTTTCAATCAGTAAATGTCCTTCCAATTCATAACAAATTCTTATAAAAGCAACAACAAAAACATCATTATTTCTAGTAAAAAGTGGAATCCTCTTGAACAATTTTGTACATTTTGTATTATTCTATTTAATATGTTTATTCGGATTGTATCTAGTACTGTTATGTTAATTGAAGGGTTTATAAACGTCATTGATTCTTATAGTTAACGTATGGATTATTTTATTGTAAAATTTGCATGTGATTTATTATTGATATATTTTAAGCATTAGGAATTAAATTTGTATGTTATGCCAATTTTAAAACCTTATGGCCATAGTTTTTGTACCAACAATTCTACTCCATATGCAAATGCCTAAAAGTAGCACCTAGCTGCATTTTAAATGGTAATTATTTAAGTGGTAAACTATGCCTTAAAAAAGGAAAAAAATTAATTCTTTTAAATCCACGTTAACAGACTTTGAAATTAACTAAAAATAATAATTTTGACATTCATATGTTTAGTTTAAGTGTTTTTGATGTGCTTTAGCGCTTTTGTCATATCAGTGTCGGTAACGACATCTCAGGTTAAATGGTTATACAAGTAGGCATATTGTATCGGTCGATAAATGAGCTATAACGATAGCTTAACATTTTCCCCCAGCACCATAAATAAGCATTACAACAATTGTTTGTTAAATTTATAATTTGTATAATCATCCGATACATTAAAACTGTATGTTGATAAGATTAACATTGGGAAATTGTAAGCCAATGGGATAGAGCCTCAGAGAATTTATTACAGTTTTTTAGTGAGCTTCTTTTTTTGTTCTAGGAATAATCTATTACGTTTCATTTAAATCCGTTTAGTTGTTTCTAAGGTTTTGTGGTGAGGCAGTATGTTTTATTTGGATAATGTCAACTTGCAAATCCAGCTGCGGGAATTGGAGCAAATATTTTTATATTTTAAAATTATCCAGCACATATACCGTCTTACTAGTTTCAATTGTGACGTAATTCCAGACTTTAGCTTCAAACAGCTGTTTTTGTACTGTGTTTTGGTGCTATCAACGGATGTTAAATGTTGAACTAAATGTTCTTCTATTCTTCCATACAATTGTCATTGGAATTTTGAAAGCCCAGGTGGTGAAACCCTGAAGGTTTATGTTTTCCCAAACCCCATAAGGTAAATTTAGACGTTAAGGGCTTACAAGTAACATACACAATACAACACATACACAATCATTCAAGACCTAATAATTTTGCTAGTAGCCTGTTAAAATATTTGCCCTACTTTTTAATATAATTATATTTAGTTAAAATAATAGTCTTATATCGCTTGTACTTGCTTTTCACTTAGTTAGTTTTGAAGTAGAAAGAGAGCTAGAGTATGATCAAACATAATAATTTGTAAATTAAACTGTAGCGTATATATTTTTTATATGAATTTTTCAAATGAAGCATTCAAACCTACTAGTTAATATAACGAAATTCAGAAGCAAACCAACAGTTGGAATGTGTTTAGTACATATAACTTATATTTAGTTTGAGCAGCAGTTGTAACTTTACTTAGCATCTTTACCATTAACAATTTGTATTCGAACTTATAACTACAGCAAGGGTTTTGTTGAGTTTCTACGTTCAATCGTTTCTACGAATGTTTTAAACAACAAAGAGGAAGTCAAGATAAGGCTCCTTGCGCATTTTACCGGCCGTCACGTAATATTTACCGTTCTGTATATCTTAACATTGGGACGACCCAGCAGTTTGGCCTGGCAAACCCTTTAAGTTTAAAACCACGAGAAAGGACGACTTTATATTAGGTAAATAAAAAAATTAAAATAAAGTAGTTTTACATCGGCAAGAAGTAAAAACCTAAACATTAGCGAAAAATGTAACCGGAAAGTCATTATTTGACTTTATAAATATGGAATACTCCAATAAATCTGTATATCTAGTTTATATTATGCTTATTTCACTCTCTTTTTAGTCACTGCTAGCTATTTTATCCAGTTCGATGTAGTAATACAAATTAAGTTAGAAACGAAACAATAATACAGTATAAAACTGTCTTAAAGATGTAACAAACAATGCATGTTTCTGTCAGAATAATTACCTTGAAATGCAACTATAACTTTGAATATACAATGTTTACATACTTGATTGTTGGTTAAATGTCTCACCTCATGACGTTTTAATAAGGTTTTTCTGTTCCCGTACTAAAGATTTACAATATATCACGTGGTGTAATACTACTTTTTCTTAAGATGTTAACAATATAACAGGTATTTAACTTCATGCGCTAGGCTTATTACTCATTGTTAAGTGAACTCGGTTTTTATTACTTTATCCTACAATTTCAAATGAAGTACTAGGTTTATCAATTTAACCATTTAAGTATACGTTTAGCTGATTGTTTATTTTAAATATTTTACATAGACATCACAGATCTTTTTAAATATTTTTTAAGTGTGGCATAATTGTTTGTATTCCATATGAAAGCTTTGAATATATTTACGTCAATAACAGTAAACAATATAAGCATAAAATAAGGTAAAGTTTTCCTAACAATCCCTTCCTTCAACATAGAGAAGGTGTACATTCTGGTTGCTTTATCTATCTATATCTGTAAGAACATTAAATTTGTAATAATATATATTATTATATAGTTCATGCTCAATGTATATGAGTTTATACTTAATATTTCAAAATATTAAGGAACATCGTTCAATTCATTGTTTGTTACAAATTATGTGTAGTTTTCGACCATATATAACAATTAAATTTTTTTGTTTAGTTTTTGTTTTTATAAAATTTCCACAAATGAAGATGTCCAAAGTGGCATCGACACGTTGAGGTAACATTAAAAATTGAAAGTAAGGATTCAATTGTCAAAAGCGTTATTATTAGTAATTGTAATTTACAAGTTATAATCCATAGTATTGAGATAGAATTCATATGTAAAATGATGTAAAAATGGGTTATTTTCTCGTAGTTAACGTTGAATTGAATTATATTTAATAAATTAACTAACATAAATTTAATGAATATAGGTTTAAATTTCGTTAGCTAATTGGATACCAAAACTATAAAACCTGGGTATATCTAAAACTAGACCAATATTTACATATTTAAAGATGGAAAAATATAAATGAGTTACCACGCAGCTCGCTGACATAAAAGGAGCAAATTCTCACGTTAAAGTTTTTAATGAAATAAAAAAAATATTAACAAAAACTTGCCCAATTTTCTGGGATATTGGAAATTTGTTTTGTTTTTTGCCTGATTTTATGTTCTTGGTTTTATTTATCTTCAATGTTGCGATGACAATGTTGAGGATTATAAGATTAGGTGGAGTTTATTTAGTAGTGAAAGTAAAAATATGGGTTGTTGGGGGTCATCAGCAACAAGATGTGAATAAGTTTTATTTTCAATGTATTATCCCTCTTAGACAACGAACTGTGTTTGGTCAATTTTCTCTTTCTCTAATAACTTGGTAAACATGTGCGCTATAATTAAGAATATCTCAAAACAATTTTAAGTAAATCGGACAATAAATGCTACTGCAAGCATGTAAACACACTTATACAAGTAAAATAATAAACAATTTTGAAATTTTAATCAATTGGTTACTGAGATACTGATTGTGCTACAGAATACTTGGTCCAATAACTAAGTACTTTGGACCTCACTAAGAATAACAATAACCAATGCACATGGTTAAGATATTTTGATGTTCTTGTGACACCATACCTGTTTGGTCATTCTTAAATTTGTTGTTATGTAGAATAAACAGAGTAGAATAAATAATCGCTAGTTTATTATTATGTTTTATGAAAAGTTGTAAGTAGCTTTATGTGGTAGTAAGAAACAATTTTTAATTCACTGTGCACGCTGATTTGCTGAGGTGGGAGTGTTTTACCAATATGAATGTTACTTATTAAAAAAACTTCATAAATATATATTTTTATATAAGAAATAATAATTTGGGTTCTGTTTTAAATATTTTTTTTATTCAAGACACATTTGCATTTCTTCTCCTGTGCATAGACCCACTAAATGAAAGACAAAATGTTGCCTGAAAAAATATATTTTTGATTATCAGCCTCCTTCTCAAAAAAAAACTTTAGGATACAAACTTTGCAAGTAAGTAGTTAATAATTGATTGAATAAACTTAACTTTAAAAACAATGTAAAACCTATCAAAAAGTTTTTTTAGATTGTCACATATCTTTGTACTAGGTCATTGTATTTGGCTTTATTACATTGGGTAAACCAAACATCTTCATTTCACTATTCCTGTCATGTTTATTGGATTTTGTCATTTATCACTTGGAAGGTTATGTTTAATACGTCTTATGCCATGGTAACCAAGACGCATTATTTGATCTAAGTCGCTAAGAAATTATGTTGGTTCCACTAACACAAAATCAACAAAAACACGCTGAAACTAGCACAGATATAACTTTAAATGTAGGCTTTCACCCGACAGGGCTTCAGAAACAGTGGATATATCTCTCTGTCAACTAACAACTCTCCTCAGAGTCAGAAGTTCAGGTACATTTTGTCGTGACACGTTATATTTAACTTACATGTAATAGACTTAGCAATGCCGTCATTCCTGTTGTTCTGTCTTTCAATAAATACTAAGTGAAACTTTACAATATCAAACTTACCTTTTGACTCTATATAGACTGAAAACAAACTAAAACCATATTTTATCTAATAGTAATTGTTTGGCATATATTTGAACTGCACTCGAGACTCCTGGTTAAAGGTTTTGCAGTCACATTCATTTGCCAATTCGAATCATTAATTAATGGACATCATCACGCATCAGCTCACACCTGGCCAAATATAAAGTTAAAAAGGGACATGTACGTGTTATCTATCAGAAATGTTTCATTTTAATAAACCTTCCAATTTCAATACATACTCGGATGAACATAACTGATGATTATTATAATGAATTGCCTATAATAAATATCCTATTTGAATTTTGTTCCGCTAACGAATTCGAATGTTGTTCAAACTAATGTTAGGCTACTAATGGTTTCAAAACATAAAAGCTTCATTTTTAGGTCTTCAACAGATTTTTCTTACTCTATGTTATATTGTTAAAATGTAAAATAAATGTATATAAAAAAATATCAAAAATAATTTTACTTTGTAATTTCAAAAGAAAACCAGCTAAGAAAAAAATACAAACCCACAAACCAAAAATAACAACTTATATATGACCGACACAAGGTAGAATAGATGACGATTGGTGACGATTGCTCGAAACGGTATCTTGGCAATTCAAAAAGAGTTTTATAACTCATACAAAAATCAAACAAGCCGGCAGGTAATTTAAGTTATTTTTGCTGTCAGTATTTAATATGACATAGAACAGTGGTGTTAATAACAAATCTAGGGACTATATGAAAGTTAGATAATCTGTAAGAAACAAAATAAATATTTATAAACTGAGCATTTAAATTTGGGAATTGTATATGGTATACCAGATATGATTAGATTTGATTTATTTAAACTATAATAAAACCCTATTTTATTAAAACAGGAGCATATATAAAAGAAATGGTTAAAATTGTATCTAAACCTCTGAAAAAGGTGCTAGCTTTGACAAAACGTGCATTATGTCAGTCTAAACATAAACCATTACAATATAAAACGTTAAGAGGTATACCTCTATATATTAAATATATATACAACTTTAATTAAAGTACTTAGCTGAACTTATAAATTGTTTATGTTTTTATATATCTAGGTTAAAAATGTTATTCAAGAAAACAAATTTTTAAAGGGAGTAAAATAAGAGACAAGATGGACTGAGCAAGTCTTAGGCCGGATGACGAGGGCTGAGCTCATCAGCTGTCTCATAAAGAGGATCTACTCTGCTTGTATTTCATTAGTTTCATTACAAGTACGCAACAGTAAGATAATACGGTTATAGGATCAGGAAATATTTCTAAAATACTAATGTTCGAATGTTTGAAATAACATAACAAAAAGGTGGGCATCATGAAATAGATTAATTAAATAATTTTCAACAAACTAATAAAGACATAAGTTTTACTTACTTAGCCAAAAAAACCTTAACTCTATCATCTGACATTTTAGTCCTAACCTCAATCTAAATATCAGCCCCTTATATTGTTCATTCCCTTCGTTCAAATAAATCCTTACTTAGAAAATGTACACACAAGCTATTCACAAATCCCTTTTCTCATATAAGTATATTCAAAACAGTCAGAAATTATTAAAAAGGACTAGTTCCCCATTCGCATGGCAGTATAAATGTTCGCTCATGTAAATAGTGTGTATATACTACTGGCGTTCCCTCTGAAAATAATGTCAGGAAAACTCAATTACACGAGTTGACTTGTATAATGTTCATTTTTCGATTTCTTAAACTTGTAATAACAAGCATTTATTTATTCAGAAAGCATATTCAATTTGACAAAGTTAATATATTAGAAACAAGTCACGCAACAGATGTATGTTCAGAAAAAATTTGTATAGGGTTAGGTTTTACTTTAAGCTGTTTTAAATGCTAAATCAAAAACAATCATAATCCTCAAGACAAAACATACATGACTTAACTCCAATCCGTTTAATTATTTTATTTTTCTCATACAAAAATAGTTTTCCATTTCATAGCTCGTGATTTTAATTCTAGGAAAGGCGTTGCTGTAGTAAGTACTTGAAATCAATTACTTTTTTATACTGATAGAATTGCAAGTGAAAGGGTGCGAGTTCTGTGTTTGCTGATGAGATGGAACGTTGTCCCAGATTGTTGGGCGATATCACGTGGAAACAGTCTTGGCGTTGTGGGTTTTACGTCGTAAAAAGCGGTCCATTTAATAAAACCCTTTTGTACATATTGTTACTTGATTGGACAGCTGCCGATTTCAAAAGCTTTCAAATGATATGCCTAGTATTATTTTGAATACGTACTTTGTATTGTTTATGCTATAAAAGATATGTATTTTTTTGTTTGAATTCACTGTTTCTAAATGCGTAACAAATTTTTAATATTTGTGAATAATCCGTTTGATTTAGCTTTTATAGATAACAGGATAAGTAAACTACATCTCACAACACTACAAAATATGTTTACACTTATACTGTTCTTACATACATGTTGGTAAATATACAAAATAAATTGTACAAGGCGATCGAGTTCAACCAGTTACACTGGTCACCATCAGGCCCAATCAGCTTATGACTTTTAGGGATGTTCAAAACTATTAATATTTTGTACAATCCTGTTTGATTTTATTTACTTAATTATTATTCTTAGTTGCAAATTCTGCTGATAATTATATGAAATAAATAATTACTAACGATGATCAAATACGAGTATAAATATTTCTTTTTTATCTTATGTAATTAGTGACTTTAAACAATTTACTGGTTTCATAACCAACTATAGGCTATAAGAACAGTTTACCTATCAGCCAAGTATCAAACGCTGTCCGGTTGAGTTTAAGATTCAATTATTAGCAATTAATTAGTAAGCCAGAAGAACCCAAAACAACAATAGGTCTATATAGTAATATGAATTCTAAGTTTAAACCTGAGACACTTTCATACAAGAATATTGAAATCCCTCAGTTAACTACTATAACACATTAACTTTTAATGAACAATTAGCCTGTATTAGTTACAAATCTCCTGTGTCTTCAATAAAATACTTCACCTATCTCGAAACTTGTTACTGTAAGCCAAAATGTTACAAAGTAAGAGTAATTATTTCGCGGAAACTTATTTATCAGATTATACCAACCAAAACATTTATTAATTCCATTGTTGTAAATATACTACCAACAAAATATATTACTAACAAGACTTAAATTAAAACAAAAATGTAAGTCATTAATCATAAATATGCCTTCAGGGGCAGATGGTGTGCTTCAGCCAGAATTATTGTATATGATTTTGGCTAAGCATAGACTTACATTTATTTTAATGCAGTAGTAATGCAACGTATGCTGAAAATATTTTAATATACTAAGTTGTGCAATATGCAATGACATATTAACTAAATATTATTTTTATATCTTGGAAGTTCTATTACAGATTTTATTTATTTTATTTCTTCTTTTGTAATTTCAGTTTATCCATAGAGATTATACTTACACACATAATATTTATTTTAAATCTAAAGAATAGTTCCACAGTTTAAAAGATGTTGAATAGTTCATAAGAATCTCACTTACACAAATAAAAAACCAAAAATATTTTAGCGAAAAAATTTGGTGTTTTATTTTCCTTGGAAAAAGTAAATTTAATAATACTGCACCAAAATCGAGAGTATTAAGGTCCCTTATTCTTGAATGCTCTTCCGGCAAAAATGATCCCAGCCCCAAAGGAAATCATTGAATATTAAAGAACGCGGAGTAATAGGTTCTTATATTTTATTACACGAGACGGCTAAAGATAATATTCAAATGACTTAAAAATTTCCTTTAATGCAATATTTTCTATGCATAAACCAAGTGTTATCGGTTGATCTCGTGTCATCCTTCATTCATTTGGTAGCTGATTTCAGAGCAAAATTGGAGGGGTTAGCGTTTATAATTTTGTTTATCTAGTAAAATTGTCTATTATGCTAGTGTGAAATCCATTGTTAAGTGCTATTTGACTGATAATGCCTCTTTCTTTGTTAAATACCTGTGCTGATAAATATGTAGTTTAACAATCTGTATACCATAGAACGAAAAAAGCTGTAATTTTATAAGACAATGAATGGTTGGACTCTTTAGGAATAACTAAATCCGTTTGAGTAGGAATTCTGAAAATTCCAAATTCGATGCTGTTGCTGCCTCGTAATATTTTAATGTCTAAAATATGACATTTAATTATTCCATTTTCCTCAGTTTCCACTTTGAACTTAATGTAGGATGCTGGTTATTTAATTCGTTCAGAACGACCTTATCCTGCCTTCTCGTGCATTTAAATATCTTAAATAACCAGCACCCTAAGATTATGTTCAAAATAGAAACTGAGGCAAATGGAATTATTATTTTTTTTAGACGTTAACATATCACGGGACAGCAACAGCATCGAATTTGGAATTTACAGGAATCGCACTCAAACGGAATCAGTTATCCCTAAAGAGTTCAACCACTCTGTGTCTTATAAAATTACAGCATTTCGTTCTATGGTATACAGATTGTAAATTATCATTTATCAGCACAGGGATTTAACAAAGAAAGAGGAATTATCAAACAAATAATGTATATCACACTGGCATAATAGACAGTCTTATTAGAAACACAACATTAAAAATGATATAATAGATAAATGGTAAGTTTCTAATATAATTAAAAGGTCAAGGTTTCAGCAATAATATATAAGTCAAGGTTTCAGCAAATACCATTATTGGTATTAATTAGGACAAACTTAGTATTCAATTAAAACTAATGCAATAAGTTTCACCCAATTCTATGCCATGTTGTCAACATGTTAATCCCTTGATTAAATCATGTTTCACCGTAGTTTGTAATCACTATATATTGTTCTGATAATGTTCACTATGTAATTAAACTATGGTTTGGAACGAGTTTAACAGTTTTAATGTGATTACTTATTTAAATTGAAGTTAAAATATGTGGGCTGACTATTTATGTCACTGCATTCAAGGCAAAGGTGTAGACTTTAATAAAGGTACTGATTGTTTAATAAATAATGTTCAACTCAGTCCGAACTAAAATCATGTTGTGATAAGATATTAGTAATACCGTGTTACCTATTGTGTTGTTTAATATAAGAAATAAACTATATAGGTCAAGGGATACAAACAAATACCTTACCTCTCCCCTACTATATAATTTATCAAGGTACTACATAATTTATCGGTGATTTAGCTCATCTTGATGTACCTGGGATCCATCTAGTCAATGGGGTCTCGCAGCGGGACTCTTCACCAAGCTTCCGCTGCTCACAGACCACGACCATCATGAGGTCGCCTTCCAGCTTTCAGTGACAAGCGACTCCCCGGATATGGAAGACCAGGTCAAGAACATTGTCTACCAGCGTCTGAACACACTCTACATCGCAGTGATTAATGGCTCGGGAGCCTTTATCGCTGCTACCACGGCTACAACTGGATCCGTCGCTGTCCTCCCACCGGATCACCGTCAACGACGGACTATAGCACCGGTGGTGGCCCAAGCTCCTGCCCCCCCCCTCACCCGCAGCCTCAGCAGCAACACAGACGCAACGACAACCGTGTCCGACGTGGATGAGCTAGCGGTCGTGGTGGGAATTGACCTGTGTATACTAACGACTACTCTTTTCTTTCATCTAGTGTGCCTATCTGTGTTTCGGTCTGCTGACAGTCTTCTCAAATTCATTCTTGGACCTGCAGGTTTCCTCTCGTCTTTGTTTATTCTTGCTATTTACTTGAACCTTCTGGTTAGGGACGTTCTATCCTATGGATTTCCGTCGCTGACGGCCTTGTCAAAATGGTTGTGCTAGTTTGTCCTTCAGGTGGGAACATACATCTACCCGGTTTTAGCCTCTTCGTAGGCAATATTTTTTCTTACTATTAATTAGCAAATTATTTCGCTTTGTTTCTTGTTCTTTAAATAAAGTACTGTGTTTGGTAACCCCCTGGGGGAAACCTGCACGTGGTTGTGGTCTTGCCTCCTCCACTCGCCCGGACGGAGCTGTTGCGCGGTACTCTTTCCTTTGCCTCGACTTGGACTAGGTAGAGGAGGGAGCATCGCAGCGGCATTCATCGGACGATCGGCGTGAGGGACACACCACAACAACCCAATTAAGTATATTTCTATAGTAAAATTGTTGATTAAATTATTTCTTATCGCTTTGTTTACAAATTTTATAACTAGTTCTTATCCTGTTTACTATTACATAACACCACAAATACACAATAAAGGATCAAAAGAAAATACAGGTTGTTCAAATGATAAATAATATTTTACACCCAATAGTCTGAAACTGTATGACACGATGCGTGACGTATCATACGGTCTCACAATACCACTTGTGAAACAGTTACAATCACTATAAAGAGATTTCCATTGAAACCAGTTAACAAAGCGTCAGTGTATGTAATACGAGCTGTACGACGTTAGCTAGATGTGGCAGGATTGGATTAGACCTACCCTCCCTTCTCTCTAATCTTTGTGTGCTTCATGCCTCCGCTCTGCTGACTGAGTTAAAGAGTAATACGGTTAGTGACAACAGCTTAAAACTAAATCTATGGTTCGAAAATATTAAGATTAGTCTTAATATGATTGAAATATATTCGAGGAAATACTAGTAGCAGGATTATTTACATAACACTATTTCTTGCACTGATTGCGTTAAATCCTTTTTATTTTCATTGAGTACATTGAGTAAACTTACTGCAGTTTTGGTAAAATATCCCGCTAACTTGGTTTGTAACTAGGGGCAAAATGCAGCAGTACTTATTTTCATTCTTACTACCACACTCAAAAATGTTCACCCAAAACCTGTACGATAAATATTTATTTAAAAGCGTATAAAATAAGTAATATTGTGTTGGTTTATTTATTTATTTAATCTACAGAGTGAAGGAAACACGTATTTTTTAACTACTAAAACCCATTTATTCTGTTTTGTCTACTAGTCGGTTACCATGTCTAACACTGTCTAAAGCCAAACCAAAATCCTGGATTGAAATTTCCATGCAATTTTCCAGGGACGTAGCTCGATTAAAGCAATAATTAAACACCACGACTAAATTTAGGATTACCGGCTTTGGAAAGTGTATCTTGCAGTATTACAACTAAAGAAGTACACGTTTTAGTGTGTTAATCGATTTTCGTTCCTTTATGAAACCGTATCTTACGAAAGCACAGCCTGTAACGATTGAAATCGCGCGAGTTTAAAATTTTAGGATTCAAGTGTATGGACTTACCTAGATAACTCTTCGTATCGATTCATAGTTTCAATGTACATCAAGGAAAATTATATTTGGGATTCAGACTGGTGCGCAAAACGCGTGGGAGATAGACTCGATGTGAGAAGTACCAAAGGCATACAAATGACTTCCTGTCTAGCACATATAACCACACACTTACTTAGACTAATACTTACTAATGGAAATACTTTTGTTATAGAATTGAAGATATTGCTAATTCATTTATGCAGTTTCTTTTTTTTAAGTTGCGGAAAGTTTCCAAAAAACGTGTTCCCGCCTCATTTTTAGGAATTGATCCTTGACATTTGTTTTAAAAAACATTCCAATGGATTTTTACCAATTAAAATTTTATGGTGGTTTAATTAAGTTTTTGTGGCTGTGGCTCTATCCAGTGATTACATATATTAAAGATTAGTAAAAGCACGTAAAAGGTTATATTTATTTATATACAAAGGTAAAAACACTACTTTCCAAGTATCGTAAATACAAGTTAAATTGCGCAAGATGTAAAGAAAAGTCGACTGCAATCTAACCATGATTAAGTTACAGTATCTAATATCTTGAAATAGAATGAACTATAACTATAATATCTTCTATAAAAATACGTTCGGGACCCACCACAGTTCATCTTAATCTTGTTATTATTATTATTATTGAAATATTTGTACTTTAATTTGAACTTTATTAGTTAAAATTATTTATTTAAAAAAATACAAATATAATATTAGCTTTTCGTACTAGTATAATTCGTTATTTATTATTTATACGTCAAAATAATTTTTTTTGTTTAACAACACTATAACACACTCTTTCTGAATTGTATCCTCGATAGCTTCAATAAGAAATGTACAGTTTTTTATTCAACAATAAAATCATTATTTTAAAATGTGTTTGTACGATAATGGTAAAACTCTAAAACTGAATCGTAAATATGCTTGTATAACTTTTTTATGCAAAATAATCTTAAAAGTGATGTCAGGATAATCCATCAACATTTTCATTACAGCATGTAAATTTATTACAAATGTATTCAAACTCCGTTAACGTTCATACATACCAAAATCAGAACTGCCAAACGCAGTTCTGAGAATCAGTGGTTATAGCTTGTATAACTATGTTTACACTTTCAACGAAATTTTTAAAACTGTATAAGATGTAAACCATGAGGGATATTTCAGAATGTAAAAGCATTTTGCATTCGTGTTTGAAATTGAATGCCTCATCGGAAAAGGCGATATTTTGAAACAAAAAGACAGTAGATAGTAGCGGATCCCCGTAGATTATCTAGAAATGTCAGTACGAAACTATGGTAAACAGTACTGATGACATCTTGATTACAAATAAATTGCAATAATTAACAGTAAAATTAATAAATTAATGAATAAACTATTTTTACTGAGTAGATCTGGCTAATTGTTACTGCTTTTATTATAAAATGCATGTTTCTTAAAATTTGTTATCATACATGTATTATTTTTAAGTTTACATTAGTTTGAATATAATTTGACTTATTTTTGAAAGGCAATTATTCCGGAATCGATAAACATACGGCTAAGATTATAAAAAAATTTATACAATTTGCTGGAGGAATAACGTATATCTTTATCACTAGAATTGTAGGCAATCACTACAAAGTTATTGATTTTTCAGTTCAATGATTAGTTATGTAATAAACAATGTAAGGTAACTGAGGTTATCAAAATATCGGTAAGGCCTCAAACATATAAATATTGCAATTTAAGTCACAGTTTAGTAGTTTAAGTATATATTTTAAATATAAAAGCTCCATCATTATATTTGGAATATGGATTTTACATTTTATAAATGTTAATTCCCGGCAGAAATAGTTGCACAAAAATTAATATTTATTAATGCACTATATTTACTTAATATTTTACATTATTTTTTTTAGTCATATGATTCTTTATCCAACATTATGTTAGTTACTGCTTACGTAATGAACAATATATTGAACAACTTTATTACAAACAAGTTTTTTTTCTGCTGTTTAATGTTATTTCAGGCAAAAATTTTATAATGCTACACTCTTACACAGTTACACATCTGAAATAAAATTAAACAGCAGAACATTAAAAACTCGTTTGTAATAAGGTTGTTCAATATATTGTTCATAGGCTCACATCAATCGTATTCATGATATCAGATAAGATTATAAGAACAGGTTTTTTGTTATTCTGCCTCCAATGTAATTTTAAAATATTTCAATTTGATTGTTACACGATTGCATTATCTTAAAGGCCTTAAAATCCTATTGCTTTTCATTAGCATTTTAAAACTTTGAGATCAATCTTAAGATATTCTTTTTGACCAGCCCATATTTAAATAAAGCGTAATTAATCTATTACCTTTACCTTTTACGTGAAGCCCTAGTATAAGATTATGTTATTTATTGATCAAGGATGTACACATTATATTGATACATTGATACTCAAACTTTTATCAGGATCGTGAAAATATTACAGTCTATACTGATGACTTACAACTAATAGGTCCTCTATTTCCTCTATTATTTGTCCTCTATGTCCTCTATTATTTGGAGAGATAAATATTAAGTTTATGTCATGTCAGACGCCACGGAGAGCGGCAAGATGTGTTTATACATAGAAGGACTGGACTCAGTTGTTAATGTAAAGTTTATTTATTTTTTTCAACGTTGTCACAATAGCTGGCTGATGTGACAACGTAATTACAAGAAAATTAATGTGTTTCATTGTTGTAAGTTTGGGTGGAATAAATCATTATTTCATTTATTTCATATTTATACATTTTCGAAGATAATTAAGAATTACTTGAATACTAATTAGAAAGCCATCTTATATTATATCCAATTTAAGCATTATTAATCCTGTGGTCGATCACAATATGTAAGATTCAATTAATACCAATCAGTCTAAGACTCAATCTCTTTAGAACGAGAGAAATTGAATACAAATACATATGAGATAATCTGCCATATATGTTGGGATTAAATATAACTAATTACGTACATGATTATTTAAACCATAACAAATAAACCTTTTCTAAGAAACATTATTTATTACATCTCTTGCGTGATATCAGAGGATTAGGGACTTCTTTTAAATTAAAAATACCGTTGAGGTAGTGTTTTTTGCTATATTTGTATTTAACTTATTAGTTAAAACATGATCACTGCAGGATGTAATCTGTACTTACAAAAATATTAATTAAATCAGCGTATCTATTGCGACAATATTTGTTTAACTATATAGTAATGTTTGTGTTTATAGTTCCTTTTAGCGAATTTCCCCTATACGGAAGAAGCTATTACCGTAGTCGGCATGGTAAGACCTAGGCCAATGTTAATAAAAGGAGCTGGTTGCCGTACCGGCCGGATGATGCGTAAATGAGTCAGTGAGAAAATTGGAATAAGATGTTTCATTTTTGTTTGGGCTCAGGAAGCGACAACAGGCAATAATAATTAACTAGTTTTCCTGTTGCTCTAATCCGAGCAAGTTTGTACCCAACAAAAGGTTACTTCAGTTGTAAACAAACATATCAAAACATCGTAACAGATGATAATAACGTACTTTCAATCAACACGTAGTTTAGACTTCCGCCATCAGATAGTGCCACTGTTCCGAAAATTCAGTCCATTACTGTATTTAGGTGATGCCCTTTTTTAAAATTCTGAGACGTATTGGCAAATCTACGTAAAAATACCTTTAATTTGACACCTCAGACGTTAAAATCCGTCTAGCCGTTATCGAGTTATGACTGTGAAGAAAAAACCTCTTGCTTATTAGTATGTAGATCATATTATCATAATATTTTTGTTAGTTCCTGCCCTATACAAAATTGTTAAAGGAGAAAGTATAGTTTTCGCTCAAATTTTAAAATTTTAGTTATCAGTAGAAGTATTCGTTTTGGTGCTACCGAGACCCAGAAAGTGGTTTTGAAGTGATGTTCGTGCATCAAGTGATGCATGTACATCCGTTTGAACACATTGTTTGATAATTTCGTCATGCAATGGCAGGAAAACTCACAAATTCCAAACGAGTTGTGGAATCCTGAAAAAATGAAGTGATTGTCTTCACCAACCATGTTTTTTAACGATTTATTACGTAGTAAGAAACAATGGACTGAATTGCAACGAACGGACCTGCTACACATGTGTGAGTAATTCAGATTTTATATAGAAATAAAAGTAAACAAAAAATAGACTAGACCGTTTCTTTGGTCCAGTGCAGTTATCCGCGTGGGTTCATGGTGTTCGTACGTCTAACTACTCACTGTTGTACTTCTGTATCTGTTTATGCGAAACTGTACAACAGCCCTCCATACAAAAGGACACGCAATTCCGGCTGGTGCTAACAATGTACTTATTCGCACTTTAAAAACTGTCCTCAAAAGATTTTCTTATTTTGCATTCATTAAAGATTTGTTAAATTAACGTTTGATTTGTAAACTTTTTTACTTTAGTTTTCAATACATTTAGAATAACTCAAATTAATAGGCAAACATAACTGATAATTGATATTACTGAAGTAATAAATTAACGTTGCTTAAAATTAAATTAAAATTTGTGCTTTCACTATCACTTACACCGTATTAAGTGAATGCTGTTTGAGGTAGATAGATGTGTTTTTCTTTTTCTTAATAAACAATACCACATGAGATGTTTGTAATCAGAAAGCCTTATCAGATACCAAAGCATAAAATAATCTTTTTAACGGTATGTAGAATTTCCAACTCCAAATTAACTTACTTGTTTAAGTATGGTTTATAGTGAAAAACCTCAGATAAAGAATAAATGTTTTCATCGTCCGTCATAAGAATAGCATGATAGATCCACTACGTTTGAGTTTTCAATTTCCGGCTGTGCATTTTATCGTCTTCTAACAACCCGATCTGTTTCGTTTTTCCCATCTAAATATTTCACACAGATCCATCCTCACGTGTTTTATATTACACTACCATTATATTTACAAATATAATTATAAACTACAATGTCATTGTATTACTTTACTATATTCCAACGCCAATGGTATCCGGTATTTTTGTAACGCGTTTAAACAAAAGTTAATCAAACACTTCAAATATTAAGAATGAAAATAAAATTAGTATATTACTAAATAAATCTATTTTTATTTTGTATTTAAAATGTTTATTCAGTTGTAATATCAGAAAAATGAATAACATTAATAACAGAGTCAGATAATTAGTATGAAAAAAAAATTATAGCAGTCAGCCACGAATGAATACTTAAGCCAATCCACGATTATACTGTAATATCCGTTGATTATCATATTAAAATACTCTTATATCGTAATACCGTGTAAATCATAATGGATATTGGTCATTGGTCTATATATATATATATATATATATATATATATATATATATATATATATATATATATATAGTATAAAAGGATGGAATAAATTTAGGGTTAGAGTTTTTTTGTGGATAAAGTATATCATAAATGTAACAAAACTTTGTAACTACAAAATTCTTATTCGAAAAGCTATGTATAATAAAAACACCCTATCAACTTCTTTTAAATTTTGTAATTTTTGCAGTACAATTTTATTTTCACTGCTTACATGAACTCTTTTTAAAATTTCAAAAAAGTTTTTGAACTATCCATACGATTTACAATCCGACTAGTTAGTCTGATAACAAATTATATAAATAACACTTTATATTAAAATATGTTTTTGAGACTACAGTTGTAGTAGTAGTAAATAATAAAGTCGAAGTTAATTCGCATTTGTAAAATTAATAATTCTGTGTTTACTAAAAATGTTTCATTATGATTATTTTAAAGGTGTCAAAGTAGTTATCAAAAGCTTGGCAATTAATTAAGGTTTAAAATGATATACTATGCCTTATACCAAGGGTTTGACGACATTGTAATCAATATAATATGTATTAACTGAAGTAAACCTAAGATCATGGGCTATCGCAATATTGAACATAACAATAATAGAAACACTGTTAGCTGATTCAAATATGGTATGATTTATTTCAACGCATTGTTATTAAAATAAAAAAAATCGTGTTTTACTGAAGGATAAATTTAAAATATTTAAAATCACCATAAAATATAAATTGTCCAGCTTTTGTAGGATTTGACATAATCATAATGACCATAACTTCCTTTCTGGTCTCTCTCTCGAAGAATTACCTACCTACCGCTCCTGCGCGACGCGATAACCTGCGTTTTGATTCTGCGGTACAACGATTCTCCAACGTCACAGGCCAGACTAAATCCCCGTATTTACATTTCTCTGGACCTTACAGTACTCATCATTGCCTTACCCAGGCATTCCATTCCCTTTAGCAGCAATTTATCGCCGGCCTTTGAGACGTCCTGCTGTTGTCGCAGGAGGTATATCTGAAAAGGTAGCCTACCACAGAGGGCTGTTTCCTCAGTGCCTTGTTCACCGGTTCAGGGTCTTATGAGGAATCACTTCTAAGTCCACCTCCCTGCCGTCAGATGCCGAAACATTCTCAGCATCCAATAGCATAGTTGGGTGTAAAGATGTTAAAACCCTAACTGTCACTTTCCTAGACATATTAGTTACAGGTGGTGACCTAGATAGTCTGTCCTGTGTAGTAGACAACCCTAGAGGGGTGGAAAGTAATAATAATGAAACATATTTTTCAGACATTTTTATCAGGTTTGCTGTGCAATATTTATCACAACTTAATGACAACATTAGTGTTCACGTTGCTTTTATTTTCATCTACTAACTACATCAATAATAACAGCTGATTTTGAATGCACGCGTTGCATTTCCATTTACACTGCTAATCAAATTAATAATAACAGCTAATTTTGATTAATGAATTACCGAGGATAGCTATTTTTGATGCAGTGGGATTTAAACATGTTAAAAAAATTGTTTATCGGTTTGTAATTAAAACAGCTGTCATATGCAGTAAATCTATTTTTTTACATGTTTTTGTCATTAACAGAATATTGCTATATCGATTTTTATTTGTCTCTTATAATTATCTGATTATTCAATAATAACAATATTTTATGCGTTAATTAAGCACCACGAGACATTTCCTAGTTGGGTGAGTGCGGTGTGGTCATGGGTTATCAACTTGACGTAACAGTCTTTTACTTCCCATGACTTTACACTTCACACCACATTAACTTCACCAAGCACAGTAAACTTTATAATTTTTACAGCTGAACTAATTTTTTCTCATGGCCAATCTTTTAACGTTTTTTTCGTTTGAATACATCAATGTTTTAAGATTTAAAATTAAAGAAAGTAATTGTATGATTAGTGTTGTAATGTTCTTATTAATTATAAAAATATTCACTTACCTAATAAAATTCTAAATATTGAACCAAATGAATTGCTTCCATTGACGTAGACTGCCTTTTAAAACTAGTTTAGTACAAAACCGCTTTACAAAAAAACAGTTGTGTATACTGAATAATCCTTTAGTTGAAATAAATACTTTTAAAACGTTTCAGTTCTAGTAGCCCTAAACATAGATAATTAAAACATCCCTTACACTACAGTTAGCTCTATTTCAGAAAATGGCCTTTATATTTGTCTATCATGATAGATTGTCAAATGTTTAAAACATTTATTAGATAGCAGTTATAATATAAAAATTAAATTAACAATAAAAAAAACTTATTATTTAATAGTTATGGTTGAAAAATATAAAACGTTTATGTAAATATTTTGCCTTGCTTTTTTTGTTTTGGGGAAGATTAACACCTTCCCTTCCTAAAACTATAAACACAAGCGAATAATGTTTAAGTATGAATATGATTTTCACGTGAGTTTTATATAATTGTTGACATATTGTATACAATACATATATTATATTGTATACATATATGTATAGTGTACATATATTTGTATACAATTCATGAATAAAACCAAAGCCTTTTTTAAAATGTTCGATCTTCACCTGCAAAAGACATGGGTACTATGCAGTTAATGGAAAATGTGATGACTACTTTGTTGATATATTTAAAATATTTTGGCCTATTGGCATGAATATATTTAAAAATTTGAAAACATGTTATCATCCATGATGTACTCGAAAATACCTACTACCATTACAACAAATTTACAAAGTATTCAATTCTTACCACGAGTTACTTTCATAATTAATATTTGTGGATTTAAGGAGGAATGTTTAGGCGCTTACCCCGTAGAAAAACAATAACGGATAAAAATTGGTATTACAATTCAGAATTATTCAATATTGAATTTAAAAGGCCAACAGAACAAAAATATCTGCAGGATAAAACAAAATATTATCTAGCTATAATACGGTTTTAATATATCTTGCTCTATGCCGTGATTAGCTTTATTTTCTGTTAAAGATCATGCAGATAAACTTTTCCTCTCGGCCAGCTGACAAAAACCATTCCGACAATGGGTTGAGTAGGGGTCATTATAATAGCATTATATAAAACTTAATCCTACGAACTAGTAACTTGTGTTTCTCGCTTTTATTCTTTGTTGTTGAAAAACAACTCTTATCTTGTAGTAAGATTGATTAACACCAGGACTGATTTCTCAATTTAAAATACATTATTTTACCGTTTGTTAACGGATTATAGATATATATTTTTAGAATATATAAACGTCCTTGATTACGTCCTTGATTACGTCCTTTAGAATGTATATGACTATATTTTAATTTTCCGTAAATATATGAAATTAATTACGGAACGAAAATTAAATTATGTCTGCTGCTTGTACATTTGGGCTTGCCTTTATAAATATAACTGAAAAAACTGTGATCGATTGGCGTACCGATAAAAAACATCGTTGGACACTCAATCTTTCAGAAGCAGGGGAGGAATAATAATTTTCAACTTTGGAAAAGGAAGACCAAGGACGAAAAATATCAGTATTAGATGCATTTTACCAATGAGGGAATTTGTGAAAGAAAAACATGACCTATTATTAATTTACTAAGACTTTAACTAACGCTTATGGTGTTTAAAACTACACTACGTTTCGGGAGGTAAAAAACCTTTTCCGCTATCCCGTTATAAAAACATTATACTATTTTACAAAAAAAACTTGTTTATAAAAAATTGACTTAATAATAAAATAGAAATAGGAAAAAGTGTATGATGCGACAAAATAAAACTAATAACTCCAAAAAGAACATTTATTGATCGAAGTGGACATTGTAATTGAAATGATTGTAGTGAGGTTAGAGCTTTTAGATTGACGAATTGTTTCACTGACAGTGAGAACGAACTCACTAGAGACTTGTGAAGAAAACTTAATAAATCCTAGTCCATTTAACTAAGTTGCTTTTCATGACTTTTAAAACCGTAAAGTCGGATAATGTCCACGAATAAATGTTCAATTGTGCTCATTTTGGCGTAGTTTGTTTATATATTAAATTTCTATCCTTGTACATGGAATATGGAGAAAATATTGTTTCCCTACAAACTTTCAAATTAGTATAAGTATTTATTCTGATGCACCGTAAATCCAAAAAAATCATTAATGAATGATGTCTGTCTGTCGGTATGGCTGTGTACTATAACCAACATCAATGTGTACATCAATGTACACAATCGATCATCTGTGTACATCAATGGCACGATTTACATCAAATTTGGTATCCAGGTCCTAATCCACAGTATCTCCAGGAGTGTTGTGTTAATTTTGTTGGTTCTGTTTTTGAAGGATAATTTTGCCCCCGAGACCTTTAACATAATACATCCGAATACTTAAAAACTGCTCAAAGGTTGTTTTTAGATCATAGTGCTTTAGATCTCCAATAAAATTATACCACTCGCATTTATAGGGAAATTCAGGTTCATAAAATTTAGAACTGAAAAGGTTCCAGAATTCAGATGTTATTTTATTCATAAAACTTTACACTTTGAAAGAAATTTACTAACCACCAATAAAAATTTCACTGAAAAACAACGATATGAAAACCAGAACTGTAATAAGTGGGGGTATGACGACACAATTAGTAGTTGGAAACAATGTTTAGCTGCTTATGGCTCTGATTCAATTTATTTAACTTTCTTGTTACCCATTTCCTGTATTTGCAATATTTAAGTGATATGTTTAACGTTATAAAATTGATCTACTATTATCAATACATTGGTTCGTTATTAACTCTTTCTTAGTATATTTTATTTAATTTCGAGTTTCTTTACCTTTTGTGCCAAATAATCATTTAGAACCCTTCTTATGTTAAAAATTAATACATATGGAAAGAAATTTTACATGAAAAAATCATGACTCAGTTTAGTTAGGTTTGTTTGCTGGGGTATATATAAATGATAGGTACTTCTATTAGTTTTTACCATATATCTCTCCAAAATAATATGTGTTTTCTTGGGTTTTTAATAAGGTCTTAAATCCAGTTATTCTTGGGTACTCATGTTTACATGTTTATTGTTTAGTCAGTTAATACCTAGACTGACCCTCTCTTGTTGCTCCAAGAAATTTATTTTCTCCATAATAATAACTTGACAAATTTAAGACTACTGGGATGGAGATCCAAAATCTGGGTAGTAAAAGTATCAACAATATTTCTAGGATTGTAAATTGAATAAAAGCACGCAAAAACACGTAACGACTGACATGGAAACTTTGCTAATGGGGATAACCTGTAGTTGGGGGAAGAAATCCAATGTGGGTGCATATTTTAAGAGATCTAGCTTTGTTAAACAAATCCGAAGAACCATTATAGGTATAAATTGGACGTCAGGAAAAGTAGGAACGAGTGTGGGGTAGAGCATTGAAGAGCAAACAAATTTCAAAGAAATAATGTGGTCCCCAACAACGAACGTTTTATGGTTAGGGAGTAGTTTTAAGGAGCTGTTTTCAAAATAATCTGGACACACGCACACAACCTTAATATTATATATTTATCTTATTATTATGAACTCAATTGCTAATATACATAATGAAACATACATAATATGTAGTATATGTATAAATGTACTATAGATTTGTCCACGATAAAAATTCCATCAAACCATAACCATAAAAAAGAGTAAACGTAGAACGTCACAGTTCCAAGAAAATATTTTAGATTAATTAACAGATAATAATGTAGAGAGAGGATTAACTCGGTTTGCTACTTATTGTTTCGCACGTAACGGATCTGTTTTGTTACCCGGCTTTTAAATATTAAACGCAATTTTTCTGCTATATTCAATATTTATGATACAACAATTATTTGTGTATTTGTGGAACTGTCAATATCTGAATATTATATTTCTTCTACAGTAGTGTGGGTTTTCCGGTTCTGGGCCAAGTGATTTATGGCTTCCGGTCACGTGACCGGAAGCGCTGAGTCATTAAACACGTCATCTGAGCCTCAGCCAGTGACGTAGGCGGTTTTGTGACGTAATGAGGGAAAGTTTAAAGGTCAAGGTCACGGGGAGGTTATTTTAAAAAAGTACTACCTCGCACGCGTAAAATCCGATTGTGATTCGATAGTTTTAATTCGATAAAAATATCGAATGAAAACAATCGAATGAAGCAATCGAACGATACGAGTGCGAGGTAGTACTATTTCATTTAACTTTATTTTTACTTTTCTTTTTATTTACAATAAGTTATGTTTACAATAATTTATGTTTACAATAGTTCCCCGTTGTTTGTCGTCATCGATGTTGTTGATCCGGAGTCGCGACCGTCAGACGTAGTTTTCAAGTGTTGCGCTTGTTTGTCCAATCGGCCCATCCCGACTGTGTGTTCCTTGCCTATTTATGTGACCGCAAGGAACACACAGTCGGGACGAGCAGCTCGATGTTCACCGGTCGAGAGCCGGAGGTGTACTGGCTATTCACAAGCTAGCGTTGTAATCGTACTAAATGGTGGGGGTAAAATTGTGGTGGGGCGGAGCAGATGGCGGACGGCAGATGGCAGGCGGCAGATGGCAGGCGGCAGATGGTAGGCGGCAGGTGGCAAGTGCGCGGCAGATGGTTGCTACTCCATTCGCCGCCAAAGTAATGCAAGCCGTCGCCGTAATTCTTGTATTTTATCTTGACGGTTCATTTGATATGTTTTACATCTACATATGCAATAGCTGAAACACCTGCACTTACGACAAGCTTTCCCGTCAACTTGATCGCCTGGTATTTTAAAACATTGCAACTCGCAACAATATGTCTTCAAATTGTTATCGAAAAATAAATTGTTCATCGGTGGCACCGACATGTTAGCTGCAGCGTGTGTTAGACAAGACTGAGACTAACTTCACTGCTCCCTCTCTTTTATACCCCTTCATAAGTTAACCCTGAATGAAAGTTCAAGGTCATCCATTTGAATTTAAAAAAAAAAGCAACACAGCAGTATATAAAATAATATACTGCTATGTTGCTGTTTTTTTTTTTTTTTTGTCTTTTGTTTTTTCTTTTAATGTTATTCTTTTTTTTATTTTTCTTTCTTTATTAAACAAACATTCTACAATACAATAAGCTTAAGTCTAACATTGATGACTAGAAATACAAACAGAGAAAACCAAATAGAGACATTATGTACAATGATGCATGATGTGCAGAGTGAGTTCCGTCGAGTTGTTGCCGCTTACACCGTGTGATACCAAATACAACGTCCCCGGTTGAATATCTCGCAAGTCTTCATTTTGTAGCAGTTGAACAAATCGTTTTGGAAGAAATACTTGAAACTTCGGCTCATCTCCTGGAGTCATAGGTCCTTCGCACAATGATACTAGAATTGCTTCTCCATGTGTGGTTTCCACTTTCTTGATGCTATGAATAATGTAATGTCTTTGTTCTTTTAGTTCTGAACATTTTTTAGTTAGCAGAAGGTTCGATTTTGAGTGAGTGTTGAATTGATCAACCAATGTTTGTAGATATTGTTGTGATGCCATCTTCGTCAGTGGTGGTGTCTTCTGTGATGTTGCCTCTTCGGAGTCTCGAATAATACTCATGCTGAAGCGGTGTTGTCTCCTCGTATTTATAGGCCCCGCTACCCCCACCACATTTCTGTTCTCCGCTACCCCCACCACATTCCTGCGTTTGTTTCAAGTAAGCAGCCAAACGATATGCGTTGTACAATGCACAGTTTGTTTGACCGTGTTTAAGATCTTTTGCAGCGACACAAATATTACCGAGATTAATGTTAAAGTCCTTACTGATAGTTATATCGAAAACATGACCGTGCGTATACTTTTGTATCCAGTTCTTTTTTTCTAATCCTCTTGTGTATATATGTGAATATTGTTTGCAAAAGTTAAACATAATACTGTGCAGATTACTGTAGCTTATAAATCCTTCATACCAATGTATGTGATGAAAGTAGTTTGTTATCCATTTGTTTGTACTTTTTGCTTTGGTGTTAAGTTTGTTAAAAGAAAAAGGAGCTTCAAACGTGAATGGGTAGGCTACAAATGTAAGCAAGTCTAAAATTACTAATTCCTTGATAATAAACCTTTCGTCATTATTTCGAAATGCTTGAAATTCTATTACACAAGGCTTTACACTCACTTCTTCATCCCCTCTGCTCATCATGGCACCTAGCGATCAACTAAACTGTTTTCCACACCACGGTAGGTTAAATACCAGGCCGTACAGTTGCAGGCGCGTTGGTGTATATTTAACGTGGGCACCGTCCCCAATAGGCCTACCCCACGTGTGTTCTTCTTTACTAAGTCAAACTTTAGTCTTTTTTAACTTCTTCTTCTTGTGTTTCGTTTTCTTCTTCTTCTTGTTTCTCCGTTTCTTCTTCTTCCTGTGTTGTTTCTTCTGTAGCTTCTGTAGCGATTTCTACAAGTGGTTCAAAATCCTTTAACTTTCTCCACATGCAAACTTCATGAGGTATTCTATTAAAAATAGATGTATCCACAGGTCCGTACACGATGGTGCTATCAGGTTGTTTTTCCAAAGTATCGACCAAATATTCTTTAATAATAGCGCTTGCAAATACCAACTGTCTCATGTACCTTGTAATAGGTTCTGTTGCGTAGTTTAAAACGTAGAATTCTTCACGTGACAGTAGAATCTTATTTTCATGTTGAGTCAAGTCTCTAATTCGCACTTGTAGTTGTCCGCGATGTTTAACAATATCGATTTCATTGTCACAATCCAAAAGTCGAATATGTGTTTTCCTTCCACACAAACTGTTAGTTAAATAACATTCTATTAAATGTACATGTTTCAAAAATGACTCCCAAGCATTTTGCGAAAATAAAACCTTTTTTGTTCCATGGTGTAGTATTACTGTAGGGGAATAATCCAATGATTTCATCAATCCAACTGATACACTTTTACTGATGCATGCTGAGATGGGGTAAAAGATTCGCAGAAAAACTTCAGTTAAAATGCGAGGAGGAATATTTTCTTCAACTTTCTTCTTCCTCTTTGGTACTACCTTTGATGGGTCTGCATTAATTTCCTCCTCTCTATCTCTTTTACCAAACTTTAAAAATGCAGTTATTTCCTTGATGATTTCTGCTTTACTAGTATTATCACGTTCCAATAACGGTGCTACCTCTGCATCACCTTGTACAACAGATGGAGAACTCATTTTGTAGAAGATGTTACCCATGCGCCGATAGACGATCAACTGAAGACCTGCATTGCTGCTCCGCTATTTATAGGTTAGCGACAGTGGCGGTGCCGGTGGTGGTACAACGTTTTACAATACTGTCTTTACAATACCGGTCAACGGCGTGTATGTAACAATTTTATCGTGCAAAATTAAACAATACGCAGATGTATTTGCAGGTACGTTTTCTTGAAATTCCATTTCTATTTTTATATCAACACTAGACGATTTTACAGATTCATTTTGTTTGGAACAATCAATTACAACAATCGGAGCTTTCGATTCAAACTAAACGGGAGATAGTAGAGGTGTATTTGTTTTGCCGTAATATGAATTTTGGAACCTAGCGTACATGTCGTATAAAACACTGTATCTTTTCTTATCAAAAGAAATATTAAAGTTGTCGTAGGGAAAGAATTGTGAATTCAGGAACACTTTACAGTTTGTTAATTTACAATGGTCAAATTCACCAGCATTTTCAGTTATTATACTTTTCTTCTTCGTTTGTAATCCAAATATTACATATCTCGCTTTTTCCAAATGAGTAGAAGTTTTTACAGTCCATGTATGTCGTTGTGTTGTAGGTAAAACGGGGTATTCATGAAACTCCCAGCTTCTGAATGGCATTACAATGTCTCGATCTGATTTTAACTTTCTTAATAATGTAATCCTGTGTTCATCATTTAGTCGCACATGTGGTACTCTCCAAACAATCTTGTCTAATGTTAATTTCCAGTCTAAATTGGCATCAGTTGTTCCAGTAGCTGCTTTAATAATATCTTTATCGTTTGATGATCTTAATAAAACTAGTTCTTGTTTTACATTTATTATTATTCTTCTGTAGTCTTCAGAAAATCCTAGGAGTAATCTTAAAGGTACGTAGAAATCAAAGTTTCCCGAAGAGTCAGGAGCGATTGTACTTTTGTCTGGTGCAACCCATCCTGCAACAGCTAACAGATTCTTCTCATTTGGTGTTAAAGACGCTAATCCTTTCAATGTACTGGAAATTCCAACCTTTTTTGTTGAATCGACTGTAACTCCTGAAATTTCATATCTAATCTCGTCAAACAAAAATGCCATAGGATTATTTATGAACGGAACAGTGGTTCCAGCAGTACCATCATTTTTGTTACTTTTCCTTCAATATATAAATAACTTTCGCATGGAAGAGTATAAATGTCTTGTTGTTGTATAGGAATCCTAATTTCATCGTTATTGTTTAATTTGGACTAAGCGTAAGGGTTGTGCGTGTGATATTCCTTTTCCCATAAGGTCTCGTCGAATGTTGGACCCTGCGCTATATCCAGTATATCCATTGTTAATGACTTTTAATCCAATTTCTTCTAGAAAACGAATGTTGTCACTTGTTAACCCTTCTACAGCTGATAAGCTACTGACCTCTTTGCTTGTTGGCTCTCTCTTTTTAAATGATAACCCCATTGTCTAAGCGGATGATTTTATATGTATTCTTACAGTAATAGCTTCTCCTCTAAAGTCAATAAGGTTTCCGTCTTGATCCACTATGTTCAGCACGATGTCTGAAATGAAACTGGTGTTTAACGGTAGGTACACAAGGTTTTGAGGCTTTTCTACTATCTTGAAACCCGGTGCAACTGATGGGTAGAATGTGTGTAATATATGACGATTCTCTCCATCTCTGTAGGATCCTTGTATAATGTTACATGTAATGTCTATGCTATTAACTTTGATGATCGTCACAGTTTTATTCCCAGAATGAGTTTTATTAGGTTCTAATACTTTTGTTTCCTTAGAAAACCCCAATAAACTACCAATTGAATGTTCTTGACTAAAATCAATATAATACTTAGACGTAATTTCGGCTTTCATTGTATTGTTATTGCCTTTTATCGTTATATTTTCTTTTCCCATATGTTTTTGTATAACTTCATTTATATTATCAATTTCATAAGCTCCTGTTGGTAAACTGAATTCTTCCAAAGCTGAATACTTTCCTTTATCATCTTTTGTCTTATAATAATGTATTTTGTTATTAATTCCTTCACTAACGTTTGGAATAGAGTTATATGTTGTTAAATCCAATAATGCGGCTTCCCATAGTCTTCCTTTTTGCAAACGTAGCGCTGGAAACAGAATACTGCGCAAAGTACATGAGTTACCGGTTAATGACACTGTATACGAGGACATCTTAAAGTTGACTAACACTTTTAGCTAAAAAGTCTAAACATAAATGACCGCAAATGGATGTATCATCAGGTTGTTTTCTTGTATGATTGTAAAAAACATTTTCTGCCGCACGAAAGTATTGTTGAAGTTCTTTCGGTGGTGGAAGGTCTCCAAAACTGTCGAAATAATAAATGGTTTTACCAAGTTTCTTGTAACACACCCAATGAGTGCCTAATCCTTCACTATTATCCAAATTTACAATACCAGTCTCATTTTTCCACATTTTAACCGGTAACTCATCTTTCATAAATACTCCTCTACAAAATGGGATTTTCAAACAAGAAGCATATGTAATCAGTTCTTCATTGGTCAATTCTTTGTTTTTAATTATTAATTGCTCTTTCTTATTTAATACACACGATACGGTCTTAGGTATAATCCTCCTCCCTTTTTTATCATTGACCATATTGTTGGTTTCTTTTTAGCTTTACCACTGGTAGATCGACGTTTTCTTCTGATATTACCTTCTTGTTTTTTAGCGGGTTTTTCCCCACGCCTTCTTCTCTTTCCTCCTCCAAACGTAGTTTTTGCTTTCATTGCTGCTGTTACTGCTAAAGACGCTGCTTTTTCACCAATACTCGCGTCACTAGATTTTACTCTTTGCCAAGCTTTCTCAGCAAGTGCTCTATCTGCTATTGATCTATTTTTAGTATCACCACATTTGGAATACGCTATATCGTGCAGTTTACAAGCCTGATCGAGCTTATTTATTCCAGGATCTCCTCTAGCAAGACGTTTCTCTAATTTGGTTCCAGGACCACAATATTGATATCCTCCAGGTAAATGTAATTCCACAGGTAATAAATCAATCGCCTTGTTAACTATAGCTCCAACCGGTTTACTCAATAGAGAAAATGCTGTTGATGCTATTCCCCTTCCTCTCTGTAATCTCTCTCGATTATGACTGATGCGTTTAACCCTCGACATGACTATTTATAGCAAAACCTACAATCAGTAGGTGCACTCTATAAATGTTTTACAATGAATGTAATATCAGTTTTGGTTTCTTGTATTATATATTGTTTAAAATCCATTTATTATATAAAAATGGATTTATTAATTAAATGAAGACATATTAAATAGAAGTAGTAAAAATTGAAATAAATTGTAATTGAAGATGTTCCAGATGTTTCTCCGCTGGTAATGGTATCGTTGTCTTCGGTAAAATGAATAAACTTTAAATAGTTGTCATGTTTCCTTAGAAACTTGCCACTTAATCGTTGGTAATTGAATAACACATCCCAGTCTAGTTTATCTTTAAAATTGTCAATGTAATTCTCAGAGAGATTTTGATATTTACTTATTACTTCCCAACAGTTATTAAAATTTGATGTCATCTCTACGAGGAAGTCTTCTGAAAACTGTTGTCTTTGTAAAATATGGATCCAGTTAACTCTGTGAAAATAAATTCTTAACATAGTCATTGTGAAGAGATAATGTATGGAAAGTTGTTCCCAATCCATATATCTATCAAACCGTTGAACAAAACCATCTGTCAACACTCCTTGGGGAAATCTCGGCTCTTGAGATATTAAACTCCACGCAGTAATATTGGATTCCATCATCCTCTCTGTATCGTCTCTCGAATATGACTGAAGCTTTATCCCTTATCATGGGGGTATTTTAAATTCTTTTTTCTCTTATGTAATCTTCATTGTTTTCTGTTGGTTCATTAATCACATTCACTTTATCTCCCTTTCCTAATGTCTTGACTTTAGAAGGCTCAGACGGTTTATCTCGTTGATTAGGTTTCTCTGGATTGTGTATATTTTTCCAGTCTAAATAATTGTGACTGTCAACATCTGAAGCTGCATCTCTTCCTGAAGCCCGATGGATATAATGGAATAGAGCTGCACCAAACCTTTCCAAATGTTTTTCATATTCCGTAGTCCATTTCTTGTGTACAATATCAAACATTTTCTTATTTACAGCGTCTCCATCCTGCTCACAATCACCTACATTTGATAATTTTAATTTTGTTACATCATAGCTTGTGTCAGTTTCATTCCTTTTGTAAATCGTTAACAATTTTAGAGTAGCTAAATTTACTGCTTCACCATCATAAACGGGATATTGTATATTGCTTAACCTTTTACCGGAAAACCCCCAATGATCTTCGTGTACAGTTGGGGTTCTTTTTTCCATGTACTGTACCGTAACCGCATCAGACGACATAAGCGGATCACCAACATTTTGAATTACTTTTCCTTCAAAATTACAGTTGCCGTCAGGTGTTAACGGAAACCCAGCTCTTTTTTCACTATATCCAGATTTTACTCCAAACTCGGAGTACCGTCCAAACTTGTCCACACTCATGATGTAACTGAATCGCTACCGTTTAGGTTCTTATTATATATGTACGTCTACTGAACAATTATTCCTTGTTTTCGCAGTTCATCAACCAAAGCTACCCATTCGTTTTCTAAACCAGTGTGCCCGGCTTCCATGGCTTCATGTAATAATCTCATTCGATCAACTAACTTATTTATATCGTTGTAATATATTATATTAGTTTTGTACAAATTTTTCAATAATCCCCTTCCAGATGTGGTAGGATCAGTTGTTTTTCTCTTTTTATGCAAAACATTTAATTCAGCAGAAGATAAAGCTCTTCTTTTAATTTGAGCTTTTTTTGATTTTGAGGGGAAAAGACTAGATATAATACTTGTATATTTTATTGACCGATTTCTATGAATAGGTAGGTCTTTGGAATACTTTTTTCTATGTGCATTTGTATACTCTAATATATTTTTAAACAATTGTAAATCCCTTTTAGTATATTTACCAGGATTATTTTTAAAGATAAGTTCAAACAAACCTTTTGTACCTTTATATTTCTTATCTCCAATAACTATATCATCATTTTCGTTTATATCTAACTTGCTATCTCCAATCATTAATCCTTTATCCTTTATTCTAGCTCCATAGGTATGATAACTTCGATTAGCATGTGCGGCGTGTAACATTTTTAACGTATATGTTCTTCCAAGTGTTCCTTTAAACATAATATCCGTACCTAATTTGCTTAAGTTGGATGGGTTAATATCCTCTTCTTCTGCTCTTGTATCTTCTACACTTGTATCTTCTGTACTTGTATCTTCTGCAATATCCTTTTCCTTTAAATCCTCTATATCTCCGCTTTCTTCATACTCGTCGCTTTCTTCAGATGTATGTAACTGGCCAAAACTTTCATCATTCTGAAATTCTTCTTCATATTTGGAAATTGGTAGCATTTTGTCTCCTTCGAAGCGAATTGAAGGTTTTTCCATATTTTGTGCTAATCGCTTTAAAGGTTCAGTAACAGGTTTGAATGTTGTTTCTAAAAATTGCTCTCTTTCATTTATACCTGATTTTAAAGCTCGTTTTTTTTGTCTAATAGAATCACTAAGTGATTTTATTTCCTTTAATAGCTTTTCCTGGTTAACCATCTTCACACCTTGACGACTTGTACAGTAATACCGCTAATCAGTGTATTAAAACGAATTTATCAAAACCTATTCTATAACGACCATCTTTTATAGCATGATCTTTCATAATAACCAAAAATCCATACTTTTCCGCCCATGCTTTTCCGCAAAGTTCTTTAAACCTTTCAAATGGCATATCTGCATTCACATGATCGTTATATATATGTTTTAGGTTAGTATCATCTTGTTTGAATACAATCAGAATATTTGCATTATCTCTGATAAGTTGTTTTGGGATTTTGCTATAGGTTTGTCCTATATATATGCTGTCGATGTTATTATGTCTTCCCATGGCAAAGTAGTTTCTAATAGTATCCTGATTTTCACAAGATACATCGTCAAATATAAATACAGAATACGGTTTTGCTTCGTTTGGTTGCATAATGCTATCACTAGCGTTAAATTTGTAAAAATTAACATTAGACACATCTGATAGGATTTTATCCAGCAATTGATACTTTGGTTGATGTAGAGACTTTGAAAAAATATATAGGTTATTAAACCTTAATCCCTGCGGATTAGTGATCAAATTAAAGACAACATTGGTCTTTCCGCAGTTTGAGGGGCCACTTACTATACATCGAACAGTGTTTGGAAGTAAACTACCGTGTTTACCATTGTTGATTTTAACGTTATCCACAGTTAAATCATCTATGTTATTAATATTGAATCGATCTTTATGGTTAATAATCTCCATCCTGCTCAAAGGTTAACGATGAAATGAGTTGCTTGCATTAAACCAAGTCCTTTATAGGTATCCATGAATCCTCAGTTTTGTTAAACCCTAACCACCGCACTTTAACTGCGTCCTTTTTTCTTTGTAACACTTTTTCAACAAGATATACATCACCTACTGTTGACTTTAACATTTCATGTCCATAAAATGCACCTTGCAACAAATCTCCTTTGTTATCTTTTAAGATATACGTTTCAGGTACAGTCGGTTGCACTTTATACACTGTAAAAACTTCATTCGTCCAATTGGGAAGGTATTTCTTGGTAAACACTCCCTTATATTTACTAATCCGTACTTTATCACTTACATTAAATTTTCTTAGCTGCATTTTTTCTACTTTAGGCTTTGTATTTTTCTTAATGCGTTTTAATACATCTTTTGCATTTCTTCTATTTACTTTGTTAGGTTTCATACCAATAGTTCTATGAAACCTGTTGTTATAATCATTTATTAATTGTGGTAAAACATCATACCATACGTAAGAACCTCTTTTTGAAAATTGTTTATACAGTGCTCCTTTTAAGGTTCTATTGAATCTTTCTACAATAGCTGCTTTTTTCTCTGAATTTGTAGAATAATGATTTATTTTATATTTATTCATTAACTGTGCAAAGTTTGTATTAAAGTATTCTGTTCCATCATCAGTTTGTAAATGTTTAATTTTGTTTTTATCTCTTTTTATGGCTATTTCCATGGCTTCTGTTACGCTTTTACCAGTCTTGTCCTTTAGAGGCAAAGCGTCTGCAACTTTTGTAAAACAATTAATAATTGTGAGTATATATTTAAATCCTTTGTTTATTCTGCTATGCGGTCGCATTTCAATTAAATCCGCTTGATATAGATCATTTATCCCTTTTATAACAGTATTTCTTCTTGGAAACTTTATTCTTGCAGGTTTGTGTAGTTCATTAATAATCTTCTCCTTCAGGTCTGACATGATGGTTTCACGAAGACAGCTGATATGATATTAAATATTCTTTTGTATAAATCTGCTTATATAGGTCAAGGTGATTCTAAACTAATGTATAAAAGGGGGAACACAGCAAAATACTGCTGTGTTCCCCCTTTTATACGGAAAGGAAAAGGAAAAGGGATGTAGGACGATGAAAGGGTTACTCGTCAATAGGGTTGAGGGAATAGTGGCCGAATGGTAGAGTGTGGATGTTGTCTGCAAGGATGTGTCGTTTATCATCATTTGAAGAGAGAGCTTTTTTTACTTCCGTCACGCTGTACAGCTGATGGTTGAAACTTCTGATTGTGTTGAATTTTGCTGTTATATCTTGATCTTCAAATAAACATTTCTTATAGTGATTAAAATGCACATTCTTCTTTAAATACAAACCTTTTACTCCTTTAGCTTTCTTAATGACTTGGTTTTCATTTAGTTGTAAAGAATATAATTTTGACATTAGTGCAACAATTTCTTGAAGTATAACACCATTGGCTTCGTCTTTAAATTTGCCAAGCACTTTTTTGTTTCTGTCATTGTCGTAGTTTGGATGATCTTTTGGATAGTCGGAAAAGTCAAAGTCGTTTTTGTAATCAAATGTCCGAAGGTCTTCATACATATCGTTAGTAATTATCCAATATATAAATGCGTCTGTATCCATGTAGGAGATGCCGATGTTTTCTCGTCCATAAAAGGTGACCATCTTCTTGTAATGAAAATCGTACATATGAGTCTTGGAGATATCCAGGATTGTCATACCTATATACAAAGGACGATCCATCTTCACACTTGTTTTCTTCATAGATACAGCTACAAGATTTTCGTTAATAATTATAGATGTTCCAAAGTTTGGCTGTTGTACGAGTTTTTGTAGTTTGTTTGGATCTGTAACAAGTTTAACATTTTTATGTCTTCTTTTGTTTTCCAATGTTTTACCGAATATCGCATTGTTCATCAATTTAAAAAAGTCTTTTTGAAAGGCTGATGTAGCCGCTGCTCTTCTGGTAGTATTCGAGTCTATGTACGGTTTCAACCAGCACGATTGGGAAAATTCTACAGCTCTATTAATTTTAGTAAGACGTAAACCTAATGCGATAGCTTGTTGAACAACCCAATAGTGAGCTACGTATCGTTGTTTATTGTTAAGGGTCATCATTAATTTGGGGTGTTTTCCAGTTGGTGAAATTTCTGTTCTTGCAAGGAGTGGAAGGTCATAATGAAGATCGTGTAAATGTTCTGGATATTCAAAGTCGCAATCCAAAATATATCCGGTATCTCCTTGTTTTGGAATTTGTGAAATATCGCCAATACAGTCGGGATCAACCCATTTAAAGTTGTCAAATGGAAGTGGGTTCGACATGGCCCATCCATACAGATTATTCGCGTCGAAATATCCCAAGTACGTTGAAGGTTTCTCTTGATCATGGTCAGGTAGATATTTGTTGTTGGCTTTAACATGTCTCGTCACGCTTTGAGTTAATCCACCTCTAACACCCGACTCAACCATTAAAACCATATCTATATCTGTTAACAGCTGGAGTTTGCATTTTGTTTCTTTCAGCATTGCTTGCCAAGCTAGTCCTGGAGATGTATATGAATGTAGAGGGTCTAAACCGTATGCTGCAAAACAGGTTCTTCGGAATTCTTCCATAACATCGCAGAGAAGAGTCACGTCAAGTTTTACATAAAAGTCTGAGTATTCTCCTAAAGTCTTCATATCCAACTCGTTCCATACTCGACATGCGTGTTGATAGTCTTCAAGTGAAATCTCCGAATCATTAAGTTTGTTGTTAAATTGTTCTGGTGGAGGAAGTGATGTTTCATTAAATCTATGAAGTCCATCGATGTAATCGTAGGGGAAGACTCCTTTTCGAAGAACCAGATCCATTTTACTACTGGCTACAATTTTGCTTGTTTCTATCAGATCTTCTCTTTTTAAATTATCAGTTAATTTCATTAGGCTAGAAGGCATAAATCGAAACGAATCAATAAATCTAAGTTTTATTTTGCCAACCTTTTTAGAGAAACTTATAAATTTTTCCATTGTTGTTGCCAAAACATCTATTGCTCCATCATCTCTTCCTAACTCCGGGATTATGAAATGAGAGTCATATCCGCTAAGGTTATGTAGAACAACGGGTATAAAAGATGGTACTTTGTAATTTAAGTTGCAAGCGTTACAGGCTGCACCTCTGTAGGCTCCTGTAAGATGGTCGTGATCACGCACTTTAACGTTATCTGGTGTAAATAGGTTATTACACAGATAACATGTTGTTGCCAAATTGTGAAGTTGAAGTTGGTGTTCATCCATAGGTTGCATCGGTATTTTAATTTTGTAGATTTCTTCCACCTTAGAGGCAATGTAATACAACTCATCTACAAAGTGTTTCGCTGCTTGTTCACCACGATAAATCTTCGGAGCAGATGATAGTCCAAATTCTTGAAGATGTTCTTCAGACAGCGTGGATTTTGTTAGTATACAATAACTGTTTGGTGCATGTTTTTGATATTTGCTTCTTTTTGTGATATCCTCTTCTTGTTGTTCAATAGGAAGTAAAGATGCTTCGAAGTCCGCGTACACAACAAATGGAACAGGGTATTGTTGATTTACTTTGTCAAATCTTATCTGCGCTCTGCTGGGATGTGGCAATTTAATTCTTACCTCATAGTTTCCACTACATAACCTTTGATGTTCTACTAACCATTCTGATCCTCCCCGTCTCAATTCTTTGTTTGTATGACTAAAACATCTTTTACAAATTGTAATCTTTTTTTCATGCTTAGATAATTGTTTAGAAACAAGAGCTTCAAAATTTTTAATGTAGACATAGTGGGATATATCCCCTTTAGTGATTAATAGCAAATCCGTATGATCTCTGCGCTCAATAGGTGTTATGCGCAAGGGGTACACATTTTTAGACGAATCCAAGCCAAAAATGTTGACAGAAGCTGAAGGGTTTTGTTTTTCAAATTTCGATATATCAGTAATTGCAACAGGGTAAGTCATTCCCTGGAAATTATACTTGTGTTGAACTTCTTCATATGCTTGACTTGGTCTTTCCGGATGGTTTTTTACATATTTGGCCAACATAACATATTTAAAACATTCATTATTTTCATTTTGCACGTTAATGCAGGATTTGGTATTCATAATTTTTTGAGGTAGAGGGATATAGCTACTTCCTCTCATTCCATAACCGTGTTTATGAACTCTAACATCCAGACTTGTTATACTTAATAAAGTCCATCCAGATCCTCTTCCTTCATGCTCTTGTAGTTTCGTCAAAAGTTCCTCAAGACATTCTGTTACGATCTTTTCAATATCTGACGCAGCCATGATGGTTCGGTTTTTTGTCATGAAACCTCTTGGTGATGTTTCGTTTTGAATGTTAGTGAATATGGCATCTAGCAACAGTCCAAATTTGATAAAATTTAATCTTTTTTGTTCATTCTTTAGTGTTTTGGTTACTAATTCTTTGGCGTTATGTAAAAAGTTTTCAAGTTGTAATTTTACGTTGTCAATTTTAAAATGTGTTACTACCTTACCAGTTAGTGCTTGAGCGTGTAGTTCCACATCTACTGCTGTTGATGTTGAGGGTCGGTGAAGAGTAGACATAGCAGCTGTTGATGTTGAAGGACGGTGAAGTGTAGACATAGCAGGCGTTGAAGTCGATGTTGATGGTGTTGATGTTGAAGGATGGTGAAGTGTAGACATAGCAGGCGTAGAAGTCGATGGTGTTGATGTTGAAGGATGATGAAGTGTAGACATAACAGGCGTAGAAGTCGATGTTGATGGCGTTGAGTGTGCATAATGGATGACACTCGGTCTTAAAACTTCATTTTGTTCTTTTTGATTTAGGTTTGCAAATTGATGTTGTGCTAATTGATGGTCGATTGAATCTAATTCTTGTTCATTTTGTTCTTCTTTTGTATTTGTGTTGGGATTATGTTTTATTTCTTTATGAATGGCTAAAAGCCAATCATCTCTAAATGAGGCTTTACAAATATCGCACCGATACATATTATAACTGTGTCTTCCTCAAAGGCTAACCAGCTACTAATAACACGCCAAAATTCACCTCTATTTATACCCGAAAAAGAACAGTGGTGTGGGGTATACATGCCGGAGTATATGTGTTAGTGAAGAAATACCAAATTTTACGCAGGTAGTACATTTTGCATCAAACCAAGATGTTTTCAAGTCCCCAAAGTGGGTCAAGGTCGTTTGAACATGTTGCCAAAACGGGGAATAGAGCAGTAAGTGATTCTCACTTGGACCACAAACTGATCTATTCCCCGCTTTGTATTATTTAACAGATCTTTAAGTTTTCTTTTAATTATCCTGATCTTCAAAAAGTTGTTTGTATGAGGGTTCTTCAGCAAAGAAATGTTGAACCGCCAAGTCATCTTCAGTCAGAGGACATGATTCCAACAGTTTTTGATCGATTGAGGGAGCTGACAGCGGTTCTTGGAGTTTTTCATCTTCAGTCAGAGGACATGATTCCAACGGTTTTTGGTCGATTGAGGGAGCTGACAGCGGTTCTTGGAGTTTTAACTGTAAACTTTTGATATACTCCATGGCCTTATACAAAACGGTTATTTTTGCATCTCGAGGATTGGCGAATGGGATTACACTTTGTAATCTCTCATATCCAGTGTTAATATTCACTCTCCATTTCTTTGAGTGTTCAGCGTTTCTCTGATTGTAGCCAGATCTGGAGTTGGATGTGCTTGCTTGCGAATCCATAGCTGACTAATACGTGTATTCCAAAGTGCATGGTTAAATACCTGCTTACCCCCACCATTAGAGTACCCCCCTCTTGGAGCATATGTTTGATTTAGTAATAATTATTGTATCAAAAGAAGTTGTTTCCAAGTCCAGATATAGGTCAAGGTCATCTGAAGATATTTACAGAACGGGGAATAGAGCAGTAAGTAGTTCTCACTTTGACTACAAACTGATCTATTCCCCGCTCTGTATTTGTAGTTGGAAGGTTAACGAAGAAAACTAATCAGACTCATCTGACACATCCGACTCATCAAACGGAAATAAGTGACGGGGGAGAAAGCTAGTGACGTAGGTACCCTCAAAAAGGGTCCTACTTCCACTCGGAGTTGCCTCCATGTGTTCCAAACAGAGTGACTGTTGGTAACACTCCGCATCGTCCGAATTCGAGTTTTCCTCCACGTCATCCGCTACACTAGAGATATCCTCATCACTCTCCAATTGTTCCATCCAACTCACGGCTTCCATCTCTACGGAATCAACTTCTTCATCTTCCAACACCGCATCTTCATTTTCATCTTCATCTTCTAACATAATGTTTTTTAACATTAGAATTACCTCTCGTGGATGAGGAAAGATGATGTCTCTTGGTGCCATGACTAGACTGATTCAACCATTGAGACAAACTCGCCTTTTATACCACAATATTTAGAGGGGGGGGGCGTTGTGGAGGGGATATTGTTGTTAAATATATATTTAGTACTAAACAAAGTTGTTTCCAAGTCCTGAAGTGGGTCAAGGTCGTTTGATCATGTTACCAAAACGGGGAATAGAGCAGTAAGTGATTCTCACTTGGACCACAAACTGATCTATTCCCCGCTTTGTATTCCAGACGTCTTTAATTTTGTTAACCCAGTTATTCATCCTGGTCTTCATCCATGAGGAAGATTTGTTTGTAGGCTGACGGTTCTTCCTCAAGAAAATGATGTTTCGCCAACCTATCTTCCACCAGGAACACGCATTCTATCGGTTCAAGAGAGACCGGTTCTTCAGAAGGAACTTCTGCAACTATTTCCTGCAGATGTTTTATGTATTCTATTGCCTGATATATCATGTCCTTTGTTTTAGTAGTAGATTTAACGCCCGGGACTTTACTTGATAATCTCCGGTAGGCTTTTTGCATTGTCAGCTTATATGTTTTTGTTCTTAATGCGTTTTCGGCTCTTCGGTTCCGCAAGCAATTGTTGAACTTCAAAAACTCTGATAGTTCATCTTTATACTCTTTGGATGTGCTTGCTTGGGATTCCATAGCTAACTACTGGGGATATTCCGATGCGGTCGCTTAAATACCATGTTTACGTGGTGGGGGTAAATGTCAAGGATATTATTGTAGGAAGTACATTTTATATCAAACAACGATGTCGCAGAATGACAAGTCTTGTAAGTGGGTCAAGGTCGTCTGAACATACCACCAGAACGGGGAGTAGAGCAGTAAGTGGTTCTCACTTAGACCTCAAACTGATCTATTCCCCGCTCTGTTTTTAATCTCTCTCCTTTTTATTGATTCAACAATGGTTTGGTTTAACATAAAATGTTGGATTGATGATCCATTTCTGCCGGAGTAACCTTTCCATTATACCAATCATTTTAAGTAACTTTACATTGTTTTTATAGCTTGTTTTCCATGCTTCCTGTTCACTGTTATACACTGGAGCCGTAGGTTTCCACATATACAAATCACAACCAACCTCCCAATCGAGAAACTTGTGCAGTAATCTTCTTAAGACAATTAACTGATCGTGATTTTCAACCTTTCTGCTTACTACTAGTGTTGCTGCAGCGATAGGGAGAGCGGGTGTACTCATTTTCAGCAGAATGATTTTACCAGTGATAGGGAACCCCTTTTATACTACGTTTAAATGGTGGGGGTTAGTGGTGGGAGTACAAGGGTTAGGGAAGGGGTATATCGTGTTAAGAAATAAATATATCTTCCATTATTTTACCACACGGAGTGTAAGTCACTACTATACACGAATATTCTAAGTCTTTTTAGTGGGTCAAGGTCGTCTGAACATATTGCCAAAACGGGGAATAGAGCAGTAAGTGATTCTCACTTTGGCCACAAACTGATCTATTCCCCGCTTTGTTTTTTTGTTTGTTTTTTTTTTTGTTTTTTTTTGTTTTTTTTTTTTAACCCCTCTCATTGTTTAGGCATCTTCTTTTTTAAGGGTCGGAGGTTCGACAAAAACGTTCCCTAATTCTTTTTGTAAGATTGAGGGGGGCAGCGGTTCCTCAGGCAGTTCAGCTTTTATACAAGGTTCTTGAAGCTGTGTTTGAAGGAACTTAATATATTGTACTGCCTGTCGAATTTTTGAAATCCTAGAATCACTAGGATTAGCAAATGGTACAGCGACTTGTAATCTTTTGAATCCTTCTCTTACTTTATTTTTGTTTCTTCGCGAACGTGCACTATTTTGTTTCGCTCTACGTTCCCAGATTACTTTCATATCAGTAGCTGATAAGTTGGATGAACCTGCTGGAGTCTCCATAGCTGACTAATGAATATGTTCTACGACGCCACGCTTATATACCCGCTTACCCCCACCTAAAAGGTTGGTGAACAGATCAATGTTTTGGTTTGAAAAGGGATTTAAACAGAGCGAAATGTTTCTAAGTCCGTTATCTAGGTCAAGGTCGTTGTAACATTGTAAAAAAAAAGTGTGGACAACCTATTTACACTCTGCAGCAGATGCTACAAAGTGTAAATAGGTTGTCCACACTTTTTTTTTTTTAATTTGGAAGAAAACTTTATTTAATTTGGAATAAACTTTTTGGTCTTTTTTGTTTTTATTTATTTTTTTTATTTTAATGATTTCCACACAGTGTTACCTGAATCATTTCGAATTAAATAGTCTTTCTGGGAAGGCTTTTTGACGTGGAGGTCCATGCCTCTAGGTAACTCTACATAGTACAGTTTGCCTTCACATTGAACCAACACCTTTGCAAAGTCCTTTATTTTAACAAAGAAGTAGCGTTTGTTTTTACAAAGCCTATTAATTCGAATTTTGGTTGGCACTACTGTTGGACGTGGTGAAGAAGGAGATGCGCTATGGTTTAATTTTAAATGAAGACTGCACTCTCCTTCATTTAAAATACAACGTTTATGACAGCGATCACCTTTTTTAGCACCTTTTTTGAATATATAACTGCATTGTTGTGCAGGAAGTATGCACATCCTTTGTACAGATTTCAGTTGTTTGAATTTCTCTGAAGGAGATGAAGTGTATGTGCAGATTACTGAAGGTCTGGTTGGAGAAGATGATTGTGTGGCTGGTTGGCTTGGCCTCGACCTTGATGATGAGGATGAAGAAGCAGAAGATGTGGAAGACTTTGATGAAGATGTAGAAGACCTTGAAGATGTAGAACAACTTGAAGATGTAGAAGGACTTGGAGAAACAGCACGAGAAGTTGACGGAAGAGGTGAAGGACTTGTGGAAGACGTTGACACAGCAGGTGGTGGTGAACAGTTCTCCGGGACGATGTTAGCTAACATCAGAGCTGTTCGAAGGATGGATGGAACCGCAGAAGACGAAGTGGTAGAGGCGGCTGAAGACGAAGCAGAAGGTTTCAATTTGAGAGGTCGTGTCTGCTTCCTAATGTGTGCCATGGTGTGAGGTATAACAGCACAGGTAGAAGAGTGATTTTACTAGGGCTGGGGGACCCTCTTTTATACACAATGTTAGTGGTGGGGAGTGAAAGTGCTATAGGGTGGGGGTGTTAATGTTGTAACGAATAAATATATATATATATGTATATTTTACAATACGAGAACTTTCTAAGTCCCAAAGTGGGTCAAGGTCGTTTGATCATGTTGTCGAAACGGGGAATAGAGCAGTAAGTGGTTTTCACTTGGACCACAAACCAATCTATTCCCCGCTCTGTACGAGAATTTTCTAAGTCCCAAGGTCATCCGAACAAGTTGCCAAAACGGGGAATAGACCGGTAAGTGTTTCTCACTTGGACCACAAACCGATCTATTCCCCGCTCTGTATTGGGGAAGGGGACAAAAGACAACAAACAAGAGACTGATTTTAAACAAGAGACTGATTTTAAACAAGAGGCTGATTTTATATTTCACAAACGTTTCTCAGGCTAAGATGGGTAATGTCAACCGGTTTGCGCGCCGTAATGACATAAGGTCGGTTTGGGAGCCATACCTTTTTGTAAGGGGTTAGGAAAAGGATGAGAAACAAGTTACATTACTTTTAAAATAAAGACTTTGCCAACAACTATTTAAACAAAATTAATCAGTTAATGTTACTTTTACAAGAACAGCCGAGGTCGGTTTTCCAAAGGTCAACAGTATCACTGAAACCCGGTGGGGCGTAGACCCAAACACCCGGCGTCAGGCTGCTGCGAACCCAAGTTTTGACCAAGGTTGTTGAGGGACCTGTAGGGCCGGGAGTACATATGTTATTAGTAAATAAAACACTTCAAACCGATACCACACACTAACTACATTACCTAGCAGCAAACTACAAGCGTTATCTAACATGCTTAACAAACTAACTAAACATGCAAGGGCGCGGATCTCTTAATTGCGCGTCGGGCCCAACGCACACTTAACAGACCTACGCTGCAGCAGAGTGCAACCCACTGGGACGTATATCCAAACAACGGGCGGCAAGCTACTGCGACGAGACTGCGGACTGCTCCCGCTTATAAAGGCAAAGTGACGTCACCGAAGCGGAAGGGGGGAGGTCGAGGTTTCACTTGGACCACAAACCAATCTATTCCCCGCTCTGTACGAGAATTTTCTAAGTCCCAAGGTCATCCGAACCAGTTGCCAAAACGGGGAATAGACCGGTAAGTGATTCTCACTTGGACCACAAACCGATCTATTCCCCGCTCTGTATTGGGGAAGGGGACAAAAGACAACAAACAAGAGACTGATTTTAAACAAGAGACTGATTTTAAACAAGAGGCTGATTTTATATTTCACAAACGTTTCTCAGGCTAAGATGGGTAATGTCAACCGGTTTGCGCGCCGTAATGACATAAGGTCGGTTTGGGAGCCATACCTTTTTGTAAGGGGTTAGGAAAAGGATGAGAAACAAGTTACATTACTTTTAAAATAAAGACTTTACCAACAACTATTTAAACAAAATTAATCAGTTAACGTTACTTTTACAAGAACAGCCGAGGTCGGTTTTGCAAAGGTCAACAGTATCACTGAAACCCGGTGGGACGTAGACCCAAACACCCGGCGTCAGGCTGCTGCGAACCCAAGTTTTGACCAAGGTTGTTGAGGGACCTGTAGGGCCGGGAGTACATATGTTATTAGTAAATAAAGCACTTCAAACCGATACCACACACTAACATATATATTAGACTAACTACATTACCTAGCAGCAAACTACAAGCGTTATCTAACATGCTTAACAAACTAACTAAACATGCAAGGGCGCGGATCTCTTAATTGCGCGTCGGGCCCAACGCACACTTAACAGACCTACGCTGCACCAGAGTGCAACCCACTGGGACGTATATCCAAACAACGGGCGGCAAGCTACTGTGACGAGACTGCGGACTGATCCCGCTTATAAAGGCAAAGTGACGTCACCGAAGCGGAAGGGGGGAGGTCAAAGGGGGGAGGTCAAAGGGGGGGGGCTCCGCCCCGTGACGTCGGGGGGGGGGGCTCCGCCCCGTGACGTCGGGGGGGGGGGGGCTCAGCCCCGTGACGTCGGGGGGGGGGGCTCCGCCCCATGACGTCAGGGGGGGGTTGTGTCGTCACGGTGGAAGGGGAACAGGATGTAGACCGGTCTTTAGCTTTCTACCCGTATATGGAAATGTCACGGTTACACTTGGCGACCCGCTTTGCTCCGTCTGGTACCTCATTCCAGCTTTGCCTTGCGAACTGAATACACCTCTGCGCTATGTCTTCTCCCATCACACCCGAGAAACTGCAACGTTTGAAGGAGACTTTGAAGAAGTCTTCGGAGAAAAGGAGCGGCTTCAAAAGACCTAGTTCTTTTAGGTCTTGTATACAAAGAAATTTTCGGAACCACCCACTTTACTTTGAACAACGGCCTTCGACGTCTTCTGCATCTCCGCCATCGACACTGCCTCGCCCTTCAGCGCCTCGACCTTCATCGCCACCTCCAACTGTTGAGGAAATAATGAAGAGGACGGCTACGGTGAAACTTACCGAGTTGGTATCGCCGCTGGAGTGTGTCACCGTTAAGTTTGCCCAGTTGAAGATGAACGTGGAATATTTATTTGTGGGGAAGATCGGCGATGAATACCTACTCCAACACTTCTTTGGCGGCCGTTACGTCAAGGTCCACCTTCCAAGGTCCACTCTGCCACCTCCTGAGACCGAGTGCGACTTGTTTTTGGTACGGCTGAAGGGTCAAGTAAAGTGGGTTACAAAGAAATAAAGTAAACACCACCATCTGTCCACCGCTCCTTATCCGCCATCTCCTTCGAACACAAACGGTCCTTTTCAGGACCACCCTAAGCATTTCAAGTTAGGGACTTGGCCTGTACATAGGCAGGAGACTGTTAGTCTCATGTTTGTGTGCAGCCCACTTTGTGAAAATTTCGAAGTCCTAAGGTCCTTAACCTTGACCTTGACCTTGAACATGACCCATTTTGGGGGGGGGACAAAGTTTGTGCAAAGTATGTCATGTGGGTACTCAAATTACGCGGATTGATCAGACGAACAAGTTGGCGAAAACAGAATTCAAATCCGACCAAGGGTATAGCAGTAATAGCTAAAAACAACTATTTTGGAGGTTAAACCTAAATAACTTCTTTATTTACGGATTAAAGTATATCAAGTGGGTACTAAAATTACGCGGATTGATCAGACGAACAAGGTGGTGCAAACAGAATTCAGATCCGACTAAGGGTATTCCAGTTATAGCTAAAAACAACTATTTTGGAGGTCAAACCTACATAACTTCTTTATTTACGGATTAACATATATCAAGTGGGTATTCAAATTACGTGGATTGATCAGACAAACAAGGTGGTGCAAACAAAATTCAGATCCGATCAAGGGCATAGCAGTAATAGCTAAAAAACAGCTATTTTAGAGGTCAAACCTACATAACTTCTTTATTTACGGTTTAAAATATATCAAGTGGGTACTCAAACTACGCGGATTGATCAGACGAACAAGTTAGTGCAAACAGACTTCAGATCCGACCAAAGGTATAGCAACTGTAGCGAAAAACAACTGTTTGAAGGACAAGGTAACGTTGTGGTGGGGATAGGTGTCTATCCTACTCGCTAGCGCTACATCATTATACTTCCATCTCTTGTCGGATGAACATCTACCTATATAGTTTGTGTTAACGTCTGAACATGTCACAGTTTTACAGGAATATGAGTAAGGTGTCCTTCAGTAGCCCGCTTGCCACCACCTTCTACTTCTCCGACGATGAAGATAGAATGTCTACGCTTTTAGCGGACAATGTGCGGTTCCATCGTAGAATAGCCAAGGTTGAAACACTCTTAGCCAGTTGTCTGCTGCACAAGAAGCAACACATGGAAACATGCACTAGTTTAGATCATAGTGACTGTAATATTTATACACATATAGTGTTGAGACAAATTAATTGAAGTTTTCAGTTAAGGAGCTACGGTCTTGACAGTGTAAGAGTCAGACCCTAACTAATGCGTGTACGCTAGTTAGTGCGCGATGTAAAAACTTGGTGGGGGAAGTGGTGTGGTGGGGGAAGTGATGTGGTGGGGGAAGGAGCAAGTACCTAACCTACACTCAAACGCTGCATTACTATACTATCATTGGAACGGACAACACCATGAACAGCGTCAACGACAATATTTGGGGAGATGCGGTTTGTGAGGAGGAGTTGATAGCAACTCTTGACGCTACCGAGGTTGAGCAAACTACATCTCAGCAGCCAACAAGCAACATCATAAGCCGTGGCAATAACATTATTTGGGGAGGTGCGATTAGTGAGAAGGAGTTGGTGGCAACTCTTGAGACTACCGAGGTTAAGCAAGGAGCGGCGATGCAAACTATATCCCAGCAGCCTAGGACATATGAACAAGTCCTTGAGGACTATAATAACGCGTATGATTATGCTTGCAAGAGGTGGTGTGCGCAGCCGCAATGTCCAGAGCAGGAGGATGAAATGGAAGCGGATTTTCAGCTGGTTACTAAACTAGAGGAGGAACTTCAACGAGCAGACCAACTTTTGCGCGGTGCACATGAAACCACAACTATTTTGATGGGTAACTAATGGGTATTTTATTCAAGGTCTTCCTCCCCACGTCAGCTGCCATCTGCCGCGCACTTGTCGCCTGTCACCTGCCGCCTACCATCTGCCGCCTACCATCTGCCGTCCGCCATCTGCTCCGCCATCTGCTCCGCCATCTGCTCCGCCCCACCACACTTTACCCCCACCATTTGGTACGATTGCAACGCTAGCTTGTGAATACTCAGTACACCTCCAGCTCTCGACTGGTGAACATCATCCTCTCTCCACGCTCTTCACAAAATAACATTATCATGTCACTCAAGATTCGATGTATTTATTATGACTCTATTTATCTATCAACTTCTACGGACCTGGAGGTTTTTAAAGAGGAGTTAAGACTTCTCCTAGCGAATGGGTACAGTTTATCTTTAGAACTGATCGCAACAAACAACATAGACTCTGCGCAGGGGTCAAAGTATCTACCGCCTTTCATCAGAAAACGAAGTGATGGTCGCGACTCCGGATCAACAACATCGATGACGACAAACAACGGGGAACTATTGTAAACATAAATTATTGTAAACATAACTTATTGTAAATAAAAAGAAAAGTAAAAATAAAGTTAAATGAAATAGTACTACCTCGCACTCGTATCGTTCGATTGCTTCATTCGATTGTTTTCATTCGATATTTTTATCGAATTAAAACTATCGAATCACAATCGGATTTTACGCGTGCGAGGTAGTACTTTTTTAAAATAACCTCCCCGTGACCTTGACCTTTAAACTTTCCCTCATTACGTCACAAAACCGCCTACGTCACTGGCTGAGGCTCAGATGACGTGTTTAATGACTCAGCGCTTCCGGTCACGTGACCGGAAGCCATAAATCACTTGGCCCAGAACCGGCAAACCCACACTACTTTCTACATTAATATGTGTTTTATCGCTATTATTTTATTATATGATTTAGTTTGTTACAAAAGATGTCAAGGTATAGACCAATGTCTAATTTTCTGTCAACTACCTCTTTATACAGAATGTAACAATGTTTCTCACATCATTCCAATTTCGGAATAGTTTGATATTTTACTGGCCGGATTTTTTATTATATATACATGTTAAATTAAGTATTCCCACTTTGCCAATTATTGACATTGTTTTCTCATGGCCTAACTATTTGACTACCTAATAGATTCAAACGGGTTGTTATTAAATGCAGTGTTGACTTTGATGTTTTATAACGTAAATCTAATTAATTTTGTGAACCTAATTACCTTTCCAGGGAGCCAGGTGTTTTCTTATATGAAGTTGAGCCGTGGCAAAATGGAATAAAATGGGGTTGTTCTTTGACATGGATAATATTATAATCTTGCAGTCCAACAAAGCTATTTAGGCCTGTTGAATAAAAGAGAATAGTGAAGTTAAAATCAAGTTTTCTAAAACAATTCTGAAGAAAATCTAATTGCACTGGGATTTGGTAAAACATAAGCAAAATTAAATAATTTATGTAATAGAAAGCTTAAGCAGCTTTTATACGCTTTGTATATTATAAAACATCTGACAGCACAACACTATACTGATTAACACAATGGTTACCAAGGTATGAAAGTAAAAATTTAATTACTAAATATCTTTTCCAGTCTTACAATTGTTATTGTACATTTTGGAGTTGTTTAATGTAATGTTTACAAACATGATTAAGTTTATATTGAAGTAAAAATGCTCACTACCTCCACTGCGGTAGCTCCCCATCAAATTTGGTTACCCATTTCCTGGCTCACTTTATCGTCATCTAACGATGTTGCGTGTTTCATTTTTATGAATTGTCTAACCTGATTTAGTCTTTTAGTTGTTGTGGGTACTAGCCAGTTTAATATTTTGTAAGTATTGGAGGTTTATTTTATAATTGCGATTGATAGCCATGGCAATTATCACAGTTAATTGAAGCTTCATGTAACTTCATGAAATAATAATTTATTTGAAATTATTGGTTGGTTAATAAATTTGACTTTTAGCATGTGGAAGAAAAATCGTAACGTGTTTTGTATTTCATGCTTAATAATTTTACAATATAGCGAATACTGCTTCATATGACAGAGTCATGTGGACACCCCAGGATCGAAATCAAAGACGGCAACGGCGTGTAACGTTGCTTTGTAATATTAAATAGTGTAACAAAATGCAACTTCAAAGTGCAACTTCAGGAGATTATTTATCAGTCGTGTAAATAATGTTCATCCTTAGAATAGGGTAATTTATTGTTTTTTAATGAACTTTTTACCGAAACCCTGAGTAAAAGTTTTCCAAAGAGAAAACAAAATCCAACGTTTCGCAATTTAAGGTCTGATAGCTATGTTTTAATGCTGACAAGAAAGATGGCATGAGAGCAGATTGGCCAAAATAAGTCAAACAGAGTAAGAAGTCCGTGTTTATAGTAGCTAATTAATACAGTTTTTTTATATTACAAAACTATTTTAATCATGTTGTTGACTGTTTAACAAAATTATAATACTAATTTTTTTAAAATTTAATTTTACAAACAACAATGTCGATTTCAAAACGGAAAACAAGTACCCATCCAGTGTGTCTTTTTGAAAATATCTAAAAAAGTACTAGAACTTCAGGGTTGAAAACGGTTACATTTGAAATTCATATATATTTAAACAAAGTCAAAAATACTTTTAAAAGCTTTTAGTCCCTACAAAACTGTGCTGTTAACGCATTAATTTTCGTTAATTTTCTAAAAAAACGAATGGTGTTCTATACAACGATTTTTTTAAATGTTGATTTCCTTATTTTATAAATCATATATTTTATAGCTTATGTATTTAACAATGAGAGGCAAAATAAAGGCTGAACGCAAAATTTATTTCAAAATAGCACATCAGATATTTTACCTCAGGTAAAAAGCAGCTCAGAAGAATTCTGTTCCAAAAAGGGACAGCAAATCCTCTTATTTCCGGCCGACATCTGCTAAGTTATTGCTGAAACATACTGCCAAAACACACATTTTGTTAAATCAATCTGCTTGGAGCATTTCAGATGCATGGAGCAGTTGCTTTATTTTGTAATATAGCTGAAGTGAAATAATTTAAAATACTAACATGTATGCTGTCATAGAGTAGTTTAATGCTACAACATATTTATTAGAAGCTTAGCTTAAAATTTTCGATCCTTTGCACACTAGAAATGAAGGACTATTGTTCCACTTTTATATATTTACCAAATCAAACAGGAAAAATAAATTACGTCTCACAACACTGCAAAGTACCAACGAAAAGAATTAGTAAAGAAATCATCTAACCCAATTGTTATATATTTGTTTAACAGCTATAACAAATTCATAATTCAGCTAGGACTAGTACTTACGGTTACGTGGGATGACCGTAAATGTAGTATAAATTTACGCAAATAACTTTCATATGTCTCACAATATGTAAGTTAACCTTTGAGATGTAAATAGGAGACATTGAATAATTTTTAAATAATTAACTAAGCAATAACTAAAACAACCAAACTATGTGCTTTGTATATGTTTCTTAAATAATTACAACTTCGAAATAATGGCATAAAAGTTTAAATTATAAAACTTAACATCCCTAAAATTATATTCCATATTTGTAAACAATATTTAAAATATAACGTTATGCAGCTTCAAATACGTTACTTTTATATTTTAGTAATAGAAGAGCTGCAAGACGCTATTATGATTATAAGTATAATATAAGAACTTTTGTTATAATTAAATACTTTTTTTATAGAAAAATAATTCACAAACAATGTTTTAACTGCCGTACAGTTAAATAATTTACATTCAAAGTTCTGCGTTTTAAAAACTTATTAATAAATACAAAATATGAATAAGACAATATTTTTAAATAAAATTACAATCATAAAAACCCAAATCTATTTTTAAATTATTTATTGTAATAATATAAGTAAATTTAACTTATCTTAAAAACTTCTGAACTAACGTAACAGTTAAATGTAATAATTACGATAGCATTTGCTGTGTATCTTTATTCAGTATTTTGCGAAGTAGATTTATGTAGCTTTTCGTTTTAATTAAACACAATGTTGCAATTAGGAACTGGCGTTTTAAAAGGAAAATCTGTTTTTACTAAAGTCTCCGGACAGGGCGTGTTCCAACAATGATCCAATTATTGTTGTGACATGACTGACTCAACATCAAATTGTTTCAGCTTTACTTCCAGGGCAACATTGTGTCAGAAACAAAGCTTAGAATTGCATTTGCCTTTTTCACATAATATACAAGAATATATTCTGAAAGCCTTTCTCACTAACCATAATTTAAGTTGTAATTAAGTTGCATAAATTAAATGATTTGGTAACTGAAGGTAGACCCATCTGTTACATTTAAATTTGAACATTGGTTATACAAAAATAGATTACTGCTTATCGGCGTATTTTTATTAAAATCATTTTTTGTGAATTTATTCAACTAAGTATTTTATAACTAAACTTTGTTTTAACAGTTAATGTTATTTTAGTGTTGGTACCTGAGGGGCCGAGCTTTGCTCGGGAGATGTCAGTTATTTAAGATGACTTTGAAGTAGTATTTCACCACGTTCCCCAACTGATGAACAGGTAACATATTTTTAATTAAACGATATCCGTGAAACATTGTCATATTACGGATCAAGACTGTCTACAAGAAGCTGTAGACATTGCCATAGCTCGTAAATATCTGTCTGTTTTTTCCAGGGGGGGAAAACATCAAACTAAAATACTTAACTCTACAAAACATCAAATGTCATACCCTCTAAAAAGTAACATAAACAATATAAAGTGATCATAAAGTTTAACATGGACACGCTAAATACGGCTTAAGTTGGATCAACAGGTAAACTCATACTTAAAATACCCGATTAAATATTACATAAAAAAACGACAACTAACAAATATAACCTAACAAATCTATTCAATAGAATGATGGGATTGACTAATTTTATACTGTTAATTATAACATTATGATTAGTATCTGGTGGCCAAGCTTTAATCGGGTAAGGTCAATCAGTTTGCTTGGATGACTTCGAGTAATTGTTTACAAAGTCCCCGTACTGATGAGCTGATTTGCTTAGCTCATTAGCCTCTTTTCTGCATATTTAAGGCCACTCCATTTTGTTATTATAGCTTAATGTCCATTTGATTAATTTTGGACATGACATCACCATTATTATTTAGTCTTCAATTCAATGTTTTTACTATCGGAAACTTTATGTTAATACTTAAACTAAATTATTATTACTTTCACAGTCCACTGATTATTTATAAACATCTGTTTTGATTGTAAATACTATAATCAAATATAATTTATGTTAACATTTAATGGTATTTTTTAAAATTATTCGATTATTAGACCTGTCTATAACTGATTTCATCATAGAAATTAGTTAATTATGAAGGAAATCGTTGGAGCTGTTTTTGAGATCGGAGTTGTAATCAAACAAGTACAAAAGCAAATCTTACTCAGAGTAGCAAAGTAATAAAGCAAAAACTATTAATTATTTGGCGCATTCAATTAATAATATTGGAAAATAGCTATTATTTTGATTATTTTACTAACTACCAACGAATATATTAAACAAAATACAATTTATTGAAAGAAAAAAACATCAAACTAAAATATTCTAATCAAATTACTGTTTATTAACAATAATTTTTTCACAAAGTTAAGAGGTGAAATAAAAATAACGTTTTGTGAGATACATAAATATACTATAAAGAAGCTTGACTCTCTCTAAGGCTCCAAATAACTGCTAATATCAGTTCTCTTAATTTTAAAGATACTAATTATGATAGCTTTCACACAGCTGTTGTGGTAATCTCTCAATAGCCTTGATATTGACTGGTATGAATATTAAATGTCTACTGCCTTAACTTAAAATACAATAAACGGTATCAGGAAACTGACACATACTTTCTCCCTTTTAGCCCAATTTTAATGAATAAATTACTTTTTATTTACTAAATATAGAATACAAAGCACGGTCGAATGTAAAGAAAATCTTGTAAACAAGTTGTTTTAAAAAACATCCACCCAAATCCCTGCTTTGGAGGCACTACAGAATCCATTGCTACACTCGTGGTTTTAAGAGGGGAAATGCCCCCTATTCCCCCCCAGGGTTATTAAGGGTCAACATATTTCTAATTTACTCTGTTGGTCAATGCTAACTTGACAAGCATATCAAGTTTGAATGAAATTTATCAGTAAATAAGAGAGAAATAGTAATTTTTGTATTCCCCATAAGAATAACATTGGACAACGTACTGCGTTTACCGCAAAATGGAAATTCCAATTTTCTCCGCAACCAGCAATCGTAGAATAGTAATTAAAAAAATTAAATTATTTAGTTTTTTGAGCTCTTTTTAATGGTGAGTAGTAATATTTGTTTATGTTTATGTTTTTTATGAAAAATCCAAAAAACTGAATTTTTGATGTTTTAAGTCCTGTAATTTTTGAACCCGAATTTTTACAGACATGCGGGTGGTGTCATTTTGTTGGAAAACTAAAGTTATACAAACGACTAAAGTTTAATCAAAATCGATAGAGCCGTTTTTGAGAAATTTGGATTTGTCATGTTTTTTGGCGGTTTTAAGGGGATAATTACCCTTAAAAATTTAAAATTCAAAAAAATGAAAAAATGCCTGGAGATATCGTGGATTAGTACCTACATGCCAAATTTCATAAAAATCGGCCCATTGGTTAAGGCTCTAGCTCTGTACACATCCACACAGGCACACACACACACACACACACACACGGACACACACACAGACACACACACACACAGACAGACATCACGTAAAAACCACTTTTTTGGGTTCAGGGAGCACCAAAACGAATACTTCCACTAACAACTCAAATTCGAAAATTTTTACGAAAACAATACTTTCTCCATATACTATGTATAAGGGGAGAAAGTAAAAGTAAAAACTTAAATTTATGCCCTAATGAGGGAAAATGTGAACAAAGTATTAAATGCTGCGTTTGAGTTCACTGAACAAATACAAACAGCCTGAAAAAGTGGGGGTATGACCACATTTAATTAGTAGTTGAACAAAAGTTTACCTACTTTATAGCTCCGATTCAATTTATTCAACTTTTTACCTATTTCCTTTATTTGTAAGATTTAAGTGGCATTTTCTACGTTTTAAAATTTATTATGTTAGTTTTTATTAAGAAATAACATATGCTTAATGAAATATGCATATGCTTATGTTGATATGTTTTTAATGTTTTGATTCGTTATAAACTTACCCGAAATATATTCTATTTTATGTTAAGTTTATTTATCTTTTGTGCCAAACAACTTTTTTTGTTAAACATGTTATACATGTTTAAAGGAATAATTTCGGACTTTTTCCATCACTTATTAAACTCGCTATCACCAAAAATACATTTTAAACGAAGGAATGTTATACATGTGGAAACAAATGGAATATACAGAAATCCATGATTCAGTTGAATTGGGTCGGTATGCTTGATTATGAATCTCAATGATAAGTACGTCTCTCCATTTACACCATATATACCTCTAATATTTAAACCTAAAATAATATATAGTTTACCTGTTTTTTTTTGCCATGGTATTTTATATTCTCACAAACATATATATTTACCAACGTGTTTTCATATAAAGTATAAGTCCGCTTATATTTTTAAGAATTGTTAGAAGTAATTTATGATATTTCGTTTTGATATTTACAACTAATTTAAATATGTTTAATTTGTATATAATTATAGAAATATGTGTATAGCAATCTATGAACCATTCATTAACTCTAGCAGTGGCCATTGGTGTAAGTGGGAAATGGCCAAGCAGATTTGGCGAATTTGCAGACCTTTTCTTTGTGAATTCGTATGAATTCTAACAGAGAAGTAAACCTAACCATACTCATATTCATTTTGTTCGGAAAGAACGGGGAAATCTGAAAATAGTAAATTTAACAGATCTAGATTATCTCAAGGTATGGACACACCATTTATATTGTGAATATGTTTTTTCGTGAATGTCTTAATGTTTGTACACATAATTTTGTTTCAAGGGGAAGCTGACTGTTTTGGAATGCTACATATTCATGGCCGTAGGAGCCCCGTTTGTTATAAATATTTGGATCTAAAAGTGAAATGAAGGGATTTAATACAGATAATAAAAATAGAGGAGATAATTGTTTTGTATACGTTATACATTTGGGTCTAACAAATTTGCTTGTTTTACGACATTATATATGACACGTAATTTTATTTGTATTTTCAGAAAGTTGCTTTTCTAAAAACACGGTAATATTAAACTTTATATTAAACACATTTTACAGTTACAACAAATTAACTGTAAATTATTACGTAGAATTACTTTCATACCCTCCACTTCTTATATATCGGAATATTTTATGAATACAGTGTTATATTTGGGTATGAGAGACGCAAGAAAACATTGTTATAAAAAGCGGTTTTGCAAATGTCTTGGGTAAATAAATGAGGGTAAAATCATCGCTTGTTATTTTCCTGACATTCCTATGCAACTTCACTGTTAGTTTTAGCGAATTTCCCCTATAGCGAAGAAGCTATTACCGAAGGTCTCATGGTAAGACTTAAGCCCGAGACGATGATAACTTTTGTTTTAAACACCATTCGTGCAATTATATATATATACATATATATATATATATATATATATATATATATATATATATATATATATATAATTCCACGAATGGTGTTATATTTATATAGGGTGTTTCAAAAAGGACTTTACAACTTTGAAAATTCATATAAATTTAACGAAACAAGGTACAGAGCTGGTTTTGGTGTTGTTTTAAAGGAAAACACTTCAGGTTTTTTTACCTGAAACTAAAGATGCTCGATGTGGCTTCCGTTGGTTATCCTGCAGACATCTAATCGGTAGTCGATTTCTTCCCAGACTCGCACTACCATTTCACGTGTAACTTGCTCAGCGGCAGCGTTAATTCTTGCTCTAAGTTCAGGTAGAGTGGCCGGCAAAGGAGGTTCGTACACCATATCTTTTATGATACCCCAGAAGAAAAAGTCTAGCGGTTTCAGGTCTGGGGAACGGGGGGCCATGCAATTGGCGCATCACGGTCAATCCATTTACCTGGAAAGCGGTCATTGAGAAAATCCCGGACGTCAGTCAGATAGTGTGGTGGTGCGCCATCTTGCATGAAGTAAACATGTCGTTCTCGGTCATCCTCATCGATCTGACAGATCTGGTATCAAAAATTGTTGCACCACACTATCTGACGTCCGGGATTTACTCAATGACCGCTTTCCAGGTAAATGGATTGGCCGTTTTGCGCCAATTGCATGGCCCCCCGTTCCCCAGACCTGACACCGCTAGACTTTTTCTTCTGGGGTTTCATAAAAGATATGGTGTACGAACCTCCTTTGCCGGCCACTCTACCTGAACTTAGAGCAAGAATTAACGCTGCCGCTGAGCAAGTTACACGTGAAATGCTAGTGCGAGTTTTATTGTAAATAAAGTTGGTTGGTAAAATATGTTTTATCCTTAAACACCTCTTTTAAGGAAACAAACAAAAGATTCATAAAATTTTTCTTATGACACAATAGTTTTATTATTCATATAAAAGATACTTATGGAAAATATTAAAATTAGATTTAAATATTTTGACTGTTCGTGTTGTGTGTAATAGCGTCTTGAAATTGTAGTAATGCGTGAATAGTTTTGGAAGTTAAAAATAAAAAAATGAATAACTTTTGAAAAAAGTACATGGGTAATTAACTACCATGAATTCGGTTACGCAAAGTTATAGCTAAAGAATAAACAAATATTTTAAAATTTTTACAAATCGACGAGTGAGAATTTCTGTAAGTATAAAAATTGTTATAATTACAATATTCGTAGTTTGTCAGTTGTTTTTATATTTTAAAACAGCATTAGGGGATCCGGTTGGATTAAACATGTTATATCATCTCCCGCTGCGGTAGTAACCCCAGCCCCCCTTTACTCTTTTAGTGTTTGGTTATTCCATTTCCTAGCGCACACTTTATCGTCATCTAACGATGTTGTCTGTTTATGATATTTCTTGCGGCTTTCATCTCTTTTTATAGTTAGTAGCCATTTTATATTTTTGTGAATTTTTATAATTTATAGGTTAATCATTATTTTTTCAACTATCATATAATGTACACTTTCTGACATATATCTTTATTCAGTACGTATTTGCTATTATGATAAGGGATTATGAGTTCCTTTTATATCCCCAAAAATCCTATTAAGTGTAACAACCGTTCGGAACAAATATTAGCAAATTACAACAAATATGTCTTCTACAATATTTAAACACAGTGTTCTGTGTTCTGTAAATATGAGGGTCATCCATAAATTAAAGGACGTTATGGCCTATTTAATTTTGTAGACAATCACCAAATATATTGTGTAAGTCCAATAAGGGAGAAAATAGTGTATCAATTTTAAAGAAGGAATTTTATCGACGAGGATAGGAGAGACAAGTCATCGCTCATTAAAGATGATTCAAAATAAATCACTGATGGGAAAATTTAGGAAAACGGGTGCTACACTGTTAGCACATTGCATCAATTCTTTCCAGAAGTTGCCTGATCTTTTTCTTTACAAGTTCACCATAAACCTCCTTTGATGACCCTTGCCAAGATTCAATAGGCCACATTTTGCACATTCAGAAACCGAGAACATTTCGGATTTCAAATTTAGCGGTATTCTGTAATGACTCCACTATTTCACATTAAAACTATAATCATAAAGTATGTTCAAACGTTGTCATAAAATGTGTTTGTTAGTTCACAAAAACTAACTTTATTTTTAAGTTCCTTTAAAAAAAATAAGTTTGAGTTGGAGCCATAAAATATATTGACCCTATTCAAAGTTACCAAACAAAAGATTTATATTAGTAAGTTATTCATTTAAAATAATACGAATAACAAATAAAATATTAAAAAAAGAGAAAAATATTTTGTCAACTATTTCTTAAATTTGTATCTTGAGCCACACGAGGACAGCATATGATACTTTTCCACTTCAAGTAGGTGTAAAATTTGAAAGCAACTTTCCTTTTTTATTATGCCTTTTTAATAATTTAGGCTTAACTAAGTCATTTTTTCAGTCTTTTTTTTACTTTAACGTAATGGATAAGGTGCTGAGGGAAATTAAGTTTCATTGTTCCCCTGTAAAACATTCGTTGATAAAATGTCACCAAAATTTATCTACAAAACTCTGAGGTTAAATATAATTACCAGGAGAGAAAAATGTATAAAAATGACGTTTTGTTACGCTACTTTCATAAGGGTTCTGCTATTTTTGTTATTTATTATTTATTTTCCGCAAATTTCCAAACAGTGGTAATTTATAATTGTTATCAACATTCTTGATTTATCAAATATAAATAATTGTAATGGGGATTCTCAATCATTTTAACTGCAGGTTTTATTAAATTTATCTTTAATATGTTTGAGATATATACTGTTTTAATACATTTCCGGTGACATATAATTTGAATTTCTTCTGTCTTTATCTTCATTATCGGATTGTCCACGTTTTAACAGCGAATTTTTGTAGTGAAATGGTAACAAACATTGCTTACTGATTTGCAATTGTTTTATGTCCTTTAAAATATCCTGTTTAAGGCAGCATAAAAATATATGGTTATAATATAATATCAATTACAAGTATTTAAAATAATGTTTAACTAGACATTCAAATATGGATACCATAAAATTGTTTTACAATTACGATTCAATCAGGATTTCACTAAGTGTCAACATTATTAGTGAATTTCCTTTGGAAAGTGAACTATTAGCATGACCCGCACGGTGAAACTTAAGCCCGGGACCACCATAGAAGTTCCTAACGTGACCCCCTGAACACTTTTGGGGGGTCGTTCAAAATTTTTTATATATATATATAGTGTAGACACACATATATATATATATATATGTTTCACTCTAGCGGTCACATTTATTGTCCGATTTACTTAAAATTTGGTAGGGACGTTCCTTTCTGTAATCAATTGGACAAGTTCGTTGGGCAAAACAATCAGAAAACTCTAAACCCCTTTTTTTGGGGAATAATCTTTCAAATTTTGAGTTTTTGGGCCCAAAAAGTGTCATAAAAGCCCCAGATGTAAAATCAATGCATCTATAAAGATGGGAATTAGTGAGGCGAAAGTTTTAAGCCCCCTTTCGTTATTCTAGCATAAATATTTACCGAGTTATTAAAGAAAATGTGTATCGACTAAACACAGTACGTTGTCTTATGGGGGTTTTACACTAGAAACGCCTGTTATTCCTTTGTTAGAGTACTTTTATCATCCCCAGCAACCTCACGCCTACTTTCAAGCCTGTCTGGACCTTCTCCTAACCTTATAATGCGCAAAATGTTATTCCCAGCTTTGCAAGTAAATGAAACCAGGAGTATCAGAACAGCCAAAAAATTTATGTTTTCAGATTTCAATAAAAATTGGACAAATGTATGATTTTACGCTTATTTTGAGTTTTACAAGTTTTTATGTGGAAATTCACTTCCCTCACGTCAGCGTGCTGCGTGCGAACTCGTTATGTAAAACTTATTGTTAAGGATTGCAACTGAAAGTTTATAAAATGTTTATGGTAACGTATTTTTTTAACGTAAAGGGTTTTTAACAATCGTAACGATTTATTTTAGAGGGATTTTAAGTAATACTTGCAAACAACGTTATGTGGTACATGTATTACTGTCGTCGGGGTACAGAAAACATATTATATCATCCCTCTTCTGTGGTTATTCTCTCAGCCCCCTCCAACCCCTCCCCATCATCACTTCTCACCCCCCTCCTCACATCCCTCCCCCCTCATCAGCGACCATCACTCTTCGTATTTTGTTATTCCATTTCCTGATCCACACTTTATTGTCACCTGTCTGTTGTCACTTTTGTTTTAATGATTATTCTTGCCACTCCCACAAAAATGTATGGGCAATATCCAGTTTATTTTTATGCACTTACTTTATGTTGGTAGTTAAGTTGTTGAATTTGTTATTTTTCAATTGCAGAACTTCCTACCTGGAATCGTAACAAAATACTAACCTATTTTAAATGGGTTAGGGCTGAATAGCATATTTTTTTACAATATTTTCTTAACTTATGCTATGGAATTTCAAATTTTATAAAACAAATATTTATACTTTATTCATTTATTTATTTTTGTTATAGACCGATACAATTTTAATAACTACGCTTTGTTTCAACTTGACTATTATTGAATATATATGTCTATCTAATCACATAAATTTAATTGTATTACCAGTTCGTTACATTTAAAACCTATAACACTAGTTTATAAGTATGTCCTCTAATTTCTTTGGCAATCAGGGTGGTTGTCCAATACATTGTCGCTGAATATGTACTGAATAAATTTGGTATTAACAACACTTCTTTCATTTTAGTTTTATATCCAAGAGTTTGTTTTGTATGTTTTCTAACAAGACAGTAAATAGGCAGATCATATGAATAACATTGAGTAAAACGAACAAAATTAATAAATATTTGTTTATTTGTGTAAACATATTTATACCATTTTGTAATGTACTAATATAACGATCAACTGACATAATTAGGAATCAGCTCACAACTTTAATAGATCTTTCTTACATCCTAAAATGTATTTTTCTAACAAAAAACATATTAATGTAATGCTTTGAAAAGGTTTAAATAAAACAGCAATTAATTAAAAAATTTAACCTCATGTTAAAATTTTGATAAAACATGCATAAAATAGAAAAGATTCACAACCAACCTAAATTCTTTTGATATTTTACTTATGTTAAAGATTATTATTTTTAATCTTTATTTTACAATCTAAAATTAGTATTATTATCGGAAAAAAAGTTTTTTTTTGCAAAAAATGTATTTAAACTAGGGTTTTTAAATTGTTAGTGAAAAGTTTATTTAAACAATATTTCGAACTGAAAATAAAGTAGAATAAACTGAGTGGCTATTGAACATCACAAGGTCAGTTCAGAGATTAATCATCTGTTCAGATTCTATAATTTTTTACGTAATTTTAATTCAAAATACTTTTTTTTATCGTTATTTTCTTTAAATATTTCTCTCAATTACTCAGTGTTAGACTAGACCTTAAAAACTACATCATATTTGGTACAGTTATTTTAGATATATTCTAATATGTAACACTTATTTTTATTTGTTACTAAATAAAAAAAAGGTTCATCTGGCATTTCCTACCCTAAATGTGAACTTTTAGGCAAGTTTCAGAGTCTTTTAAAACAAATAAACCAAAATGGGTTTGCTAAAACTCAAACAATTAATACAGATTGTGTAGACTATGATAAACTATAAAATGCAACAAATCTGTGTTTACGATTTATCTCCCACTACATTTTCCCTCTACTGATTCAGTCAAGAATAGTTGGGGCATGGTTATGATTGGGAAGTTTTAGCAATGAATAAACAAACAGTAAGAAGGTCAGGTCGTATAGGGAAAATCATAAAACGTTTAACAAATCCGATGAAGTTCTTCACTTAAACCAGAGATAGACTACGAGAGGCACAGTAGCTGACCCATGCAGCGCTTCGTCTACAACGCTTCAAGCGTAGACGAATGTCTCGAGTTTTTAACATTAGACCTGAACTTCTTAGCGCTTGCATTGGTTCTAATAACTACTGGGATCCATCAAAGGGAAGTGAGAGTGAGACAAGTCTAAGGATTTCCTTCCTTGTACTGCCCTGGACTGCCCTCCACAATTCATCTTAGTTTTATATTTTCAGTAGTACTTTATAAACAAGAACCACCCTTATGGGTTCCTCCTTCACACAGTGCAACATTCGACTGCACTTTCAATTTGCCTAATGGCCTTGGTCTATAATTTTATATGTTCTTAGAAACTTCACACATATCGTCAATCACAATGTCAGGGGGCTTTGCCCGCCTGGCTTCTCCGGAACCAGTGCTGTAGCCGGCCCGAGACCGTGGTTGGCGTCTTCTCATACTCCTCCCAGTGGGACGCGGTGCTCAAGACGTACCCTGGTCTGCGGGTGGCGCCGGGCGACGGCGCCTCGGACAATTGGAGGGGCGCCGCGGGTGACGGGGGCGCCGAGGACCCTGAGGCAGGGTCTCGTGCTGAGTTGAAGTAGTAGCGGGGTTTAGAAGTCGCCTCCTGCAGTCTCTCTACCGGGGACGTAGATACGCTGGGCAGCACCTGAGGGCAATGGAGCAGTTGTAAATTATATAACATATATATATAATTTTATATGTAATTATATTATTGGTGAATTTCCTATGAAAAGTGAAAAATTAGCTCGGGACCACCATAGAAGTTCCTAAACTGAACCCCTGAACACGTTATGGGGGTCGTTCAAAATTGTATATATGTATGTATATATATATATATATATATATGTACATGTATATGTGTGTATGTATATAATATAGACATATATATGTACATCTAGCAGATATATTTGCACTCTAGCGGTCGCATTTTTTGTCCGATTTACTTCAAATTTGGTAGGGACATTCCTTTTCTTAATCAGTTGGACAAGTTCGTTTGGAAAAAAAACTCTAACCCTGTTATTTGGGGATTTTACATTTTTAAATTTGAGTTTTTGGGCCCAAAAAGGGTTAGATAAGCCCTAAATGTAAGATTAATGGATAATAGGTTATATAACGTAAAAAGGCGAAAATTTTAACCCCTCCCTCATCATTTTAGCACTAATATTTACAGAGTTGTTAAAGAAAATGAAAATCGAGTAAACCCAGGACGTTGTCTTATGGGGATTATACGTTGGTAAAGGCTGTTTTTCATATGTTGATGTAGTTTTATCACTCCTAATACCCCCATACTGATTTTTGATCCTGATGATACATCCTCCTAAGCTTACAATGCACAAAATTGTCATCCCAATACTGGATTTAAATAGAACCATATGCATCAGAACAGCCAAAACACTGAATATATCCCATTTTGCTAAAAATGTCACAAATTTTTATTAAACCAGTCATTTGATTTTTGTAAGTTTTTATTGGGGAAATCCACTTCCCTAACGTCAGCGTCCTGCGTGCGAACTCGTTCTTTATATTTTCGCTGATAACAATCTCCATGGTGGGGATAACATATTTAAAGTAAAAAAGCACTATAACTTTACCTTATTACTTGCGACATAAATCTGTGTAATAAAGCTTCAATTCTGAAATAGAAATTTTCCAGCTACACGTGTATAAACTAAATATTTAGTAATACAATTATTTAAATTTTTAAACCTAAACAAATTAAAAATAATGAATTTTAACATAACATTTATATATATATATATATATATATATATATAACTATAAATTAAAAACCTATCTTGCAATTTTAAGTTTTAAAAGTAAAATAACTACTTTGATTGTGGCAGGGTTATTAAATACATTAATGTAAAATCCAACATATTTTAAAGTTACTAGATAATCAGCACTAACATTAAAAAACCAACGGATTATCTCTATGCTGCAGTATTTACAAAATTAAAAACCTGCCATTGGTAGCTACTAATTCAAAATAAATATACCTACCACAAACATCAAAAACCTCATGAAAATGTTTGTTCAGCGAATCATTTCAAGTCAATTATAAATGTGCCTTGCATGTGTATAAATAATTTTTAAATTAATGCAAATCATGCGTTTGAAAATGTTTATTCTAATATTGACATATAACTGTGTATGACTTTCTAACTACTTTGTACATACATTTTATTGGGAGAATGTTGCTTCCCGTTTTTTCCAAGAGGTTTCATAATATTCCTTCTTACATCCTTGTTCCAAATTAAGTCAAATGCAAATTTATATTTGCCAAAAAAAACTGTTACTAGTTATATTTAAAACTATCTTACATGGATTCAGGATCTATGATGAACTAATTTATGATAAATATTACATATTTAAACGCTACATATCTCCTATTATTAATCTATATGAATTTACAATGTAAAAAAATCGGTCTGTAATATATTGCAATTTTCCGTTTTATATATTTTTGTTATGTACAAATATTGTTAAGGAAAAAATACAGTGCCTCAAAAATTTGTTTTTAAATGGTTTCAACCCACTTGAATTCAGTTTGCTACGGTTCTTGTACTTTTTCAATGTTAGATGAAACAACCTAGATGCAGTGAAAAGGGAAACAAAAATGAGCATAATACCTCATAAAAATACCCATCTACAGTCTGGACGAATATATTTTAGGAAGTTTCTAAATACTGTAACGTCTGCCCTTACAGTATCTGTGAAGGTAAATTTTTAGGGAGGCTATTTCATTGATCATTATTGTCCTGTGCTGTTCATATAAGCTAGATATATATGTATGTATAAACTGTGTCCAACCTTTCGACCTCGCTCTGAGAGAAGGAACGACACGCTGGGGAGCTGAGCCTGGAACTCCTCCGGGTCCGACAGATCCCCGCCCAAACTGTGCCTTCTAGAGCTGGATATTCTGAAGTCGTGAAGCTTCTCCCTCTCTCTCCCCCTCTCTCTTTCCCTCTCCCTCTCCCGGCTCCTCTCCCTCTCTCTATCCTTGCTCCTCTCCCTGGACGGCTTCTTCTCAATGTAGTAGTCCTGGGGTCGCAAATAGTGCTCGTCCAACTCCAACTCCATCATGCTAGGAGGTGGAGAGCGACGGCTGTCATACGTTCCCTCCACCACGCTTACATTTCTTGAATCAAGTCTACGACAGATATAAAATAAGAAACATTTCAAGGACCATCAATTAAGTGAATTATGACCATGTTAAGGAAATCTAGGAACAAAATAAGATACTGTTATTTAATCAATAACAAAAATGGGTTCTCAGGTACACATGTATAAGGCGAAAGATAAGTCAAAATATTATAAATTGCTTGTGAATACACATCAAAATAGTTGTGCACGCCATATTATCGTTTGCGTTTATAATATCAATCAATTAATGATTACTAGTTAATACAAAGTTTTAATTTGCTATAAAATTGAATAACACTCTTAATAAAATAAAATAATGTATCATATAATTACAACTTACTACTATAAGTCATTGCAGACATGTAAAATTCCAAACAACACGCTATAAAAATAGTCCTCTGATTATATTCTTTAACCCTTACAGTCCTTTATCCATGACTAATAATTAAGGAATAACTAGTCTCCAGCCAAGGACTATTCTTGTTTGCACCTGTTTTGTTAGTAGGACGTGTAATAACATTATGTTTTATTCCTGTTCATTAACTTTCAGAAATATTGATTACGCACTAGTTCCTAAGCGTAAAAAACAAGCTCTTTAAGTGAGTTTAATTTTGATATCACAAAAAATAATAGTTTGGTAAAGTTCAAAAATATTCAGTATTGTTTTATATGTTAAGATCCAATGAATTGTGGCTAAAATTTTGTTGTTATTTATAATGTGTCAAAGACAGAATAATTCGGATTGATAAAGGAGGTAAAATATCTAAACATTCCAAAGTAGTCTTTGAGATAAGGAGGTAGAAAAACTAAATACTTTGGGACTGGAGTCCCTTATCTGTTATGTGGATTTGGATACTAATAACGGTTTTTTTGTTAAAAACTAATAACAAGATACTATTAAACTCTTTGACGCTTTGAAATACCGTTGTTTTAACTATAAAGAATTTTTACAATTTGGATTGGCTAAGCTTCTTTTATTTTCTATATGTTCAACTTTTATTTTTACTTTGCTTATTTAACAGGAATGGTAATCCTTTAGATTTTTAAAAATTAGAAGCAAGTGCCTTTGTGCTAAAGATTTCTTCACAAGAGTGTTTTAATAGATGTATCAACCCGTCTCAATAATAACCGCAATCCCATAATCCCCATAACCGGTCGCGGTAGCTCAGAGGTAGACCACTGCCTTCCCAAGTCAGCCGTAGTCAAGTGTAGGTTCTACCATGGACTGCTATGGTACTTTTTCACGAGCGGTCACCAATGGCTTGCCCATGTGACTATTTCCATTAACGGCACCTCGCCGTCTACAGATCTCTTCAGAGGTCTATCGGCCAATGATGACGGGCAGTAGAGATTTTTAAAGAAAACAATACAATAAAATATTTGTTTCCAACTTTTTTTGTTACCTATCAAAGTCTCTATCGAACTTCCTGTCTGATTCAGCATCCACCAGATCGTGGCGAAACCGTTCGTTTGAGAACCTGCAACAATGTGAATCAGTGTCATTTTTTGTCATAAACATAACTAATCAGCATTGGTTATAGATACTTCATAGACTTCTCATAGCCATTGTCCCTACTTTTTTATGAGCCAGGTTTAAAAAAGGACGGAGTTACACCAATTAAAAACAGTGTATACTTCTGTCAACAGTTACCTATCCTCTCAGGAGGCGATAATAGAGTAGTTAGTAAGTCAGGGAGCAAAAATTAGTTGATTATCACTTGCTTTCTGGGGTGGAGATATTTAACAATTTAACGCAAATAACTAAAATAAATAGTTGACAACAGCACACTCTGTCAGTGACTTATCAAACTACGTCAACTTGAGGGACTAGATATAGTTTAGATGGTGACGTCAGCAGGCAGACAAGATGTCGAACGTTCCAGCCGCACATGCGCGTCGGCTAGCTCGGGTAAGGAGAGGCACAGCTCGTTCTCAGTTGCAGGAACTTCAAAGGGGGGGTTCGACACTCATTACCATGGTCAAGGTATTGTACAATATGCTGTAAGGTCACCAATTTTGGAGGGAATGAATCGGGTAATTGGCTAAATAAATTGGACTCAAACCACACCAAATTCCAAACTAAACCGTAACCATGAATTAAAACTTGAATACAGTATAATTCGTCTTTACAATTAGTTAACGAGCTCTTTAAGATCCCATGTCAAAGTCTGTGATTCTTTTAAAACATAAAATTTTATCATACTAATTGCTCATAAAAATGTCTAAGTCGTTTCCCGGGTTTTGCGAGTGTAATTCATTCTGGGAATCATAGCACCTGATGGTTCCACCATGCTATTTCAAGGCGTGCTTATTGTGTAATTCACCTTCAGGCACCGCAGGTGGTAGCAGGATCGATTAAGATCATTAAAAGCATCGTAAAATACCATTAGGATAGCCACAGAGCATTAATTTTCAGAATTATTTTCCAAATTAAAACAAATCAATCGTTTATAGAACCTCCCGACATGATTGGAACAGGAATAGTCAGGTGTCAAACCACATTTCGCCACCTGTTAGGGATATGACATGGAAGAAAAAATAATAGTTAATAAACAACTTAAAATAATTGTTTTGCAATGAAACTATTTATTGCAACATGATTGCTATACAATTTAAAGCCGAAAGTAAGAGCGGGAATGGTAAAGGTGTTCTTGGCCTTCCACAACTTATGTTACAACCTGTTAAATTTTGATAATTACGTAATTTTCCTAGTTAACTTTAATTTAATTGTGTTCATGTTCAATTTATCTTATTTGCAGCTTTTACATAATTGAGGTATTTTGCACTTTAGCCTAGTAGTAATAATGATGTAATGAGTAGCTATGAATATATTTGTAGTTAAAACTCGAATGACAGTTAACTACCGCGGCTTATATCAAGGTATAGTCTTGGAAGCAACCTCAATGCCGACCTTGCAATCAAGTTTGGAACATCTCGGTAAATCCAAACGGTTTACTCTCCTGGACTTATATTCAGCTTACAACCAAATCCCATTAGATGAAGAGTCAAAGCCGTACACTGCATTTGTAGTCCCCTGGGCTCAATACGAATTCAATTATGTCCCTTTCGGCCTAGCTAACGGATCAATGGTTCTTACAGACCTAATGAACAAAATCTTTGGTGACAGAAAATTTAAATATGGGTATTCATTTTTTGACGATTTAGTAATATTTTTGGATACTTTTGAGGAACACATTAATCACATCCGTGAAGTCTTATAGCGTCTAAATAAATCCAGTCTAACAGTAAATCCCTCCAAAATGACAATAGCATCAAACCAAATAGAGTTTTTGGGAAACGTAATTAAAGACAACACCCTATCCATTAGCAACGAAATAACTAAATCAGTAGACCAGTTTCCTATCCCTAAGAATATTAAACGACTTTCGAGATTCTTGGGAATGACAGCATTTTATTCCAAATTCATCCCCAACCATTTAAGTATTTCTGCACCCCTAAATCAACTAAAATGAAAAGGCAAAATGGGGAAAATGGGGAATGCAAATCTGGGGAAAATACCAGGAAGACGCATTTAATCAACTTAAAAGCACCCTCACATGTTCACGTGTATTAAAAATGCCAAATTTCGATCTGCCGTTAATTTTACATACAGACGCGAGCAGGTCAAGTATTAGCACAATTGTCTCACAACGTTATGTTAATGCTCTACTCCCAGTCGCTTTTGCATCCCGCCCCACCAACGTACATGAAAAGAACTATAGTGCCTTTGATTTGGAAGCCCTAGCAATCACATATTTTTAGACTAATTTAGAACATACCTAGAACACCGCAATTTTGAATTATATACATACAGCAATGCATTAACTTGGCTACTGAAACATCCTAGGCAGGTAAGCAAGATAGTGATATGGATTACACTAATAAATGAATTTCAGTTCATGGTAAACCATATAAAGGGGAAAGACAATGTAGTTGCAGATTGTCTCTCATGAATGTTTGACGAGCAACCCCCACTACCATCATCACCCTCAAACAACAGTAACAACTTTCCACAACATTTTCCAAAACAATGTATTCAAAATTCCAGATGCTTTTAAAGACATTAAAGAACACCAATCAGAAGGGTCTATGTCATAGTGTCCAATTGCATAGTATCCAAAACAGTTAATTTGTTGCATAGTATCCAAAAAATAAAATATTATTTAATGTTGCATAGTGTCCAAAGAGCACAGTGTCCAACAGTGCACTCTGTTTAAGAACTAGAATGTCGAGGAAGAAAACATTTTTCTTATTTAGACTGTACTTTTGGATATTGTTCTCTTTGGACACTAAGCAACACTTAATAATATTTAAGTTTTGGATACTGTGCAACAGCCAAACTGATTTGGACACTATGCAACACTAAATATTATTTTATTTTTGGATACTGTAAAACAGAATAACTGATTTGGACACTATGCCATTTGGATACTATTCAACAGCATTTAAAATAATAATAATTATAAAATTTGGGCTTGCTGCATAGTATCCAAAGAGCACAATATCCAAAAGTACAGTCTAAATAAGAAATATTAATTCTTCCTCGGCATTCCACTTCTTAAACAGAGTGTACCTTTGGACACTGTGCAACACATAATAATATTTAATTTTTGGATACTATGCAACAAAATAACAAGTTTTGGATACTACGCATTTGGACACTATGCAACATCCCCAATCAGAAGACCCATCTATTCAAATAATAATTAAAAGTTTTAAAAATAGAACTCCACCAGCAAATTATTTCCTGCATGAATTTGTTTTGATTCACAAAACCGCAAACCAAACTAAACCTAGAATTCTATTACCTGAACGTCTAATACCACTTTTACTTAATTATCATCCCCAGACCCCCAGTACAGCACATCTAGGAATAAAAAAGATATGGTCAAGAATCGAACCCAATTTTTGGTCTGAACATCTTAGGGACACCATTTCAAATATGGTTAGAACCTGCAAATTTTTCCAGAGAGCTAAACAGGCTACCAACGCTAAAATAGGGCTCCTATCTTCTGAGATTCTAACACGCCCATTTGAAAAGGTTTTCATCGACCATATAGGCCTCTTACCTAGATCCAAAATAGGTAATCGATATATATTAACAATAATAGATGCATTTTCAACATTAACAGTTTTCTTACCTGCCTAAAACACAACCTCTAAGACCACAATTTCCCTACTCCACAAAGGTTTATTTGCATATTTTGGTTTCCCCAAATTCTTGGTATCAGATAACAGTTCATCTTTTAAATCAAAAGAAATTTCAGACATGTGCCGGTTGTGTAATTCAATTTCAGGCACCGCGAACTTTAAATTTTGCAGTGCTACTAATAGAAGGACGGCTGGGCCATATAGATGGGATGTGTCCTTCAATATATATAGTAAATGGTATCAGTCATATGATTATGTAAATTAGATGTCCAAAAGTTGGAAAAACTACTACAAAATTAAACGAATGCTATATAAAAAACTTTCCGCCATCTTAATATATGACTGCGTAATGAAAACATAATAAATAAATGATAAATTTATGTATTTTCACACGTTTCGAAACCTATCATACGCCCTGAAAGACTGGAACTCAAAACATACATAGAAAATTAGATTAGGAAGATATCCACGAAGACTGATTTAGATTTGTTGCCATTTCCTTGTTAAACAATATCTTAAAGTAGAAAACATAGTTAAAACAATTTATATACATTTACATACAATTTAAAATTTACATTTTATTTATAGTTTATAAAACAACTAATGAACATGTATAATTATTACAATGGGATTTTAACTTCTATTTTATTTAACCATTAACATACTTATATAATTTCATACTGATTGATATCCCTTAGTATGTAAATAGCAAATAAAATATCTACATACACACAATATAGGGGCTGTGGCCCATAGAAGTCACTAGATTATGTGGTTTTATTATTTATATTAATCCTAGCATCCAATTTGAAAAGTAAGCTAAACAGGAAGCAAAATGTATTACACAACCGGACGTTTAAAATAAATCTTCCGGTTTGATTTAAAACGTGTAATTGAAAATTATTTATTTTACAAAATTAATCAACATACTTTTGCATTATTCTGTACCGAATCAAGACAAGCAGCATTGTCTTGCTTCAATCGCATTACTAACGTAATATTTTACAATGCCTTGCTTGATGTCCCAAAGAAACAACGCGTGTTCTGTATTATTTTACCTCCCCGAGTCGTCAGAGTAGCTCCTGGGAAACCCTCTGTTCTCCATCCCTCTCCGTCCGTGCTGCCGTCCATCGTCACTCCGCCCCTCGACTCTCCCCATCTCTTTCTTGACTTCTCGCTCTCTCTCCGGCTCAAAGTCCACACTCCGTTCGGGCTTCTCCACTACAACCCCTCTCCCGTCAAGATCTTCCACGGTCTTCTTTCTTTTTAAAGAAGATCGGAGCTCCTTCAATACTCCATTTCCTAGGTTCTTTTTTGACTTTTCATCAAATTCCTGAAATTTTTGTTTTATTAGTTGTCAATAATGCACACAAATATACATATTTAATGTTCAACAGATATAACGAACAAAACCGATCAATACTAAAGCCGATCACACTTATAGCCCTACCTTGAAACACGATATAGGGTTAATACTATTTTCATAACGTAATTATTTCTTCCACAGCCATTAATTAGTGATTTATTTTCATGGTCTTTGCACTACTGATATTGCAATTCAACATGATATTCGTATGAAAAAAATTTTTTATTTCATAAACATTTTTATATTTAAACAGTTTAGAAAGTCACCAACACAATGCACCACTGACACTTGATGCATTCCTCGGCTAAATCCGGATAATGAAACTGGTAAATTTAACACCAATTATGTAGCATTAATAACACAGATATAATACAACTGCAAAGTTAAGATCTTACAATTCTCTTCTAAAAGGGTTTTAGTTGAATGCGAGAAAATCCATAACTGATACTTCTCTATTTGAATGGAATTTAATGCCACTCCAAGCAGCTTAACTATAACCAGTTACTTTTTGATTTCACTGTAAAATACGACCGATATTAACCTTTTGTTTCATATCCATTTGAAAGATTACTCCTCGTATTCTGTACTCTTTTGTGTACAAAATCTCAGCATTTGCAGAGATTTACCAAGAATCGTAAATTCACTATTTCAGATAAGTACTTATGCGTTGATATTTCATTTTAGTAGTAACCATTCAGGATTTATAATACCATTTATTAGGGATCATTTTGGAGTAATCAGCTTACTTTGTAACCTTTATAATGATACATTTTGTAATAAAAGGAAACATTAGATGATAATATTTATTAATTTAAAAGTTTAAAAACTTTGTGACGTTTCAACTTACTTTACGCGATTCTTTATTTTCCTTGGGCGGTTTCTCCTCCATCACCGGAGCGGAAGGCGCTGATACCAGTTTTATTGGTTTCTTATTTTTATCAGCAGGTAATGACTCAGATGATGCCCTGTAACGATATAATATTTAACGATCATTTGTCGCTGTATATATTTTTATTGTGTAAAAACTGTGGTCGTTGCATACACCATTTAAGGCCTTTCTGGATTTCTGTATATTTGTACTGAACGTTAAATATCAGTAATTTAATCTGATTATAATTTACTATTAGAATCAACTTTTAACAAGAAATGTTTATCCAAATAATTACCTTATAAAAAATGTAAACTTTCAAATAAATATATAAATGAGACTTAATTTATTTACCTTTACTAATCGGACCATGATGTTTATTAATAAGGTATAATAATAGAATGGCGAGCAAGGAGAAAAATCAGTGATAAGCACGCATGTAAAAGAGCTAATATACTAAAGCAAAACCTATTCTGGTTTTAGTGTTTCTATCAGTAAGTTTTTGATTTATTTTATAAAATTTTAATTAAATTTTTGCTAATTTTACACTCCTTTACTTTTTGAATTTGTTCAAGTAAGATCATACAAAATATTTTGTTGTTTTAGAAGGAAAACGAATTTAGTTTAAATTACAATTATTTCTGATATATTTTGTTTATTAGACAGAAAATAAAAATTTAAACTAAATACATTTAAAGCTGTTACGGTTTTATTTTCATGTTTAACTTAATTAAACATATCTAGGTATAACAAAAAGACGCTAAAAACAAAGAGGGAAGTTTCAGTTTATTAGTCCAATGCATTATAGCTGGTCTAGAGTGTAAGCTCAAAACCATATTGAATAATTTGCTAAGCTAGGTTGAGTCAAATATATTAAGCAATGTTAGGTTAGATTAGGATAACTTATGTTAGATTAGGATAAGTTAGGTAGGTTTAGATTAGGTTGGGTTGGTAGCGTTTGGTGTATAAGGATTTATTACTTTAGTATAAGATAGGATAGGAGAGTTCAAGTTAGGTTAGTTAAGCTGTAATTTGTCTCAATATAAAAGAGTAATACTTACTGTTCGTATTATAAAATTGTCCAATTATCGTGGAACGTATTTTGCATCACTTACAACGCATCTTCAGCCACCGACTTTTGTACGTACATATATGCAGCTGACAAATCTCAGTGGGCTATTTTAATAAAAGCCGAAGCTGCGGACTCAACGTCAGTGATAATTAATGCTTCCTAAAAGAATTGTACAATCTGACACTACAGTGAGTAATAATTACTCGTTAGCTTTTTATTTTAATCGACTCAAGGCCGAAATAAAAAAAATGTATAACTATTAAAAGATTGTGTTATTTTAAACTTATTTACGCTCACTTCTTGTTGCCAGTGAAGGCTAGGTCTATAAGGAAGAGGAGGCCGGTGATGATGGCGAGGACCCCCATCACGATGGCGTTGTCTACCAGGTGATGGGGCACCTGATCCACCGCCGCGAGGCTCAGGCCGCCCACCGCCAGGAACATGATGCAGCCCAGGATCAGGAAGAAGCACACCTGGTGGCAAGTTGGCAACATGTTAAACAAAAATAAAAAAATATTTTGGAACTTATACTTTCAGATGCGCAACAGGAATTTTGGTGTCAAGTCTATTTTAAGTTAATTTTATAAGTTAAGTATTTTATTGTAGGGATTTTTAAAAAATATGTATCGTCATTAAAAAAAAGTTCTTTGCTTTTTAAATTCCATTAGTCACTGTAAAGTAATCTGATTAAAATCACAATCGTTTTGTCTGAATTTGTAGACTTTATTTGACAATTCCTTAGTAATCCGAACGTTTTGATAATCCGAACGCCTTGGAGCAAACAAATATTCAAATTAACGAGGTTAGCCTGTATTTGTATTGTGTTTCATGGTTCAAGAATCCATAACTTTACTGACCGTTTTAACAGTAAATTATAAGGTCATTGGCCCCTTAATTAATTTACATAAACTAGAACAAGACAAATCATTACAATGCTACTCGAATCAGGAACATGCAATATTTACAATCAACAGTTAAAATAGCCCTTTTAACTATTGTTTTTAATCTGTACTAAAAATCGATATACATTTTTCCTTGATACACGACTTATTTTAATCTGAACAAAATAATAATTTGTTTCATTTACTATATCAGTCATTCTTATTAAAATATATTTCTATTTTGAATAATAAAACAGTACCTACAGTTTACTATAGAAAAGGCTTTCGTAAAATGTTTCACCAACGAAATATTTTTTTAAAAATTGTATTACAGCAAAATATCAACTTATTCTGTAATTTCCAGGATTTTAACACCCACTTTTGGTTGTTTTAAATCACTTCGTCTATTATAACTTTATAATTTAAGTGTTTTCCCAAAGTACAATATGACCAATTAGAAAAAAAACTAATACGCACTTCTAGTACTAGGTTATTGTCTTACTTGGTTCGAATTAAACTTAAAAATGTATAGCCATCCATGTATATAACCATCCTAATGACATAAGATTACAAATCACGCCACTCTCCCTGTATGACGGATTCTTAAAATGGATAAGGTTGTATCAAATAATTAAACTTGTTATTCTTTGCCAGCTCCTCCGAACCACCAATAGTTTAAGAGTCGCACGGTGGAAGCCTACATTTTATGCAACCATCGGCGCTATAACGAGTGGACGTGGGAAAAGGTTAATTGGTATAACAAGCAAATTGGCCTTGTCCTTCTTGAACCGCTACTTAATTAAATCACTAGGATATAACTAAGTGCAGGAATTTAATAATTCGAAGAAAACAATATTTAAAGTATTGTAATAATCATGGTAATATGAGTGTCATATGTTTACTATTATTTGTTAACCATAATATTTTGTACTCATTTTAAACAAAGGTTTTTGGTAGAAATATGTTTATTGTAAATTAAACTAAAGACTTTAAAGTCCTAGTGGTTTTTAAGAAAAACTTAAACATTTTTTGGTGAAAAAAATGGTCTAATGACTGTAATAAAAACGTGTTAATCTTTTGTAGGAAACGGTGATAAATTAATTTATAACTGTTGTTAGTTAACGTTTTATATCTGGTTCTTGTATATTTTAAAATATTTCCAACGTTTAACCTAATTCACTTAGTATTAAACGCTAATTGATTTTAATTGCTTGTGGTTATATGAAATCAGAAATATTTTTATTATTTTTACGTTATCCACTTTCGGTTTAACGTAACACACTCCATGCTTCACTAACTAAAACATATTCTAAGATTTAGTCAGTACGACAAAGCAAGTTGCACGACATTATTTGTTATTGTAATTAACCTTTTAAAAGAAAACTTAAAACTTCTGGTGCTTTCTTAACCTACAAAATGAATGTTTTTTTCATCGACTTTATATTTTGTGTCAAGGTGTACGTTTTTTAAAGTAAACATAGTTTATATTAATACTGTTATAATGTATTTGAAATTAATTTAATACCAATTTTACGAGTGGAGTTGGGTTTATAACCGAGGATATGGTTTTCATCTGAAGTCTTATCCGTGGAGTTCTTTCCCAAGGGTAAAGTATACTAAGCACTGTAAACATTGTGTATTTATATTTAGCTTATAACTTATGTTAAAATTAAACAAATGATTTCTATTGCATAAAGAATGTTTTAAATTATTAATTATTGTATCCTCATATTATCTCTGTTGGTAAGAAACTAATCGAGGGTGGCTGGTGCCATTAAGGATTGAAGTATCATATATGTTAAATCTCTTCTCACAATTATGCATCAATGCCATTGATTTAAACATTATTTGTGAAAATCGGTTCTCAACAATTTAGGAAGGATCCATAAAAGAAAATACCGTATCGTATTATCCCTGAAGAATTTAGTCCTCCACATAGGTTTAAACTCAGAAACGTATTTGGTACGGGCCTGTATAGAAACCACGTACACGTGGTGCGACGACTCATCGTTGGTTTATGGTGACTCAAACGACCGGGAGGAACGAAGGCGCAGCCGTTTCCGCAACTGAAAACCACACATTACACGGTTTGCATTGTTCATGCATTGCGATATGCACTACCCATGGCACTCCCAGGGTTTTAATAGTCTCTGTATGACATATCTGCCGCAGCTCTCCATGCGAGGAGTGGACGAGTCAGCCAGAACAGAGGTTGCATAACCCACCATTTGCCCGTGAATGGCCTGCTTCTCACAGGTTCTCATGCAAATGGCTGTTAGAATTAGTGACTTGTTGTTAACTAAATCGTCACTACCTCAGAACGCACACAGTTTGTCACAAAATTGGTCCTTATTATATTCATTGTTTTATAAGTAGTTTAAGGATTTAAATTTACTTTTAATATATAATATCGGTATATAGTGGTTTCAAGCATGCAAAAAAAATCGGAATACAATTTTTAATAACCACAGGTGATAATGTGGTATCAAATTTAATCTGTTTTGTTTACACTTAAATTTTCTTTAAGATGGAGTGGATCTCTTAGAAAACACCACGAATACCATGTAATGGATAGGATTTTTTTCAATTTTTGATTGAAGTGTAACAATTATAAAATGTTTTAAAAAGTTATACACTTAAAATTTTAGATTTACTTTTATTAGATTGATATAACTACTGTATAGTATTAAAACTATTGTTTATGTTTTAGCTTCCTGATTGTGCTATTATAGATATTGAAATAGAATGTTGTGTTTCTAAGGTAATTTATATGTATTGTCTTACTTCTTATGTATCAATGAGTCTAGCCTGTTAACCCTCCTCCCCAACTCACCGTCCGACGTGTCCGCCTCAACTCGCCGCACAGCTGGCCTATCAGCAGCCCCAGCGTGATGATGGTGAACCCCCCGAACGTCACGTCGGCCAGCAGCGCTCCATTCTCATCCCACGTGATGTTGTTGAGCCCTGGCCACTCTCTGGACAACTTCTCCAGCTGGTAGAACACCCGCAGTGCCTCGTTGTCCGTGTACCGCTTGTACACAAGGCAGCAAATACAGAGTATCTGCAACACGGGGTAGATGCATCTAGTACTATGGTATGAGGTACAGATAATAGTAAAGTTCAGCATAGTATTTTCTTGCTACATTACTTTCCTACATGGATATTTAGGGTAAGTTAGGGAGAAGAGACACATAGAACAAGACTGTATTGTCTGGCAACGAGAAGAAAGGAATCGGTCGGCCAGCTACTGCCAACTAACTAACATATGCCCTACTGTCTGCCTCATAGTTGTTTCAAAATGTAAACAAAATCAGACTCATACTAATATTATAAAATGAAGCTGATACACATAGGAACGATACTAAACGATAAATAACAAAAATGTTGTACATCAAAAAGATTTATATAGTTAGATATATACTTTGCCGTAAACCTCGATGTTTTTAGGAATTCGCGATATCTGCAGCAATATGGGTGGGGCGTGGAAGTGTAGGGATTCCTTTTTCCTCGTTGCCAGACAATATTTGGCCGTATGTATGGAGGAAAGTTTAGTAGGGCACAAATCTCGGCCATAATTTTTCTGGCACTCTTACTGGTAACGACCCATGTGATCGTTCGATTCTAAAGTTTAACCTGTTCCATTTTAATTAACACAACATAAACATTTACTTTACTTTAAGAAGAAGCTCCAGTCACCTGCTTCTTCTTGTGTCTCCCATAAGACAAATGTTATCTTTCAAATCCCATCATACCTCAACGATTTATCCGAAATTGTTGATTTATGACTTATTTTATAGATGAAATAATATATAGCGGTTTCAGTGAGCAGAGTTTTGATACCACGTATAGTTAAATCATTGAAAAAATCGCAATGAATATTTTTGAATGTCATTGAATGTCATGTTTTGAATACCATTTCTGCGGTATCAAAGTTCTGCTGACTGAAATCGCTAGGCTTTTTTAATAATTTTAAACAACGATATAGAAAAGTCCGTTTTAGGAGGTACCAGTACGGAATTGAAAGTTTCTATTGCCCACATGGGAGAAATAGGCAGACACGGAAAAAGTTACATGACTGGAGCCCCCTCTTAAAATATGACTAAAAAGTTGATTAGCGTTCCATAGTCTTAGATTTGAAAGTAAGTAAGTCCTAAGTGTCCCTCATTATTATTTATTTAAGTCAAAATATGTGTTGGCCTTTCAATAAGAATTCAAGGCCAGCGTACTTGGGAGTATATTTTGAATTGAACACAAGCAATTTTAAAGGAACATTATTTTAGTATATAAACCTGTTGTTTTTTATTTAAAATCCACTAATAATGTAAACAATGTATTGGCCAATGAACTTTATCATATGTAATTCTGTTTTTCTGGAAGTATTATAAGGTAAACGTGTAAACCGTGCTGGTTATGTTGAAGTAACGACATAGCAAATAAAGTTTCAGCTTACATTCAATTAATTTTTTTATCTGGCATTGATGTATCCAGTTTCTTGCTTGTTGACCGAATAAACTGTTGGCAAACCTTTTACGGGAATATAGTTTAAACATATATTTGGTTGTGGAATTTTTAATAGTTAGTTACTCAAGTTATTAAATTTAATAAAATAGTTTTATGACAGTCCTTTGAATAACATTGGTTTTTTATATTAAACGATGTTAAACCCCAATCATCTATATATGCGTCTTGAACTTTGAACAAATTATTGGTGTGCTTTTCCAACTTCATAAAAATACGTGTTTAAAATAAACCTTAAATCTATGGTTTATGTTTATAATCTACCAGTTATTTGCTTTACCTTAAATCCAAACAACTTTAAATAATTATTGTACGATAAATATCCCTTATATACAAACATAATAATAGCAATAGATTTCACATCGCCCCGTGTCTATTTGAACGAACTTACCATCATACCAACGTACCATCTTAAACATTGGAATTTGGTAGTTAAACTTTTCATAGGAAGGGGAACTGAGTGACCTAACCATCTAGGCACGAGTAATAGAATAGTGAAAGTTAGGGCCGGACGAATGAATACTAATCGAATGCTGAACACGACTCGCTCTCCTATTTGCTACGTAACAGCTGTGATGCGCGGCCGACCTTGTCAAGGTCACTGGGATCTACCAGCACCAGCTGATTGCCAGGTATGGAGGGATTGGTGGGGGTGCGAGTGGTGGGAGGCGGAGGGGGGACTGCTGACCGTCACAGTGTTGAATGGTATAATGCAATACAAGGCCAAGGTCTTGTTTATTATTAACTATTGTGTATTAAAGAGTGATTTTAAAATAACCACATCTAATAGTAAATTTGCTCGTAAACATTCTATAAAAATATGGGAAATATACAACTTGCCATAGATTACGTGGTAGTATTATATTATATGCATTTTATTTATTTCGAAGTTTAACGTGATATATGGCTCCAGGTAATGAACAAGCACCAGCAACTGTAATTTACGGTTGCCATCATTTATGTAGCATATATAGAAGTTGCGTAAAATTAATAAAACAAAGTATACAATTTCTTATGTTTTAAGTTTAAACAGTGCAAAGTGGACAATATGAATTATATTTTTATGCACTTTAATTTTACTTATTTATCAACTACCGAAGCCAATACTCAGTATCAAGAATTAAATAATGTAGAACATAGCTAATATGCTAAACAAGTGAAATAGTGGGTAACTAGCTAGCAATACAATTATAGTAAATTCGTAAATACAGGTAGAAACTATTAGTTTATTCTGAATTCATGAGCAATATTTGTGGAAATTAACTAAAGTCCTAAGAACAAGTATGGGTGGCCAATTATTCACTAAATAGGCCAATTTGAAGGAGAAAGGTTACTGGATATGATCTTAGTTTTAGGCATTTGCTTTACGCTTAAAAAAAATACAATAACTGCATCTGCTCAGATAATGTACGATAAAAACAACACACAGTATGATAACGACAAATCCCTATATTTTTTAAAATTGTTGTTTCGATTTATATGCTGACTGTAAAACTCTAAAAAGGTTGGAAATTCAAGAAGATATAAGATTACCATTTGTAAGGTTGGGGTTTAAGCTCGTATTCCAAAGTCTTGTCGTGTTTAATTTTGGTGGTAATTTTATTTAAAAGATCTTAAAATTAGTATGCAGACTTTGTAATGTAAACAGTTTTGACACTCTTGATTATTAACGATTCGGATTTCAGCAATGTGATAAACTATTCGTAAGTATTGAAGTATAATTAAAAATAAATATTTAGAGACGAGTTTAAAAGACAAGTAGCGGAAGGTCATAAAAATTCTTGAAGTTGTAATTTGTAATATTGTGCTTCATAGCCCGGATTACCATTAAGATAGAAGACTTCATCTATCCAGTTCTAAAATGGAATATTGTGTCGGAAATTAATTTGTTTATTTACTAGGGCTTTTCAGGGCAAACCTTTCTAACTTCTCTGAAGGGTAACTAGTTTCAGATTTGTTTGAGTGAACTGAATTTACCATATTGGTAATTTAAAAGTGTCCAGCATAAAAGAGTTTTACCCTACCATACATAATATTTATATAACGTATAATACAAAATATATCTCAGTAAATATTACAACTTAAGTTAGAATATTTCGACATTTTAAGCAGGCAAGGACAACTGTAATAAATACAATACTTACAAAACGCAGCCACATTAGGCAAAAGCACATTTCCATTGTCGATGTTTCTCCAAGCTAATTGTTACCCAGAGCAGCACTGCACCCTGCGCGGTTGAACATTCATCTCTCGGAGAATAGCCACAGAGTAATACATATTTATAACCTGACGAAACTCTTGCTCTATGGCGTGTTGTCCTACAAATGCATCCCTCACTCCATTGTTTTGTTGGTCACAGTTACCCAACCGTGTAAGTGTCAGTTTGAATCCAACGGAGCTAGATATATTGCACTATAGTTCAAATTTTGATGATTTTTAGAACGTAGTAGTGGAATTAATGTTTACTAGTCGACGAAAACAATTCAGATTAAATTCTGTATTGATAAATTATTCAATACGATTTAATACTTTTTTGGTTAATTTAAAATATTCACTTTTGAATGTACATTGAGACTGCGAAAATATAGCAAAATTGCCGGATTTGGAAGGACTCATTAAAAGTAAAAAGAAAAAATGTATTTAAACCTTTTTCTTACTCACTTTTTCCGTCCATCCACCTGCATGCGAGTTTTAATCAATGCAGTATATCCTACAAAACCACTTGAGTTACTGACATGAAACTTAGCATGTACATTATTCTAGTTTAGGGCTAATTCATTATTAAGTCTGGCATTTCTTTCTTCAACAGTTTTAAAATGGTCCCGGCGGTCATTTAATATTTTTTGAGATTATTATCTTGAAAAAATCAAATTGTTTAGTATTTGACCTGTATATAAATAAATTAAAATTTTACAGCTAAAACGAAGGTATAAAAATGCTAAAGCTCACTCGCTCCTTCGCTAAACAATTTCTGTGTGTATGAGTAAAAGTCATGGCAATGTTGGTAATTTACATAGAGTTATAATGATTTTACAATAAAAATTACAATCAGAAATCAGAATATTCATTGTCGTCAGACATTCAAGAAATGCATTGACAGTCGTCATTTTTACCTAACTTAATGCATGGTTTTAGCCGTTGCTGAATAGTTTGCAGTTTTCAAGATATTAAGCTATTAAAAACTCAAAAGGCCACCATTTTGAAAAAGTTAAAAATATAAACACCAAAAAATGTAATACCAAATTGGCAACAAGCTAGTAATATATATTTACTAAGTTTCAAGTCAGTACCTCTAGTGGTTTTTAAGCTATACTGAATTGATTCAAAATCACATACAGACAGAGACAGACGGAAAACAAAGCCATTTTGTAAAAGTTTCTGTGAAGTTTATGGTAGTATGAAGTTGTTTGCTCATTTTGAAGAGTTATACCAAATCCATTCGGCAATACTCTAGTTTGACACTTTGTGTATTTTACTTGTTTTAAGTTTCTGTTTTACCTAAGTAAAAGTTTGCATTAGTTGTTGTTACTTATGGGAAATACATTTAAATAATCCATGTAATCGAATGTTCGGAAAAAAATATATGTACCATTCATCATTTGACCAATATATTTGTATTCTTTATATATTTAAAGTAAAAATGTACGACACACATAAAGAGAGTAGTTTTCCTTAATCATTTAGTTTATCATTTACAAACTAACTGTGAGCCAAGATTTACTGATATAACGCAGCGAGTGTTTATTTGTTTATGACATTAACATAATTCTTTGTTTGTAAATAATATTAATAACAACAAATATTCACATTTATTCCAAAAACCTTGCAATGTATTGTAGTTTATATAACATGTAAGTTATGTTAAATCAGAATAATTTGATTTATGCCACTCAAAGTCTACATGTATATCTTGAGTAAACAAGAATAAAACAATATGATGTTAAAAGGTTAAAGGTATCCATTTTAACTACTGTTTTCGTAGTACCTTAGCAAATGTATACAAATTTGTAGCATCATTATATAACTTTTGTAAACATGAAACAAAATTATTTTACTCATGAAAATTATGAAGGGAGAGGAGATGGTTTGTCTATGGATAGTATGTTTTATGTTTTATTTGTTTCTTGTTAACAAGTAAAAAATAACTAACGGTCACACTCTTATAAAATTGCAAACCAAGCAATGCAGATGGGGAGAAATAATATAAAATGGGATACAACAACAAAGCAAACAGAATTTGTCCAGGTTTACAGAAAATCAAAACGTACATTACTAGAGCTGGTTCTACGTCAAGTGAATAGATTATCAAGTTGAAAAATATATACCCGCAATTTGTTAATGCTCCTTTTGATGGAAGTGCATAAAAACTACTGTGCATATGTTTATGCTAATGCAGTCGCCTACCTGAACACCTATACCGTTTCCATAATGACGACACGATGGTATGACGCGGATCCACCCAAGCGTGACGACCCTCCCGCACTACAGGAGGTTCCGTGTACAGTTGGCAGGCTGCTGTTGGGAAAACTACGGAGCTGATAGTCTACAGTTTGAAGTTACAAACAATATCAGGACAACACTCGTTTGTTACACTAAATCTGAATCAAAGGGTGTTTTCGTAATTTCTTAGGGAAGACATGGTTTTTTTTATTTATTACGCTGCATGTTTTAACTAAGTGAAAACCCCAATAACAGAAAATATCCAAACACTAGGCCTAATCCATTTGTGAAATGAAACCTAGATTACAACTACGCTTGCATAGTTACTTATAAACACAATTTTAAATGGTTGCAACCAAAATTAAAGCTAAGTTGTATTTATTTGCCTTACTATACACTTGTAGTTTACTGTACGTTGTTGTTCTATTGCAAAACTAGTCTAGTTAATTTAGAGCTAGGCATATTTTCTATTATCATAGAATTACATGTCTACTTTAATTACCATGAAAATACCGTTTTACCTGTCTAGGATTAAATGCCTTATATTTTAGTGCTTTACATTGAAAGACATACATCAAGGTACACAACTTGACTAGTACTATGCAATGTGTGTTTACGTTAGGTTTGGAATAAATGTAATCGCAATATACGTGGTAACGTACATTGAAGTTTATTAACGCAGTGCTTAATTTCGGAGTCTTTGCTGAATTTAACTAAAACTAATTACTAAACAGCTTTAACTCATCTCCAGTACAACTGTCGTACAATCAGGAAAAGCAATGCCTTCTGCTGAGCAAATATGGTTATTGTTACGGTATACGGAATTATGTTTTAAGATTAATCATACATCAAAAGTAATATAAAACTGCATTTTAAAATTTTATAAATTTATTAAAATGCTTTTTTTAAATACTTATTAACTGTTCTCATTATTTATTCTCTTTAAAAACTGAATCACTTTGAGCCAAACAACTTTTACCCTAATAAATAATTAATTACAATAGTTGCTGTTTCAAAAACTGAAGCTTACTGCATAAATTATGCAATTTTAATCTAGAGGGTTTGACATCAATTACGCCTCTCAATCTTTTAAAATTATTCATAAGGCTAGATTTATTTCGTCAATCCTATGGATCCGGTGAAATTAAACTTTAACTAACTTGAGGTTCTCCCTAAAATAATCCTTAAAGATTGAAATAAATATATGTTTAATTAAATAAATAAAACGTATTTACCCATGGGTTGTTTAAGGTTATGGTTAGGAGTTGTCGTATTTTTTCCTGTGAGAGTCCAGCGTCCATCCCGAAGGCCAAAGCATGGGAAAGCCACCACCTTGACCCGTGCTATTGTTGATACGTACTTGGACACAGAGACACGCATTGGCTATAAAACGTCACTGCTTTCTGAACATGCGCTCCGTGGTGTTTACCTCACATTACCTAAGAAAATAAATATACTTTTCGTCATACTGCTTCAAAAACAACTGTTTTTGACAGATGCGTTGAGATTCAAAAGTTCTTCCTTTTAGTCTTTGGATAATAACATATGATTTGATGATCATTATCGTACTAGTACTAAAAAGATCATTGTTGATGATACTTTTTATTCGAGGTCGTCATAAATCGATTAAAATTCATTCGATTATAAATAATCGAAACATTCATTGTTATTATCGAAACATTCATTGTTCTATCGTTATTATTTTTGCGTTCGCTTCCCGTACACCACTGGTGAGTGACAACTGTGAGTGACACGATGGACGAAGTTAGTAGGCCTAACGATTCGTATCGAAATATAATAGAAAAAGCCCAAACAATCATATTTCCATGACAACCGTGCCCAAATCGAATGTTTGTTTTGAAGAACAACCGATTGATTAGAACCACAATGATTGGTTTGAAGTGATCGACTCAACAACCGATAGATATGAATGAACCGAAGTTATGCATGTGCAACAGCTGATCGTTTCAAGAGACAAGCTGAAAGAAACATTTGAGGTTATGAAGACACAGTACGTAAATTTTACTTTTGTTTTTATTTAAACCTTCAGTTTTTTGGCAGTATGACGAAAAATATAGTTCGTCACTCGGATCAAAAGTGTCTTTTTAATACTCACTCATTTCCCAGCCTCGGCTTCGCCTCGGCAGTTAAACTGGAGCTCGTATTAAAAAGATCCACTTTTGATCCTAGTGACGAAATATACTATTTTACAAAACCATAATAAAATAAAATACTAGTGTCTTACAAATTGTTTATAATCAACTCAAGAGGTATTTTTTTACGATTTAATCTCCCGTGTATAGTTGTTATATTTTTTATTTAGCAGTTCAAGTTGTTCAACACGTTTTAAGTGTCTACGGAGTTGAAAGAAAGATTCCTCTGGTTGGTAGTTTAGGAATATGTTCCATCATACTCTGCGTTATCATCACAGATTTATTTTCCCTTTGGGAAAATAACATCGGATAAGAGCTGTTCTAGTTTTTTCACTCTAAATTAAGATGAGTTCGTTCACTTACAATATTTTATTTCGATTTAAATTGCCATAATACGCGATAAAACTTGTATTCTATGACACAGGACTACTAAGTAGCTACTGGTAGCCCCCAAAAGAGTATGTTTTATTTATAATATAACTAAATAAAATCTATCACCTGAAGAATCCCGCATTGGATTGGTTTATACTATTTCAAATTTCTGAATATTTTGAAAATAAATTAAATCAGTCAGTAATTAAGAGCCAAGCATTATACTAGTCACTTATTCACATGAAAGGTCTAATGGACGGAAACACATCCATAGCTAAGTTGATAAATGAGTGAAAGGGTTTACTTTTTTTTAATCTGAGTCTGAAAAATAACATACGTGATGTGGTTTCCAGACCAAGTTTCGTGGTAGTTGTTACATTTACGACTTTTTATAAATAAATTTCAACTTTAAATTCATAGGTAAATTAATATTTTTCATTCTTTTATTGAAAATATATCTCGTAGTATTTACTTACTTAATTGCAAGGCATAGAATACATACGTCACGTCCCTTTGGAACATTACCTATTAAAATCCTAAAAGACACACACAATTAAAAACCTATTCTCAAACTTTGCTGTAAGCGTTCTTTTAAAATTGATGTATTGTTACTAATTTAAGGTACTTAAAAAAAATTACTCGTTTAGTTAAAATACAAGTAGTTCATGACTTGGTTAGCTCTCAGTATTATAGCGTTATAATCACTGATAAAACACGATAGAATGTATGCAATAATTTTGTTATGTAAAATTTAAGCGTTAAAAGCAACTAGGAAAAGTCCATAGTCCTGTTGGTGCAAGTAGGTTATGTAATTGAAAACAAAACCACGATTTGCTTATCCCTGGAGTTTGGAATAAGCGTAGAATGGTTTTAATTCTTTCTTGGGCTGGAAGTAAAATAATTGTTGTTTCTTACTGGCCGACGTATACGAACTCTAGCTACGTCAGTCCGAAGTTTTAAATTCAGTCTCGGTCGTGATCCGCAGCATTATTTTTCTATTCAAGTGGTGAATGTGTCCAGGCCTATTAACCACGAGACATGAATTTGTTCATTCTTAGGTACGAGATTCTTTGAAATTCACCTAATATTCATTGAATCGCACCAGGTTTAAAACCACTTTTAAAAGAGAAAAATTAGTCTGTAAACAATTATTTTCTTTACAGGGATTTGAAGCGTTAAGTAAATGAAACTCCTCTCTTTTAAGATTCACTTTCCGGTTTAAATTCCTGCAAAATGTCGTTTTAAAATTAACTAAATGGTTTTTGATCGACATCCTGGATTGTCTGTCTGTTAGTTACAGCGTTATTATGAGTGTTTTTAAGTTATTAGTTCTACGTGTGTTTAAATATGTTTAAATATTTATTTCGACGTAGCTTTATATCCAAGATTTATTAAGGATAATAACTTAGAGCCTAAATTAGTATTTCAATTACGTTTAGGCCATACAATTATTAGGATTAAGATATTACTTTTATTTTAACTTTTAAAGTAATTCTGAAACATACTGTACGTATACTATAGTGAATTAATTATTAATAAAACAATATAGGAGTTGCTACCTTAAAAGCTAAGTATTGTGTTTTTGGCAATTAAGTATTGGTCCGTATTGATCATCCTAGTAAAGATATAAACATCTTAGAATATTCAAGAGATTTTAATGCGCAAAACAAATTCATTGCCTCTATTTTTATTTTAAACGTATAAAACTCACTCTCTACAATACTACTAAGGAAATTGGAATGAGTTAGGTGCGTAAAAATCGTTATTCAATTTGATAGAGGTTTAAAATAGTGTCACCATATGTACTCCACATCTAAAAACGTTAAGCTTAGAAAACTCACCAATCTCACAAAGGAGTTATTGGCTTAATATTTTGTACTAAGCCAAACGAGGTGATTCACTGTATCTTTCTCATTCCACACAAAGTATATATTTTTTTTTGCAAGTAAATAATTATCAATATAATATATAATATGCTTGTTTGTTATTTGCGAATCAAATTTACGTTATTCATACATTTACTTTGTTGTACAAACACACAAGGTAATCAATATCAAAGAAAACCCGTGGCAAATAATTTAAGTAATTATAATGAGAGAAACACATCGTTGGTTCTATATTCACTTTGTAATGCAAACACACAAGTTAATCATAATCAAAGAACATTCATGTAACGACTAATTTGTGTAGTTTGTGTAATTTGAATGAAAGTTGTTGCTTTGAGGAAAACGCTTAGCATTTCAAACCCAGAATGTTTACGTCAAAGAGAATACAATGGTTATTCAACGTCTAATTACTTAAAAGACCTTCAGGTGAACAGAGACAAATATATTCGATGGATACGACTTGCCCGACAAATATAATTAAGTAAAACCGGCGTTTGACTTGGGCTTAACCAAGTAAACAAATGAGAAAGCTGCATAGTTAGGTCTTTGAAATATGAAACCACCTGATGAAAGTTACATAGAAGATTTAATTAGGCGATTAATTTATTGCTTTCATTAAATTGTTATTGTTTGTTAAATATTCTTTAATTTTAAACATAATAAGGAACATTTTATGCGGTATATAATAAGTGGATATAGTTTTGGAATTAATTAGGTCTTAACCGTTTTTAAAAGAAAAATCAAAAATTAAAATTGTTTTCACATTTAGTCTGTAGCGTTTCTGTCAAACGTTTTTGTTTGGCCCTAGTTCTTAAGTAATACTTGTTGTACACAAAAACACAATTGTTATTTTACTCTTAAACCTATTCAATTTTTTCAATGATATACAAGCTGGTTTATGTGTATTGTGTTACTATTATTTTATTTAGACTTAACTAAAATGAGTAAGTTTTCGACTAAGCGGGAATTCTTCACTAATAAGTAAATATAAGTACGGTATAATAAACATCACGTCATTATACACGTTTTCCTCAGAAAGTTATGGCCTATTTGTAATATGTAGACTTTATTATACTTCATTAACCTCTCCAAAGTATTAATAATTCAGTGATTGTAAGAACAAAAGTCATATTTTATTCTGTATGATATTTGATGTATAATATAGTCCAATATTACGTTGGCCAGGTTTATTAATTTATTACACTAGCCTGCATTTAGTCTGATATAGATAGTAAAAATAGGACAATAACTAGAACCTTTAGGACCCCTTTAAAAATAAAAATAAACTATTACCTTATAAATAATATTCTGAATTTTACGAATGCCCTATTCAATTTAATTATTTACACTCAATATGTATAAATTAGACTCTTTATAGGTTATTTCGCAATACTTCAAGTGATTCATTAAGATTTGCATATTTAATTAATCGAACAGGTAACAATACGATACAAATTTTAACAATCAAAATTACTCATTACCTTTTCAACACCTATTTCACGATATTTAACATACTTTTAACGTTAAACATACCATTAATTGCTACATAAATCACTTCGATCACCTATAAGTATGGAACATTTTAACTCAAGCTTTAACAAAAATATTAAGAAAACTAAATTTACGCTATTTACTTCAAAACATTTTAAACTCCATATTTTCTTTATATATTATGTTCAACAAATCTAAGGATGATAAACACCAAACTCACCAGTAGAACCACTTTAAACACAGTCCCTCCATCGCACGCCATCACTCTCACATGACACCCGCGCCACTACGACTACAACTCGGCACTGCACGCCGCTGATAACGTATCAGTAACTGGCAGAGCCTCTGACAGAGGCGCCCGGGCGAGAGGGGGGACCTACTTAGAGGTTCACACCAGTGGAGACTACTTGGGTAAACACGGCACCGATGTCTACTCTGGAGGCATCCGTCGATCACTGCTGACGTCACGAGATCTCAAATGAACTGTTTTATGGAAAGGAACTTGTTAACATATAGACTATAACACAGAAAACTTATAGCTAACATTGTGAATATATATATTTCCATAACATTAACGTTATTATTTTCAATCCATATAAAAAGCTCCAAGGGAAATGCGATTTATTCAGATATATGATCTACAATGAACTATGTTATAAATAAGAGAATGTAGTAGCAAGTAACTTACAATACTAATTGTAGAAAGCTGAGAATATATGTTCCTTACAAGTAACGTGATGTCTTCAAGACATGTGGTGAAACTCTAGGGGAAATATGATTTATTCTGAAGCATGATCTTCATGAGCTATGCTTTTAATAACAAATTTAGTAACATATAGCTTATAAAACCTATAAATAATCTAGTTGTTATTTTACTTACGTCGTCAATCCAAGTTTGTTTGAGATGAATGCGTTTCGACGCTAGGCCATCTTCAGCATCCATACACTATACACTATATTACTTATGAAATCTGCATTGCGTAGGTCTAGTAGCAAACTGCGACCTATAAATAATGAGGTCTATAAATAATGGTAGAAAGTTGTGAGTATATTTTTCCATAAGAGTAGCTTTATTATTTCCAGGCCATCAGGTAGACCTCTAGGGGAAATACGATTTATTCCAAAGCATGATCTTCAATGAGCAATTTGTAATAAAGGAATATATCGCCGTATAGCTTATAATACGTAAAACTAATAGTAGAAAGTTGTAAATCAATGTTTCCATAGGAGTGACCTTTTTTAAGCCATAGGATAGGATCTTTAGGGGAAATATGGATTATTCATATGCAAAAATAAATCAATTACGGAATTTGAAATTGCCATGCTTACTTTCAAAATTGTTTTTGGGTTTCTTATGGTTTATGACCAAAACCCCCACTAATATATGTTTTTTTTTATTATAATAAAAGGATTGTAGTAAGTTATTAGTTATTTTATTTAATGTATTAATTTATTTTTTATTGAATTATATTTGTTTCTCACTTAAAGAAATAAGTTGAAAAGGCGAATACATTACATTGCAAGTTGTTTTTCTAAAGGTGATACAAGAGAAACTAAAAATGCGTTATTTTATAAAACATCAACATAATACATTTGATTCAGATAACTTGTTACCCGCACATAACTTGAAAATTTTAAATCAACCAGTTTATAAGCTATGCAGTTATTTGGATTTAATAAAAATTTAGTACAAATAACAAAATATTGTTTAGCTACACTACATTAATTACGCAATAAATACGTAAATTAAGTTTTTACCAGACTTATTAGTTATTCCATGGTAGCATATTAGTTGCAATAAACTTGGTACTGTAGATAATTATGTCTCCGTTCAATAAACGACCGTGATTGACGTACTTAGTTTTCTAAATTTCTTAAGATTTTAAGTTATTTTTAACTTTAAGTAAGAACAACTTTAGAAATTTTGTTCTTACCGTCTCATTTATTGTACTTAGTCTTACCTACTATTGTTTTACAGATATATTAAGATTATAACTTCATGCAAAGCTGTATTTGAGTTTGTTACAAAAAAATTGTTGTCATATAATCCATATAGTAATGTTGTTTAAATTATAGAATAAATAATTTTAAGAATACCAGTAGATTTTGGTTTATTGTAATATGGTTTTAATTTATTTATTGATTATAGTGTGGATTATAGTGTGGATTATTATTATTTGGTATATGTTTTGCAATACACGTTATAACATACGTATGATATATATTGGTAAAAATTAAATAACTAAAATAAAATGTATTCTAAGGTAGGCTAAACAGTACATTCCTGAATTTAGAGGTGTATTTAAATATCAAACCTGCAAGAGACTCAAATCAAATACAATAACCAATATTCCAAAAAATATCAAAATACAAAATAAATAGTTAGTATTTTTAAAAACAAATTATATATGTTTTAAATTATTTATGCAAGAAGCTGCTTGCTAATATCTAATCGTACTAAAGACGAATACTAAAATAGCTAACCCATTTAACTTTTATCATGCCGTGCAGCGTAGGTTTTATTATATGATTCAAGTCTGGGGAATATTATAAATTTATATGAAGCTAAATTAACAGAAATATAAGTGTTCCTTTAACAGTATATTTAAAAAATGTATGGTGTATTTATTTAACTTTTAATGTACCGAATTTAGTTTATATTCACGAACCATCCGGAGGTGCAAATTAATAGGTTCGCAACGTCGAGGGTAGGTAAGTGGCTTAAACGGGTCTGCGGCTGATACGATTTGTCTCCATCGTAACTAAATTTACCTAAGTCTTCTAACCAACTTTCTGTGGACTCAACCCCTACATATTGAAGAACAATTAAAATTCCTTAAGGGTTCAGCATTGTACGAGCATCAATTCAATGAAGTATCGAATTACCTATCTACTTAGATTGGAATACTTAATTACTTCATTAAAGTCTAACTAATTAAAAACGAAATGTGATTTATTCAACTTTGCAAAAGTAATTTCTGTTTCTCGGTATATAACAAACTATAATTTATATAAAAAATGTTAGCTACTACGAATTCGGTTATTTGCTTGATTGATATGTCGATATGAAATACTAAGATATGTTTCAACAGTTTTAACATAGTAAAACCTATATCTGTAAATAAACTAGTAAACTATCACAAATACTCTCAATATGTTTATTGAAATATTAATTAAAAAGAGTTTTTAAGTGAAGGAACCCATATCCTAAAAGGTATTAACTTTTCGTTTTGTATACGTTAAAAAGCACAAATTCATGCAAAATGGCAAGGTCTAGAATGTGAACATCCTTTAATATTCATCTTGAGAAGCTCTTCTTGTTTGAATTCCGTTAATAAAAACAACAGTAAAATCAAAATAAGTAAATTACGATTTTATATAGCATTTGCTTAGCATATATATGTAACCAATTATATAGTTTTTATAGGTATTTCTAAATTCAGCATGAAATTAAATGAAAAATTCTTTATTTTAACAGACAAAGTTAGGGCCACATGACCCTTTCTTACACTTAACCTGAATGCAAATGGAGAAGAATATATATTTACAGCATAATCAATAACGAGTTCGCACGCAGCACGCTGACGTGAGGGAAGTGAATTTCCACATAAAAACTATAACAACTCAAAACCAGTTAAAAACATACATTTATTCCAAATTTTATTCAAATCTGAAAACATTGTTTTTTTGGCTGTTCTGATGCTCCTATTTCTATTTACCTGCAATGCTGGGAATATAATTTTGCTCATTATAAGGTTAGGAAAAGGTCCAGTCAGGCTTTAAAGTAGGCGTGAGGTTGTTGGGGATGATAAAAGTACACCAACAAATGAATAACAGGCTTTTCTGAAGTAAAACCCCCATAAGACAACGTACTGTGTTTGGTCAATACACATTTTCTTTAATAACTCGGTAAATATTTATGCTAGAATGACGAGAGAGGGCTTAACACTTTCGCCTTTCTTATTCCCATCTTTTTGCATGCATTAATTTTACATACGGGGCTTTTCTGACCCTTTTTGGGCCCAACAACTCAAAATTTTAAAGATTAATCCCCAAAAAAGGGGTTTAGTGTTTTCCGATTGTTTTGCCCAACGAACTCGTCCAACCGATTACAGAAAGGGACGTCTCTACCAAATTTGAAGTAAATCGGACAAAAAACGCGACCGCTAGAGTGCAAACACACACATATATATATATATATATATATATACAATTTTGAACGACCCCCCAAAACGAGTTCAGGGGGTTACGTTAGGAAGTTCTATGGTGGTCCCGGGCTTAAGTTTCACCGTGCGGGTCATGCTAATAGTTCAATTTCCAAAGGAAATTCACTAATATGTAAAGCTTAATACTACGTTTTTCACAAAAAAATTCAACAATTTTACTCGGTCTCTCTAACACACAACTATCAGTGATCCCGCCCACGACAACCCCCTACAACACAACGGCCAAGGACATCCGCCCAAAGTATGACTTTTTCAGTGTACAGCATATGTTCAGTCATAAAAGTCATTTTTGTATCGGTTGTTGGTCTAAAAACTGAACACAATTGGTTTGAAAGCCCTACCAATTTTAAAACTGTATTTATAAAATGTGTCTGTCTTACAGAATGTTTGGGAGTTTTAACATTTTCACACACTATTTACAAATATTGTTAGAGGTTCAACGTGTCATTGTTAATATTTGTTTATGTTTTTCACCCAATCATCGCAGTTCAACATATATACAAGTTTATACAAAAAATATAAAGTACCCCCGTCGCAGCAAACCTGCATACTCAGCGAATTTCTAATGAATATATAACATAGCACACTAACACTTAACAGGATTCATAAGAAATACATTCACAAACAAGCGATATTAAAAATATTAATTATCGTCCATAAGAATAACATTGGGGATTTGTACGCAGGTTTGCTGCAAAAAGGAACACAAAATAATGGGCTTTTATGCAAATATCATTAGAACTCATCTAAGTAAAGTCACATACCAAGTTTCATTCATATACAGTTATAAGTAAGCGATATATATCATTTTAATTATTCTCCATAAGAATAACATGGGGACCGATTACCTAGGTTTGCTGCTACGGGAACCATACGTGAAAATTTTGTATTTTGTGCAAACAACGATAAACCCCAACCAGATGAAGCCATATACCAAATTTTGTCAGTTTACGTTCATAAATAAGCGAGATATACAATTTTTCTTTTTCTCCATAAGAATAACATTAGACAACGTACTGTGTTTAGCACTTTCAATATCTCAGGAACCAATTGACGTAGAGCGATGATAAAAATACCTAATTGTTTGTTTTTTATGCTGAATTAAATGGTAAAAATTAAAATTTGATTTGAATAAAAATTACATGTGGAAACCCCAAAAGAACCATTTTTGGGGTACAAAACCCCCCTTTGGATGGTTCGATTCGTCTGGTTTTCGAAATCGTTCAAATAAATGGTGCTTTACACATTTGTACCAAATTTTATTAAGATCGGACCTTTTTTACGAGAGTTATCGTGCTTACGGACACACACATATATATATATATATATATATATATATATATATATATATATATACATAAATAAAAATTTGAACGAATGGTGTTTTTGGCATCTGGGGACCTCAAAATGAAAAGTTATCATGGCCTCGGGCTTAAGTCTTACCATGAGACCTACGGTAATAGCTTCTTCCCTATAGGGGAAATTCGCTAAAAGGGATTTCAATTGCTTTTGTACTTCGTTATAAGTCCTAATGTTATGGCTATAAATAAACAAGTTAAAAATAACTTGAAATTCTGAATGATCTGATGGTGTTGGATGACTCAAGTCATATTGCACTTCACCGAGTGCAAGGAAATCGGAAACCACCGGGAACAAGATTCTAAAGAAATCAGTGGAGTCACAGGGGAATCTCTTTTCACATCACAGAATGGTGCATGTATTATAATATGAGAGACTCCCAAAGAGAAATGTTTAGGGGGTAAGTATTAATACTAAATAATATTAAAATATATTGATTAGAATAAATGTTGTATAAATGTACATTTGTTTGAATGACAAATTTACTAACATATAGTCTTATTTTAAGTAACAACTTGGATATTATGATAATTTTTGAAAATCTATGACCCCCACTATGTAAATATGAAGTAAGGAAGTTGAAAAATTATGCTTTTTCCAGGAAAATAAATAGTTAACCTAGTTTTACTAAAGCTGCTAATGCTTATAGTATGAAGAGTTCGCCGTTAAAATAAGTAATTTAAATTTTATGAAGTTATAAATCAACTCTAGTGGTTCTCAAATTATACTTACGTTTTAACTTTAAAACCTGCAATATATTGATTATTATTTTATTACCTCTGGGGTCTTTTTACCAAGTCTTTCATAAATTTATTTAGTTTTTTGACACATTTTTAAATTTAGACAGTTTTAATGTAGAAGATTTAAAATTTCAATTACTTCAGAACACAAATGTGAAAATATGCAATTCAAACCAGATACTTTATGCTGCTTTAATAAAAAAAAATTTCATAAATCATTAAAGAGATTTTCCAGTTTTATTTAGTAGATTTGAGGAATCGACTCAAGAATTAAGATCGTCTGCAGTAATGCAAACGTTGCAATTATAATCGACGTAATTGAATTACTTTTATGTGTTCATTCATACAGCAAATAATGTTCTGTCAAAATTGTCTCTAAAAAAACCCAACCATTTCCAAATTAATTATTTCTTTTCACATTACTTTATCAAGCTAAGTCTTAATAGAAGAAATAAGTCACAGCTTGCCAGGCTACACTAACCGCTAGAATATTGTTAGTGGCAGTAATGTAAGCAGGAGATGTTGCAACTTCCGGTGTGTGGTATAAATTAACTTCCGGCTCGTCAAGCTGTGGCTTTTCCTACATAAATATAAATGTCTAGGATTAATGTTGTGGCAAATGACTACTATACACTAATAGCCCTTGCCACGTTGTAGTTGTTTAACTATTTCAATGATGTTTGTCATAACTAAACAAAGTTTAAGTTTACGTTTATATATTATTTTTGCGTTTACAGGAGACATATATTAAGCATATTTGTCGCGGATCAATAAACACATAATATTACACCAAAACAACGTGTTAATGTTTATATTTTATTTTATTATTGCTTAAACATGTTTCAATTCCATTTGTTGTATTTAATTTTATATCCATGCGTACTTTAGATACTATATATGTATTTATATATTAAACACCTTAATAGGCTTGGTAACTCTCTCACGTATTGCTTGCTTATACCGGAGCTCCAACCCACCAATGGTGACAATAGGCAAAGTCTAAACAATTTAATACGTAGTACACAAAACAACTCTTTAAATTGTGAACAAATATATTTTGTTCGCTATCCTTATAATTTGTTTAACAATCTCACGACATCTTTCACTTGACAATGATTTTACTTACAATGTACAAATGTTTGTAAACTTCCACATAGAATAAAATAATTGTCCCTGAAGCTTATTAATTTTTAATTTAATTTGAATTTGTATACCTATATTATTAAAATAACTTCTTAAATTTTGTTTTTAGATTTCCTACCTCTAAAACTAACATTTTGTATGCATACTTGGTATCAATCAAAAGCTCTTACCCTTTATTGTTTTTTAGAGGGTTGAGAAACATCAACCTTCAGGACATAGCCCCACGGACTTTCAGAGCATCAATGTTAATGTTATGGAGGTTTTGTATTTAATAATTCAATTGAGTATAGTATGTACTTTCGTAAGCTATTTAGTATTATTAAATTTATTATTTTATTATTTTTAATATAGTTTAAATATGAATTGTAGTATCAATTAGTAAATTACCAGGGTTGTTACAATCTTATAGATAGGTAAAAAACTACATTCACTAAAAATGTATCCCAAAAATGGAAAAAATTTCTGCTTTAGCGATCTGTAAAGTTTCACTTTTAATATGTATTTTCACAACATGCAACCGGTAAAGTAGATCCTCTTAACACAATGTATATAATGAGATAATAATGTTTTATGGTCATGTTCATTTTTAAGTAACATGTAAGGCCCACAACGGATGTGGAGCAGCTAATGCTTACAGGCCTGATAAATGAATCTTAAATATTATGACTATATAGACCGTGTTTTTATTCACTAATTAATTTTGAACCAACATTGTTTAGTCAACAAAATAAAAAACAGTCTTCGCAGGCTATGGTATGCCGGTATGAAGTAAGACGTACACGTACGTTTACTTAGTTGACCAAATATTAATTGTAATTTTAAAAGATTTTCAAGCTTTAAATCTAAAATCACCCTGTAAGTTTAAATCTCACAATTCCAAAACATAAAACTGAATTTTTAAAATACAATATTTATTAATGCTATGTCAAACTCTTTAATGTGTTGCCGGATTGCCTCAAGGTGGAAACGTTTCATGATAAACTTAGAGAAGACATTTAAGGAATATTTGCTTATCGCGGCCTTTTACATTGACCATAATTAAGTCGCCTAAGTAAGTTATAATTTAGAAGGGTTGACTGTTTAATTGTTTTATCAAAAAAATCAATAACATTTGTAAATCTGTTAATTGACACACGCCAATGATTTTAAACAATTTAAGTAATTAAAGGAATTATTGAGTGACTAATGAAAATTTGTAACATTACTAATTTTGTAATTGTATTTTAACATCAGGTAATTATCCTTTAATTTAATAAATAACAAAATAAAATTTACAAAAAATAACACTTTTATAAAAAATCTGTAGATATAAATAACTCTTGTTTATTTAGTCGTGTTTGTATTCATCACAACCAGTCGAGGATTGTTTGGTTACAACAGTGATCGGCCATCGCTTGACAATGGATCACTGTGACGTAGGCGATGACGGAGTGATGGCGAGGGTTGCATCCATTAACAAACAATCGAACATCGTAATGCTGAGTGGCGCCCTTGATTGGAACTTGTGTTCAATTCACTTGTGTGAACTAAGCAACAATAAATTCTTAGCGGTATTAGATAAGGTCAACTGCATTATTACTACATAGCATTTTTTCAGTGTAAATAACTGTGGCACCTTATTCTTCTTAGCACTTCCTTTTTAAAACCCAAGTTTTAACAAAACAAAGAGTTATCTGTCTTAGTACAGTTATTGTTTTTTACAACAAAAAACGGGTTTCTCAGTTGATTTACTGGGATATCTAATTATATTTTAAATACCAGATTCTACTATAGTAAATAAGTGTTTCAGTAAATACTCCCAATGGTAAAATTATTATAATTAGTCTTAAACAATTATTACGTTTTACATAGTTGAAATGTACTGAGTACGAGTATATTTTTTAGGAATTAGATATTTGGAAACTAGATTAAATATAACGCATCTTATCTTATATAACCTTACAACACATTTTTTCTTCACTATATGAGTAAAGACGGTAAACCCAGAATAATGACAAGTTACTAAACCAAAATGATTAGGATATCAATGAGAAAGATCTAAAATTTGCGTCACATTGATATATTACGGGTGTTAACAGAACAAATAAATAAATCCTCAATCCTCATGTCCATCCGTCTCGAGTCAGCCATAAAAGAAGATAAAAACATACAAATTCAAGACATTCCTTTTTTATTCGAGGCACGCGTGCACAGCCATCCCATTAGTCGCGAGCGCTGCCCGCATAAAAAGTGAAAGTTTGAAGGACGGACGTCGCCGCCGTTTGATGGGGGGACGGGAAGTGGGTTACCAGATAAAAATATCAGCAACGTGTTGACGCTCTCAAGCTTTCAACTGCGACCGAGACCAAACCGCTGCGGTTCGATGCAATAGTACCGCAATTGCCAGTACTCATCTACCCACGCCCGCAAACCCCAGGCCTGACCACAGAGCCCTTGATCTATTAGGAGGCTGTGAGTAGTTCATATTGGTTTGAATATTTGACAACAGACTATCCAGAATGGAATTGCCTTACTGATGGAAATAATTACGTTTTTATAATAACTATATGACGTAATCTTTAAATTTTACATGAGAAAGAAATCAATAAAATATTTCAATATTATACTCAGAATTCATTACATAATAGGTAATAACAGTAGATAGACAGCTATGGCACCTATTATGGAATGGAAGTAAGTTATATTTATATATTTAGGTGATCTTGATACGACATACATTTTGTTTAACGTAATACACATTTCCCACCCTTTTATTGTGGTATTTTCTATTGATTTTTGGGAACACGGTGAACCCACAATTTCGCACTAATGTTTGTGTACAATGAGATGTCCGTGAATATATGAGTAGGCCTACTGAAAATTTGAATTTAATAACTTATTATTTGAGTCCCATTATTAAAAACGTTGGGAAGTTTTAAGTATTAATCCAGTTTTAAGTGATAATGTCGAAGTATAAAGCTTATTTTCTTCTAGTTATTATATATCAGTTTTCCATATATATTATATATTATGCAACTTTGATATAAAATAGTTGCAATTAATGAGAGTAATAAGTTAAGTTGTGTTTTTGAAGTTTGTAGGTTTTTATCAGTTATAGTAAATTACAAAACAGAGTAAACCAAAACCAGCAAAAAATCAAACCCATTCGAGACAAAACATAAAATAAAGCTTAGAGTTGACATTGCCTTGAGAAGTACAGTTTACTGCTCATTGTATTACATAGCAAAAAGAAAAGGCCAGGCATATTTCGTATTCATGCAGACTAATTAAATAGATTTTATTAAATTTGTTCAATACTGTCAGTAAAGGAATTTCCACGTAGCTCCTCTTGCCGACCTCGAGGAGTTCCTAGTTCCCACTGGGTGACGTCACTCGACCATGACCGTATAATTGGCGGGAACGATGGAGACATGGAGACTACCATTCAATATGTTTTTGGCGGTTAAAAATTACAGCTTTAATGTATTGGGATTTATTCCTAATATGGGTTGTATATAGCTTTTTCCAAGATCCATTGTCCAAAGAGTTTCGATGACCCTTGTTGGAGGTGTTGTGCATCAAGTGTAAACATATTAAATTGTTCTACATATTACATGAATTGTATACATATAATATGCAAGTGTGGCGACTAGTTATCATAGTGGTTATTGCGATCCCCTACCGTGTGAGAATCACTAAATCAATCCAGAATAATAACACTGATTGTGGGTCCAGCTGTCGGGCCTGGTATGTGATTTCGTATGTTAATTTTGTGAATTAAAAACTAGTTACAATAACAATCCTGGAGATAAACGGTTAATTTAATTTACCTCTAGCTATGGTTATAATAGCGCAGAACATGTTTAGTTTTTTGTCCCAGACCCCAAAAACACCATTCGTTCAAAACTGTAAATATATATATCTATATACATATATATATATATATATATATATGTGTGTGTGTGTGTGTGTGTGTGTGTGTGTGTGTGTCCGTGGGTGCGATAACTCTCGTAAAAATAATCCGATTTTGACGAAATTTGGTATAAGCGTGTAAAGCAGCATTTATGACTTTAAGTTCGAAAACCAGACAGATCGGACTATCCGAAGGGGTATTTTGGGGGGGTTTTGTACCCCAAAAATGGGTTTTTTGAGTTTTCTACATATAATTTTTGAAAAAGTCAAATTTTAGTTTCCTCCATTAGAATCAGCTTAAAAAGACGCACAATTTGGTGTTTTGACCATTGCTCTACGTCAAATGGTTACAGAGATATTGAAAGTGCTAAACACAGTACGTTGTCCAATGCTATTCTTAAGGAGAATAAGAAAAAAATTATAGCTCGCTTATTTATGAACGTATTCTAACAAAACTTGGTATATGGTTTCATCTGGTTGTGGTCTATTGTTATTTTCACAAAAAACCCGATTTTTACCAATAATTCCCGTAGCAGCAAACCTGCGTCCTCAGCCCCCATGTTATTCTTATGGAGAATAAGTAAAATGTAATGTATCCCTTAATTATGAACATAAATTAATAAAACTTGGAATGTTGGTTCACCTAGTTGAGTTCTATTGATATTTGCATAAAAACCCATTTTTTGTGTTCCTTATTGCAGCAAACCTGCGTACTCATCTCCCATGTTTTTCTTATGGAGAATAATCAAAATGGCATATATCGATTATTTATGAACTTATATTGATGAAACTTGGTATGTGGCTTCACCTAGTTGAGTAATATTGATATTTACAAGAAACCCTATATTTGTTTTTTTGTAGCAGCAAACCTGCGTACTCATCCCCAATGTTATTGTTATAGAGAATAATTCAAATTTGATATATCGCTTATTTGTGAATATATTTTTATGAAACTTGGTATGTGGTATTAAGACTTATATTTTGCATTGGAAATTCGCTGAGTATGCAGGTTTGCTGCGACGGGGGTATTATAAGGTGTCAGTTAATTACGTAAAACTATGATAATTACACTCCAAGAATCCTAAGAAACACCTCTGTACCATTTATGGTAATAAGTGAATACGAATTATGAAGTTTTTCAAATTTTAACAACGGATTTATAATACAATAGACTTTAAAATTAGTTAAACTAAATGTTTAACACAAAGATATGCAAATTTAATTTCAATATTAATCCTAGGTATGTTAGGTCAAGCTTTGTTTTATAGTTGTTGCTCTTATGTTGTTTTTATTTTGTTATGTGGTTGTTTCATGGTCAATCAAAGAGTGTAATTGTGTTAACAATCGAACTATGTTTGAATGTCCAAATCAGATTTTTACTTTTAATTGCATTATAATGAATAAACCCACAGCAGGATGATTATAATAAGTTTTACCGTTAACAGTTGTATTAAATATTACGATATCATCTCGTTTTTATTTATGAGTTATTATCTGTAGGAAAAAAATGCTTCTGTGACATTTGGGAGGGAGGTGAAACGTTAATATGTGGGACAAAAGAAACAGAAATTGTAAGAGTCTTGCAGACGAGAGAAGATTATTGACAAGTTCACTTTAATCTGCAGTCAAAGGACCTATCTTGCTCAGTTTGAAGTGGCGATGAGCACACTTTAAGTGTAGTCACCCACACCACCGCCCACGCTCTCACTGGCAAGAAGGAGGATCCGCTTCCAGTCTAACCTTATTTCATACAATCAGCCGAAACATTTCAAGCAATTTCGAGATTTCATCGTTCTCCGCTCACTGGTTAATTAAACAGTAAATGTAAGCGTGGTAAAATACAATTAACCTATTCTAAAGGAATACTGAAATCATTAATTTTTCCATGTTTACAGCCTATAAAAATGCGGAAGGTTTATAAGAAAATTCTACATACATCATCATAACAAGGTAAAATATCCAATGCGAATATTGAACCTTCTATCTGAACGCTTAAAAAAGTAACCCCCTCCTTTCAGTATGCGAATATTTGTTTATAAAACAAGACTGCTACGAAAACCCTTTCTTAATTATTTAACTATTGTATTATATTGTTTAGTCATGTTAAATTATTAAATCGAGATTATTGAAGTTTAAACAAAATAATATGCCAGGAACTTTATATGCTGAATAATATGTAAGCTATCACATTCCAGTTTTCCGTTATATATAATTTTAGAGGACCGTTTATTTTGATAATTTGTTATATTAGTTTTTATAGTTAGTTGTAATTTATATTTGATAAAACATATTGGTATGCCCACACCACACTTTCCTTCATAATAAAATCCGAACATTACTAAACGAATTCCCTCCTTACCTAACCTATCTCACTACCTTAGCATCTTACTTATCACCATAGCACATTACACCACAGTCTTCTGGCGTTCAGAGCCTATATTGTGCTGAACACAATTAATTGGTGAAAATTCGGAAGTTCCATCAACTCGGTTTATTTTACGTCAGGTTGAAACGCGTCTGATGTCATGAAACAACGTGTAATGGTGATGTGCCGCGATGGTATTGGGACGTGCACCACTTTTTGGTGTATCTCATACATTATCGGATTTTCACATTTTCATATTCTGACAAACATAAATTTATAACATAACATTTTTAATATATCCTAGAAATGCACATGCACACCAGAATTTTATTAAAATTTTTGAACTAATTTGAATTTATACATGGTATGCATAGTTAAATGACATGATGTTGAAGATTTAAAGAGCATTAAAGGAAATTAATTCCACTAGAGATCTAAAGTTAAACGGTTTGTTTACAAATAATATTTTAGGCATGCAAATTTTTTATAAACTAGACGAAAAGAGTGAGTAAAAAATTGAATTAAATAAACAAACATTAAGAGAATATAATTATCAAGCCATGCCGACTCAATAGTAGAAGTTGTATTAGTTAATTAATATTTTAATTATATGTTGAAGGCAGTGGAAGCAATGAATACGTTTAATCAAGTTAACCACAAACAACGTCATTAAAACCCAACAGGCTGCCCTCCCCACCACGTAATACAGTAAACTAAATTAATTGCTATCATGGTAATAAATATCTTAACAAAAGTATTGACTGATCATGGGTGTCAGGGCGTATTTACACTTTTAGCAGTCGTTATTTAACGTTGTAATTGAATTGAATGAGTATACTATTTTATTTAACATACAATGTGATAGTTTTCCTTAAAACACATTATAACAATTATTATAATAACGTTATTGTAATGTAGACAGTACTAAATTATCCCATCCTTAATAACTTAACAAGATTAAATTAAAATCATATACTGTGTCTTAATGTGTATGCTATCTATTGAGATCTTGAAAACTGTCCGAGATATATATTTGGCTGAACCAACAATATACCGTGGAATTTTAGGCAAAATAAAAATCGGGGAGACATAACAAATATTCACTGGCATTCTTCATTGTGACCGAAATTAAAATCGTCCTTAGCTTATTAATGTAATAGACAAATACCTCCGTCGCAGCAAACCTGCGTACTCAGTGAATTTAAAATGCATAATAATGTCTTAATACCACATAAAGCCACATAGCAAGTTTCATAAACATATATTCACAAATAAGCGATATATACAATTTAAATTATTCTCCTTAAGATTAACATTAGAGATGAGTACGTAGGTTTGCTGACACAAGTAACACAAACAATTGATTTTGATGCAAACATCAATAGAATTCAACTAGGTGAAGCCACATACCAAGATTCATCAATATTCATTCATGAATAAGCGATATATAACATTTTAATTCTTCTCCATCAGAATAACATGGGGCTGAGTAAGCAGATTGGCTGCAACAAAGAACGCAAATATGGGTTTTTATTCAAATATCAGTATAACTCAACTCGGTGAAGCCACGTGCCAAGTTTCATCAATATACATTCATAAATAAGCGATGTATACCATTTTTGAATTACTCTCCATAAGAATAACATGGGGGCTGATTACGCAGGTTTGCTGCTCCTGGAATTATCGGTAAAGTTGTTATTATTTTTTCAAATAAGAATAGACCCCAACCAGATGAAGCCATATACCAAGATTCATTAATATATGTTCATTAATAAGCGAGAAATAAAAGTTGTCTTATTCTCCATAAGATGAACATTGGACAACGTACTGTGTTTAGCACTTTTAATATCTTGGTAACCAATTGACGTAGAGTGATGATCAAAATATCAAATCGTGTGTATCATTTACCTGAGTTTTATGGTGTAAATAAATATTTGGGTTTAAAAATAATTATATTTAAAAAGTTAAAAAATAAAATAGATATTGCTTTGCACTTCTATTTCAAATTTCATCAAGATCGGACCATTTTGACGAAAGTTATCGTGCCTACGGACACACATGTATATAAACGGGATAAATAAAATACGACTTACAACGCTAAATACCCCCGTTGCAGCAAACCTGCATACTCAGCGAATTTAAAATTGTACTTCACTTAATGAAGCCAATTACCAACTTTCATCAAAGCATATTCATAAATAAGCGAGATATGACATTTGATTTATTCTCCATAACAAAAAAATATTAGCACTGAGTATGCAGATTTGCTGCATCAATGTCCACAAAAATATGGTTTTTATGAAAATACCCATGGATCACCTCCAGATGAAGCAACTTACCAAGTTTTACCAATTTATGTTAAAAAACAAACAAGATATTATATGATTCTTATTCTCCATAAGAATAACATTAAAACTGCTGAGTACGCTGGTTTGCTGCCAGGGGGACCACAATAAATTGGTTGTGTATTAAAATATCAGTAAACTCCAACCATATGAAGCCACATACCAAGTTTCATTAATATATGTTCATTAATAAGCGAGATATAAAATTTTACTTATTCTCCGTAAAATTAACAATGGACAACGTACTGTGTTTAGCACGTTCAATATCTTGGTAAAAAATTGGCGTAGAGCAATGCACAAAATACCAAATTTGTTTAAGCTGAATCCAATAGTGTAAACTAAAGTTTGGTTTTAAAAATAATTATATGTTAACAGTAAAAAAAAATTTGGGTACAAATCCCCCCCCCAGAAACCCCCCTTATGATGGTGCTATCTTTCTAGTTTTCGAACTCATGAAAAAAATGGTGCCTCACACGTTTGTACCAAATTTCATCAAGATCGGACCATTTTTACGAAAGTTATCGTGCCTATGGACACCATATATGTGTATATATATATATATATATATATATTTATTTATTTATCCACACATATATACATATATATGAATTAGAACGAATGGTGTTTTTGGAATCTGGGGGCCTCAAAACGAAAATTTAACATGGTCCCGGGCCTAGGTCTTACCATGCCGACTACGGTAATAGCTTCTTCCTTACAGGGGAAGTTCACTAAAAGAGGTTAAGAGGTTAAAATTTTGATTCCCAGGGAGCCATCAAGACTTTGGACCGTTTTCTTCTAACAACGTAACACAAAATTCCTACTGGGTAGTAAAAATTAGTCTGATATTTTGTGCAACTGTATTTTAAGTAATTATCAATTTATTTATTGGAATGTGCTTTCCATCGGATGGGGTCTACCGATTTATGTGATGCATACTGCCCCATGCCTACAATCCCAACACAACTGCATGCATCCCTTCAGTTCGCTTCGGTGGGAGCTGGGACAGATTGGTTACAGATTGACGTTAATGAGGCACAGAGTAATTAACAACAGCTGATTGGTTCCCAAGCTACTTGATAGCGTTCATATAAGAGGGTTTTTATTATAACTAGTTATTCTTAAATAAATTAAAACAAACCCGGCATAATAGTATATTTTTGCATAGGGTTTTCAAACCAAAAGCCTTTGTTTTATATACTGTTGACGGAGGGGTTTGCATGGCATTAAATTTTAAAAGATTAATCAAACTTAATTAGGTAATATAATGTTGTTTGAACATATTTTTCCATTTATTTATGTTTAAGGTATACATACACTCTTTTTCCTACGTGGGTTATGTTGTATTTTGAAAATTACATATTACTTTATGTAAACATAATATATATTGTGTTAAAGTTAAATCAGTAATTATTAACAGTAGATCGAAACATTTTTAACAAAAGACAAAGTCATAATCAATGTTCTGCCAACATTTCATAGTTTAACCCAAGCTTATTAGCATATAAAACAAATTATATTACGGACAATTTTAATAAAATGTACACTAATTGTTCTTGTTCTTTACCAACTCACCACAAAGCTTAACTGTAACATATGATTTTCCCACCACAAAAAAGAAAAAGTGTTCCCTTCCTAAATAATGCATAGTTCCTTAATTTTGATGTAAGTTTTACATTACTTCTCAAAATTCAACAACTTAAGAGTTAGCTTACAACGAGTGTATTCTATTATTTTAGTTGTTATTCTATGCTAATGGGATTTGAAGAGAGTTGTATGGATATACAGTGTCGGAGAATAGAGTAATAAAAAGTTTTTTTATGATTCAAGTGGAAAAAAATCTTGCTGATAAAAAAACAGCTTCTAACTGCTAGGAAGTGTTAACGTTCAAAGTCGTTTCTCAGTTCCGTCGTCTGTGGACATTACGACGACTAAAACCGCTGACTTTCAACTTTCAACTTAAGATCTAGTTATGCCTCAACTTTTACTTAAGCAAAATAATAACACCAGTTCAGACCAAAACATTCTTAATAGAATGATTTTAATTAATTATTAACTAACCCTAATCACTAACATTGTGCGTTCTACCTATGAAAGGAAAATACCCCCGTTGCAGCAAACCTGCATACTCAGCGAATTTCCAATGAATATATAACATAACACATTCAAAAACTTAACAGGATTCATAAGAAATGTATTCACAAACAAGCGATATTTAAAATATTAATTATTCTCCATAAGAATAACATTGGGGATGAGTACGCAGGTTTGCTGCAACAAGGCACACAAAACTATGGGTTTTTATGCAAATATCAATAGAAGTCATCTTAGTGAAGTCACATACCAAGTTTCATCCATATACATTCATAAATAAGCGATATATAACATTTTAAACATTTTCCATAAGAATAACATGGGGACCAAGTACCTAGGTTTGCTGCTACAGGAGCCATAAGCGAAAAAATTTTTTTGTGCTAACAACAATAAACCACAACCAGATCAAGCCATATACGAAATTTTGCCAGTTTATGTTCATAAATAAACGAGATATGCATTTTTTCTTTTTCTCCATAAGAATAACATTAGACAACGTACTGTGTTTAGCACTTTCAATATCTCGGTAACCAATTGACGTAGAGCAATGATCAAAATACCAAATTGTTTGTTTTTTTAAGCTGAATTCAATTGTATAAAATAAAATTTGATTTAAATTAAAATTACATGTGAAAACCCCAAAAAACACATTTTTGGGGTAAAAAACCCCCCCAAAACCCCCTTCGGATGGTGCGATTCATCTGGTTTTCGAAATTGTTCAAATAAATGGTACTTTAAACATTTGTACCAAATTTCATTAAGATCGGACCTTTTTTACGAGAGTTATCGTGCTTACGGACACATATATATATATATATATATATTTGTTGCTATCCCTGTCACGTCCATGCATTAGGTTCCCTTCATATACTATGACGTCCGCCGCTTTATCACGTCTGTATACGGAAGTGATAATGCAACCCCATGTTAACTCTCTAAACATCCGTCTGGTAGTTTGCTAATTAATTTAGCTTATTTCCAGTATTAAGTTGAAAAACACAATTTCGTCAATTTACTATTTTTTTATTCTTTGACATAGTTAAAAATTAAATACTTGTCTGAAACGGACGTCATAGTGAGTGTAACCTAAACAGCAATATTCATTTTTAGTTCGGACGTCTGCCGCTAGTTTCGCTAGAATCTAATCGCCGTATACTCACCGCGTATACTTCGAGTTTAAACCGTCGCTTTACTCACGTCCACGATATGGCAACACTGCTCTCGCTACGGAGTTGACGAATGTTTCACGTGTATCGCTTCTACGAGAACTACTACGAAACGGGCCACATGTGGCGGCCGTGTTAGACCTTTTCAGTCAGTCCTTTTGGTTATCACTACTATTATAAAAATTAGGTAGTGTCTGCCTGTCTATTGATACATCATGCCAAAACCCCTGGACCAATTCTGCTTAAATTTTGCAGTTATAAAAATGAGGTGGTGTATGTCTGTCTGTCTGTCTGTCTATTGTTCCATCATGCCAAAACCACTGGACCAATTCTGCTGAAATTTTCCACAAATGTAGTCTATGTACCGAGGAGCGTCATAGGCCTATTTCCGTTTAGAAATATCCTCAGGGCTCTGCCAAACGGGACTTCTAGGTTCCTATGTTATTCATATGGAGGAGAGTTTTATTTGGTTTATGTCACATTTGTGTTTTACTAATTAAATTAATTTAAACAAAGAGCTGTTATAAGTAGTATATCTAACTTCAGACTGTCATTATTTTGCTTACAATTTTTCTACCCTGAATTTTCACCCCGTTTTCAAAGAAGTAATATATTACTTCTCTGTGCCCCGTTGCAAAGCACGGGCATAGCAGCTAGTCTGTTATAATTACTATCCGTCTGACTTTTTATATTTAATTAAAACAGTTTTGTACTTACTTAATTTGTAATATTGTAAAAGTAAATGTATTTGATTGAATTACGATTTTGAAGTTTAATATGTAGCTGAATATTTTAATGGTTTTGTAGATTGGTTAAAAATATGTCTTTAAACCGAATAACATTAACTGACACAGGCATATGATAAGTGATAAATTTAGACCTTAGGAAATTCCTGCGCATTTTTTCAGCTGTATACATTACATACAAAACAGTGACCGCATAGGTATTCAAACGTTCGGGATGGGTCAGTCAGATTTATATGCTTTTATATATCATATTGCATGCAAACATAATTAGATGTTACGTGAGAACCTATATAAATTTTCCTGGGTATTGTAAATATTTATTTTTATCTGATTTTATGAATTTCCAGGTTATAAATAGTTACAATTCTTTCAAATCATTATCGCAGTAGAACACCTGGAAGTTCTGTGCGGGTTGAAGTTCGGACCAAGCTTTAATTTGCTATTTTAATTTTACTATCGGTGATTTTTAAGAACAGGTTGGCCGTAGATAGTAAGGATTTTAACCTATTGTTACTGGTGTTGATGATAAATAACCAAAAATACCTTTAATCTGACAACATGTTTGTCATCTAAGATGAACAAATAATATGAGTAATACAGCTAAAATTGTTCTGATTCCTACAGGTATGTATTTACCTAAGTAAATAATGTATAAAACTATTATGTGCACACTGAGTTTACAAAAAAGGCTTTACATATCCAAATTAAGAGACTTAAATATGTTTGTTTAGTTTTTACTGTGTTCCAATCAGAAAATATCTGTAATAACAGAATAGGAAAGTACGTGTGTATTATAATGTACGACTGTTCATAATTACGGGAATCTCGATTGTGTGCGGATGTTTAGACGTGTGTAAAAGTTAGGCAGACATAAAGGGAAACATATAGTGTTGGGTTGATATGCCTTGGAAATAAAGGAATATAAAATACAAATTGTAACTTGTTATAACTTTTTTCCAATTTAAGTATCAATAACACATCTGAAATAATAATCTAATACTCCAAAGTTCCAAAATGTTTTTAGCAATATATTGTAATGACTGTGGTGTTTTCATTTGTATATCTAAAATATAAGTTCGACCGGAAATACTTTATATTAAATTTAGTATAAAGAATAACATTGTAGCTTCAAGGGTGACTGGGGTGGAGACATAAGGCATTGCCAAGATGGGAATATGCCTATATGTAACACAAATAAATTATCTACCTACATGCAAATTTTCAGTTCGATTGGTTAAGTAGTTTTTACGTTAAAATGGAACATACTGGTCAACAGGCAGAAACCCCCTTTCTTTTATAAAAGTATAGGATGCGGGAAAATACGAGATATTATATTAAACAGTTTTTTCCACTCAACCTTCGCCTTAGTTTCATCTGTTTCCTTTGGCATGCTTATGTTTTATATCGAATTGCAGCAAATTTCAAAAGCTTTAAGCATTTTTCATCTTTTTTGGTAGATTATTCCGCCTATTTTTGTATTACAGATAAAAATCGGAATATCCTCCACATTTAAAACTATTTTTAGCAGTATACGGGTGTCCGGTAACACTGTGGACAAAGGTATATAGATAGCATCATTCCTTCGGTCAAGGCAAATACATTTTATAATATGGGCACGGGTCTCATATGTCTAGTTTTCCCTTTACCTGAATGCAACGTTCGATTTATTATTAAATTCCCTATAAGAAGTCATTGTTGTAAATAGTTTGTAAAATAGCTTGTTTTTGTGCCCTTTATTAGGGTAACAAACTTGAAATGGCCGCCATTTTGAAATTGTCATAGATAATTACTCTATAAATTTTACGGTGGTAGACCCTATCGCTATTAATAGTTGACTTACGTTTAGTTGTTTTCGGTTTCGCCATAAAAAAAACTTTAAAGTGAAACACACATACAGACAGAAAAATGGAAAACTAGGCAATGGAGACCGATTTTCAGGTGATAACACGTGTTTATATTGACCCAAAGAATAATGCTATATACCAGAAATTACTTAATAATGCTTTTTCCAGAGAGGTACAGGACACTCTGTATACTGAGAGTAAGGAGCATCTTTTTACACAAAAATCTGGAATTCCACCGAACGCTTTTTATCATTAAATATACCTCAATGGAAATCCTTAACAGTGTAGCTTGTCAAATTACCAAAGTAAGACTATATTATATGGGAAAAACTCAACATTTAAACATATTTTACAATCATTTTTTTCTTGAATAATCGATATATTCAGTTCACCATTCAGTAATTTGTATTAAAATAGTGTGGAAGATTATAATATTTGTTGTATTTATTGTTGTATTTTTTTTATACAACGAGCCTTGAGATTTAATAGTCGTAAACAATGTTGTTAAGGTTTTATCTTCCACGTGGGTTAAATATAGCACAGTGTATCCTGAGGGCGGCGCAGTCTCTGTTGTCGTCCAAGTTGACATGTGAGTTGTAAATTATCACGCCCTTCAAAGGCCTTTATTACTTGCCGCTCCGCGGCTAAAGTGTCATTCAGAGTCAGTGTTGGTCCTCGCCTTCTGGGCAAACAAAGGTCGGTAGACCAGACAAAAAATTTAGCGCGGGCTAGACACATAGAAACTGAAGCCACGAGCTCTTCCAACCGATCGAGCTATTGCTGTAAGGACTGACCTTACGTTTACCAGAAATACGTGGGGCGTCATTGAAATTACTGATTTAGAATACGATACGACATCAGTAACACATATCTTATTAATGCTATGTAGTGATGCGGGCAAAGCTGTGACGGGTAATAGCTAGTAAACAATAAATAAAATACGTATATACAAAAAAAAACTACTTAAAGGGACAATTGTGAGTTATAATAACAAATGGAGTGGCCTTAAACATACAGAAAAGCGAAGAACATCTGCTCGTCATGTAGGGGGCCGTAGTTAATAATTACTCCAGAACTTCTTAACAAACTAATATAACTGGACTAAACCGAGCAAAACTATACTACATAACACTTTAGTATTTGACTTACTCGGAACTGTAACTTAAAGAAGTAAAAACCTTTTTAAGATCTTAGAGGAAAGCACAATTAAAACAGAGAGATAATAGATTAGCTTAGGTAAATAATGCTGGTAACATGTCAGTATTATTAATTTTATATTGACTCGAATAAAATAAATGTAAATATATTTTTAAAATTAGCTCTGAAACGAATTAAGTCAGACATTATCTTTGCTCTGTTATTAGACATATTTATTTTGATCAAAGTAACTCAACCCAGATCTGAAGCCTCAATTTGTAAATCTGCATCTTCTTTGACCAGACAAAGACACACAATGGAACGTTTTGGATAATGTTTGAGGACGTGGGTGCTGGGGATATATCTGTTGATTTCGAGAATCTGGAATTTCCTTTTCATTTAAGCACTGATAAGGTATTTGTTGACAAGTAAGCAAGGAACGTGATTGGTTGACTTACGCTTTGATAAACAGAGTGGGGAAAGCCATCCCTTTTAAAGATTCAAATATCTCCATCTTATTCCCACAAAATCTCAAAAAGGGACACTGTTAAAACTAAGGGGATACTAAGGGGGAACTAAGGGGATTCAGTTATACTATTTCCAAACTGAGTCATCGCGAATATAAAATATACAAATCCGTACTAATTTAATGTGTAAACAATAAAGTAAAAGTCAGTTGTTAAAAATATTTCTTGGAACAACTGTTTGTTGTTTTTTTTTGTACAATTATTTGTTCGTTCGTTTCATGAAATTCCAGTGAGCAGGAAAGTCCCTGGCCCACTGTAACTGTTTAGGGCGCTTGGGCCCTCTTCAGCCGTATTTGTTTTGGCTATAAGCATACACCATTTCAATCAAATTAGAAATACTAAAATTGTAATACAATGGTTAAACGTATCTCATATAAATTTAACCATTACATGAATCTAAATTTTAATATCTTGCTTAAGTAAGAATTAAAAAAAATTGAAAATTTAATGATTTAGTAACTGACTAGTGGCTTGAAGGGCCGATAACCCCTAACCTTCTCCCAGTAGGAACACAAGTCAGTTCGTAATCAAAGTAGACACAAATGTTTGAATTTAAACAAAGCAGAAATTTTTCAAACCCCATGCTTTTCTTATGGGGAATGTTTTACGTTATTTCTCGTTTGCTGGTAACTTTTTAGAAATATCGCATATATTTACTTTAAAATGTTGCTTACAGAATTACATATAAAGATTAAGTTTATTATATTGTTTGGGAATTTCACCCATTTTCATTCACATATTTCAGGAGTATACTTCTTTCTTTACCACGATGAGCAAATTAACATGATAAACCATCATGGTACTTTTATTTTACATCAAAAAATGAAAATATTCCATATAGCGAATATTCTACACTGACATTGCGGTAACTAGCTGTTACCCGTCGGTCGCGGCTTTGCGCACGGTCACTAAACGTTATAAATTTTAAAGTAATACCACAGAGAAACGAATCTATAGATTCCCTTGTCTGTGGTAATACTAACGTATTACGATCATGAGTTAAAAGTTAATACACATTATTAGAATATAGGTTAAACATTTTGTTACTAGGTACCGCAATTTATTAACAATATTGATCAAGGAGTAAGACTTATCATGGTATGAAATTTAAGGATTTTTAAAACGGCTTGTAGGCTTGTGTTTGATTCTAGTATATTACCTACTACATTCTAGCGTAATTCATCCAATACAGACTAATGAGCATAAGATCTATTTATTTATCAACGACCAAAACCAACACATTAATAATAATTACAAAGAATATGGCTTATATGCTGAACAAGTAAAATACTGGGTACTAGATAGCAATACAAACATATTAAATGCATAAATACAGGTAGAAACTATTAGTTTTTGCAAAATTCATTATCAATATTTATGAAAAAATAATAAGTATATATAAAATGAAGAAATAAGTACAATTTAAAACGTTCTTTGTTTAAAATTCATTGTTGGTGATGGCGAATTAATGTTATTTAAGGATTTTTTCCGGACATTTATCTTCACTTATTAGTAAAAACAAAGTTTTACTAATGAGCGAAACTTTTTTTGTATTTTCTTGATTAGTGTGCAACTTTGTTTTTACTAATAAGTGATGGAAAATGTCCGTAAAAATTCCTTAAATATCATACTATCATATACGTCTCGCCAAAATTCCAACGGAAGGATCCCTAGAAAATAGGCAACGTCGATCAGTGGCACATCACAGTAGTCTAAGCCATATCTCATTCCCACTACACGAATGGGGGTACTTTGGGGGTTCCTTTCTCAATTCCTGTCATATATGTTGGTGACTGGTGATTCATAGATGCTGTAATATTGCTCACTGTTCTGTAACTAAACAATCTGCGATTGTTTAAGGCGATTTATTGCAACATTTTAGTAACTTTGGTGGTAGCTAGGCTATCTACATATTTAATTCCGTAAGCGAATCGGTCCTCACAATATATATTGAGCTATGAAAAAGTTAAGTTAGGTTATGACGATTTATTTTAAAGCTTGAGGGCCAAGGACGGTGGGAAAAATATCAGAAATGTCAAAAATTACGGTGGCTACGCCTCACTAGACTTCAAATATCCAATGATTTTCTACTGGAAATATCACTACAGTGTTTTTATTAATAAGCAAAATGAACGAATGATCAGCGGTGATCCACTTACACAAAACCCATATGTTAGGGGCTATAGCACCTGTAAGCCGCTTGTTTAATTTAATTTTGCCATTGTTAATAAGGAAGGTTTTATAACATTTTGCACAAAATTAACGGCATGCTAATTTTGGTTGCAATTTGATGGAGATTCTGAAAATGAGGATGGTATCATTTATTGTCTTCCAAGACAATTCCGATTCTCAAATTGTTACATCTGACTGAAACATTCTGATGACGATCTGCTTGAAGTACTCTGCTTGAAGAGGGCTCCACCCCACAGGCTTTTAAAATCAGACTTATCACCTCGCACCTACTATTGGACTTATGGCTAAGAAGTTCGGATGGAAGGAAGCTAATATACTCAAAGTAGACATAGGCATACTCCTGATCAAAATATGATTTAGGCCTCCACCCCTCTGGCCTTTATTATTCCCATGTTAACTATCACAACCAACTACAGAACAGATAATTCTGAAATTCCACTCAATGAATGTCCGTCTCCCGTTCCGAAAGTTCTATGGGGCTTATCCACCCCACTGGAATTATACGCAGTTATGTTTAGTAACAAACGTATAATTCTGGAATGATGGAGCTACAATTTGGTATGAAGATAGGTACATGATAATATAACCAGGCATCTAAAAGAAGCCCTGTAGAATTATCCTAATTTAAGGGGTTGCCATGCAAAGTCGGAGTAATTTTGATTTTCAGTTATGTTATATGTATCGACCCCATGATAAAAAACCAAGTTTTCGAACTCGTTCTATTAGCCCTTGTGCGCTTTCCGCCATCTTGAAAAAATCGTCTAAAAACAGTATGGTACCTGTTTTCTATTTCCTTAATGCTTACAGTGTGTTGTAGGTAAAAACAATATCTTATCAGTTTTAAATATTATAAAATACCCTACAATAAACATACATAATACTGGAAAATAAGACTAATAGGAACGGAGTATCATAGGTATTAACTCAGTACAAAAGTTGAAAAATAGATAAAAAACAGGACTTCATCTCATTTCAACTCAACTAATTAATTGTCTATATGGTGCACGGTAAAATGTGTAAGGAGTTAAATTGTAGAAAACAATATTTCCTAAAAACTTCATATAAATTAATGTAACATGAGTCCAACAAATGCATTAAAACAAACGGTCCAAATTTAAATAAAAAGATAAAAGATGGGAAAGTATCAAGTAAGCCCGGCTTTCTTAAATATACCTTATTGTTGCTTACGTTTAAGGTACAATATATGTTATTTATGCTTCTTAGATGACATGTTAAATACTGCATTGAAATAAAGTTACGTCTAGCTTGGACATATGAGGAAAAGTATGTTAAAGTACGTTAAGTAAAATAGTTAATGTTAAAATTAAGTTAGGATAGTATTATCGGTCCGTACAAATACGAAATCACGATATAGTAAGGTAAGCAGTTGAACACATTAAAACACGAGATCTTATTCCTTAAGCTTTCTTAAAACTTTGGCCGAATCTAGCAAGTACCTTGTTGAGTTAATTTTAAAATTCAAATAATCATACGTATTAAAATGAGCGGCAGAGAACTACCCATCCACACTATTGCTAATCTATCCCGTTCATCTTCACTCGTCTATATTCGGCAAAGGCAATTTTACCACTTTAGAATATATTTAATATCAATTAAACATTGTAAAATGATCATAAATTTAGTTTAATTTCAGTGGCAGTCAGTTTATATCGTTTTGGTCTTTGTTTTATGCCATATACGATATAAACTAAAGCCAATACTACTTTGACATTTTGTACACTTATTGTTTAGGCATGCTGTGGAATGACTTTTCGCCTCTATTCGGCTTACTACCGTCAGTGTTACAGTCTACTTTTTTCAATAGAAAGAAAAATCACTTATTTGATTTTAAAACATTTGTTTTGGTTGTTTTTGTTGATTTCTTCTTTTATTTACGAAAAATTGCATAATTTTCTCGCCTTTCCCAAGATCCAAGCACCGTGAACCGAGCTGTAACAGCTGAATCTTTATATTAATAGGCAAGCACATAACTGTCCCTCTTTTGTTCTTAGCTTGTGTGCACCGTAGGAGAAATTCACGCATACCATTAGAAAGGTATTGTCCTGTAGTTGAGCAGAATCCCATTACAATTTACATCGGCCCTCAGGGCTACGCCCCACAGCCTTTCAAAGTTTCAATGTTAATTGGAGAACAGTAATTGATTGGATTGTATATTTGACAGCTATTGATATAAAAAATTCCAGCAGACAGCATGAAAAAATGTTTTAGACATAACCCCTATATTAAACGGCTAAGGAAATTTGTGTAGTACCTATTCCTCGGATATGCGGCATCGAACAAATTAAACTTGGCACACTTATCTAGAACTATTAGCGGATGTGTGAATGCAAATAATTGTGTGTTTGGGTGTGTAGGGCTATGCCCTTTTGGCATTCAAAGTTTACATGTTATTGTTGCGAGTCAAATGTTCTGATTTTTAAATAATTGTTTTCGACATTATCCTTATAGGAACTTTTGCGATCTGCTTTTCGTTATTCTTTTCATTTAATGTAATGCAAGAACAGATGATTCATAAATAAAAACTATTACTGACTACTGGAATGGTAACACCCTTCTCTTAACTCCTTCTCCGTTTTAACTCTACATAAAAAAATAAACCTGTTTGTGAGGGGGGGCGGGAAGACGGACGGGAAGTTGATGAGGTGGAGAGTTTTCAGGCATAACTGATTATTGGAATAGTAATGTCCTTTTGCTATCCGTTTTAACTCCACTTTAAAAAAAATAACTGTAGGTAATGATGGGGGAGGGGGAGGGGGAGGGAGAGAGAGATGAGCTTAACAGAACCCGCTAGGTATTAAACTTGTTTTCATATATTCGTCAAATTTATAATCAAAAAATATTTGGTCGAATTTTGACTATTGGGCGGTCTCTAGTATTTATTACTATTTAACATGAAGTTTCATGTGCTGCATTCTAGGATAAACGTTACAAACTCACTCTATGATTAATGCTAACATTAAAAATCAGAGATATGTTCATATTGCGTTTTCTTTCCAGTATTAAACATGTGTTCTTGTTGATAAACTGTGTTTACTCTATTCAGCTGTTTGATCATACAGGTCAAAACAATTCTTTGTCAATATTAATTTTAGAGACAAATTATGAACTTTAAGAGCGACTAGGGCCATTCCTTTATATCCGTTCTTTATGAAATTTGGGCACAAAATACTTCATAACAACGAAACCAAATATATCAAAATCGGTTGATAACTGAAGGAAGAGTTTCAGTCACAAAAATCCCCTAGCGTATTAAATAAATAATAGATTGTACATTATATTTATATCTGCAGGATTCTTTTGAAATATTACAGACGAATAATTATCAAGCTTTGACGTAACAAACTATTAAAAAGTTGCGCAGCATGCAAAACTTTTGAAAAATGTTTACAATATCTGGGGTACAATTGAATTTTGCGCGTTTGTATAAATGATGAATAACATGTTGAGATGTTTTCTAGGATGTTATGTTTTCATAGCTAGAAATAAACGTATTACTGTAGCGCTCTTTGTCGCATTTCTTCCTCTTAATTTATTTGGAAGCAGATAGCACAGTGTAGTGCAAAATTATTATAATTTAAAATTTGACAGTCAATGTTCAAGTGCTTGTGGTACTTACATAATTTATTTTTTATTAAAGAGCTTTATTATCCTTTATGAAGCTTATAACTTCATGATGAACACCATACAACACATCTGGCAGCATCCTGAAGAACAAATTATATTACAATGAGTTCTCGTGGTAGTAAAATATGTAGTTTTTTTAATAACTGATATGCCAAATCTATTATGCTTGAAAGTGGTTCAGAGACGTACTTTACCGTAATGTTTGGTAGTGAACATCTGGTAAACGGGCAGCTTTTATCTAGTGTTACTCTTGTTGTAATAAGTTAGGCATATCAACATTTTATTAATACAAATATGTTATGAAATTGCGAATGACGTTAAAAAAACACAAGTAGCATAACAACTAATTCATAAAACAAACAACTAAATGTTCAGGTAACAAAATTAAGATAAATTCACTTTATTGACAATATAAAAATACTAGTAGCCCGTCGCGGCTTCGCTCGCTATCATAGTGTAATACTATGTTTGAAACGTTAGATAAATTTGTTAAAGCACCTGGGGAACCAAGCTTTGATTGAAAAGCCAGTCAGTTGGTTCAAAATGCCATCAAAGCCAGTCAGTTGGTTCAAAATGCTTATCTTCTCGGTTCCTATCCAAGGCAAGCATATTTATGTTGCTTATTTGCTCGGTTCGTTTTATTTTGGACATCTTCGCTTTATATTCAGTTATTCTATCTTATTCTAACCTAATGATCTGTACGTTACATTAAATTTATGTATACATTGGTTCTAATAACTATTCTCACAAAAATCACATGCTGATACTTCACCAAGTGAGTATTATTTTGTAAACTTGTTTACGTACAGATTTGTAGGTTCTTTTATTGTTATTTACAAAATCTTAACCCTAACCACATTGGTGTTTTTTTTTTATCAACTTTTCATACACAACTATATTTTTCCAGGGATGAGGCGTAATTATAACTTATTTATTAACAAAAAAATTCTATAGCTCCAACATTTGGCGAGCTCTAACGTATTTTTGGAACAAGAGTAGGCAAAGGTAGTGGTTTTATTCTCATGTATTAACTATCTTCTTAAAAAATTTACTATGTTCAATCTAATAACGGTCAGTGTTGTTAAAACTTAAATGTTAAAGGCCAACAGAGCAAAAAATTAAATAAGGGGTGGAAAGTATATGCCTATTTATCCTGCTTATGGTGCATTCGTTTTGCCTGCTGTCTTTCTACCAAATACTTCTTCAATCGGTTTGGTAAATATATGATTAACATGACAATCTCAAGGTCATTAATAGGGCCAAGCCTCATTGGAACGGGAATATGGCCATAACTGTTTTTTGGGATGGATCTATCTTCTTCCAAATGTCCGCTCAATTACTCATGTTATTCTATATTGTTTAATATAGGCCTACCATAGTGGAGTAGTAAAATATGTGTTTAATCCATTCTGTGGTAAAAAAATTATTAGCTGATTAAATGCTCATTAGAACAAATATGGTGCATTCTCCAGTGAAAGGTCGAGTAACCTGTACACATAAGACCACTTTGGAGCAGTAACGGACAATAGGCATAACGCTAATGATGTACGTAACGATTCGCATAAGCATAAAAGTTTCCTGACCCACAAGAAAATTGTCAAAAAGATTTATTTTATTTAGTTGTCTTTTTTTGTGAAACGCGGAAAAACTTTGTTCATGAACAGACAGATAAACAAAATGTAAATATCTCCGCTGCATACAACTGCACTGCTCAAAGTGATGTAGAAACAAAACTTATTTTATTTATAAAGATACATTCCTTACTTGTAACATCTGGTATTGCTAATAACCTGTCCATCATGTATTAACAGCTGCAATTCAAATAAAGTTATTCTCAATGTTAATCTTTAGAGCAAAAAACGAAATCTGAGAGCAGTCCGTGCCTTTGAGAATACAAATATCGAAAATTAAAAACCTTATTGTAAAACTAAGAACTAAGGCGAATTTTTTGATACGTCAAACATTAAAACTGGTCAAGAAATAAGGGAGGGGACACTCGGGTATAAAATTCTGTAGCGAAATTTGTAAGTCCAAATTTCGTTAGTTTGGCAAATCGCAGGATGATGGGAGACGGCTCAAATTAAAGGTCTTGATCCCAGGGACTCGGGAAAAAAGCAGTATTTCTACAATCGTTTCAGCAAACGAGAAATAACATAAAACATTACCCATAAGAAAAGCATGGAGATTTAAAAACGTATGTTTTGTTTAAATTAAAACTTGTGATTAAGTGTCAACTTCTATGAACTGACTTGTGTTCCTACTTTTGACGTTTTATTTTACTTAGCAAGTAAATATTAAAAAAATCAAATGAGGCAGAAAAAATTAGAACAAGGTTAGAGGCTATGGCCCGTTCAAGCCTCTAGTTGCATATAATGATGCTATTTTGTATCACTCTTATAATTTACTTACGGACAGCCCAATAAAATACATCAATAAACCCATGATAATCTATATAATTATGATAACTTCAATAACATTAGAACAATGCATGAAGTTCCGTAACTATCATAACAATTCACAGAAGAAAAATACGTGTACAAATATTAAAAGTTGCAAATTCCCACGAAGTAACCACTATTAAAAGAATGCGCTACTATTACAAGAACGTAGCTTCACTGGCAAGAGCATATAGAAAGTAACAATATTATGAGCACGTCAAATAACAAGTAACTTGTTAATACACATAATACTGCAAGATAATACAGTATATTATTGTATTGCATTGTTTTGTTTCCAGGTTTTAAGTATAATAAGAAAAATATAATTATTGAAAATTAAATATCTTTACAAATAATTCTGAAAGAAAAATTTGTAATTCAAATTTTCGGGACTTTGGCAAATTGCAGGATGATGGGAGTCGTCTCAAATTAAAGGTTTCGATTTCAGGGACTCGGGAAAAATAGCAGCATTTTAAAAAAGTTACCAGCAAACGAGAAATAATGTAAAACATCCCCCTTAAGAAAAGCATGGGAATTTAAAAACGCCTGCTTTGTTTTCTTGAAAACATGTGATTAAGAGTCCACCTTGTTTACAAGCTGGCATGTTACTACTTATGTTATTTTATTTTCTCGGTATGTAAAGAGAACGAAATTAGTTCAGGAGCAAGGTTATGGCCCCTTCCAGCCACTAGTTAAACTATAAAGCTATTAAACCTTCATCTCTTCTTAGGTTTGTTTGGCAAATAATATACTTTTTATTCTTAATCATATGTGCACCTTATGCAAGATTTTCAATTTGTCAAATCTGACAAATTGAAAATCGTCACGATGAGTTTGGTTGTGCTGGCAAACGAAATTTGAAGAAGAACGCCTATTTCTAAGCCTATTGTACGCAGTTACAAAAAGGTAAGAGTGGTCGGACCAAGATTTATGGCAGGGGCCACCGCACCTCGTGGTGTGGGCCCCTGCCATCGCGTGGGCGATGAATTGAAGAACGTTGTGAGGGTTGTTAATGTAAGCAACGCACAGAACGTTCTACCAGCAAACGATGAAGACGCTATTCTGACAATGTCACTCATTTTGCAGTATTATTAACAATAAGACACAGCAATGGAAAATTAAAACAGCTTGGGATTACTGTTTAATAATAGTTACATATATTTGTAACAGTTTTTAATTTTTTTGTAGTTTTATATTTGATGTAGCAGTCATAGCTGAGTGAGTGGAGGACTGGCCTACCAGCCACAAGACCCGGGTTTAATTCCCGGTGAAATTAATATGACTTATGAAACTCAGACTGATACTCAGAAAGCACGTTAAGCGTTAGTCCCAGTTACTTAAGTAGTCGAAATGCCATGTCAGAGGCACTAGTAAGACCTGAAAATTCTGACAACAGACCTTGGCCAGAAGGTTATTTTACTTTAATTTATTTTAAAATGGGACGTTATATTTATTTTTGAAACCTGTTTCATGTTATCAATGAAAAATAATTATAGCACTGACACTTATTTTGTTTTATTTGTTAATAACGTGTTATTAACGTACATTACGAAATTACGTAATTATACGTAATTTTACGGTAAATTACGTTCCAAATTAATTGTTATTGTACATGGAAATAAAAACCTTTAGAAAAGATAAATATTTGCTTTAAATATTTGATTTAAATATTTGCTTTCAGAACTAAATATCTCAGTAATTTAAAGTTTTTCCGTAAAATGAAAATCTATTTTTCGTCATACTGCTTCAAAAACAACTGTTTTTGACAGATGCGTTGAGATTCAAAAGTTCTTCTTTTTAGTCTTTGGATAATAACATATGTTTTGATGATCATTATCGTACTAGTACTAAAAAGATCATTGTTGATGATACTTTTGATTCGAGGTCGTCATAAATCGATTAAAATTCATTCGATTATAAATAATCGAAACATTCATTGTTATTATCGAAACATTCATTGTTGTATTGTTATTATTTTTGCGTTCGAACAACCGATTGATTCGAACCACAATGATTGGTTTGAAGTGATCGACTCAACAACCGATAGATATGAATGAACCGAAGTTATGCATGTACAACAGCTGATTGTTTCAAGAGACAAGCTGAAAGAAACATTTTAGGTTATGAAGACACAGTACGTAAATTTTACTTTTGTTTTTGTTTAAACCTTAAGTTTTTTGGCAGTATGACGAAAAATACAGTTCGTCACTCGGATCAAAAGTGTCTTTTTAATACTCGCTCATTTCCCAGCCTCGGCTTCGCCTCGGCAGTTAAACTGGAGCTCGTATTAAAAAGATCCACTTTTGAGCCTAGTTACGAAATATACTATTATAGGATTTTGTATCTATAGTAAATAAGTTGTTTATTGACAGACAGTAATGTTAAAATAGGGTTTTATTATTCCTGTACTTTAATATTTCAAAGTATTAAATAGTTATACGTTTTAGAAACGAATTTCATATTTTAAAAATAAAAGTAAAACTGGCAACGTTGCAGGACGTCATAAGACTTGACTTTATAAAACAATATACTCAATGGACGTAGCAAACGCCTTAAAGTAAAACGTATACCCGACGGAAGTGACAATACTGTGAAGTAAACGGACGTGATAATGCATATACATTGTAACGAAAAATCCGGATAAAAATCTTGAATAATTTTCCACCTATAAATAATCTGATATGTAATTCGTGAACGGTAACGTGTATTTACCAATATACTTGAGCAAAACCTTGATATACTCCAGTGGTTCTAGGGGACGTGACAAAGCTGTATTCTAAACGGACGTGGCAAGAATAGAAGGCTGTATATATATATATATATATATATATATATATATATATATATATATATATATATATATATATATATATATATATATATATATATATATATATATATATATATATATATATATATATATACAAATTTGAACGAATGGTGTTTTTGGCATCTGGGGACCTCAAAATGAAAAGTTATCATGGTCTCGGGCTTAAGTCTTACCAAGAGACCTACGGTAATAGCTTCTTCCCTATAGGGGAAATTCGCTAAAAGGGAAACCCATTAAAATTGTTATTTGCATTACTGCACGAAGTAGCATTTTGTATTAAGTTAATACAAATAAAAATGCAAATAAAACTTATATACTGAATACGTTTGTCAAATGTAAAGGGTGTTTTACATAAGGTGTCTCAAACACATTTCAGACATACCAAGTAACCTAAATGAAGCATGAAATAAACAAAAATGTTTACGTTTTTCCTTGGATCTATTTAGTGGGAAGAAATGTTATTTCATCCTTCTAGATCAATTGGTTTGCCTGCTAACTGTTTGAGACACCTTTCGTGAGCTACCCTGTATATTGTTAACATTAATCTAAAACTAATAATTTACCGATTGGGATGATATTCTAATAGTTATCGAAGTGATTTGTAAAATCAAAACAGACGTTTCAATATGAAAGATTTTACTATAGAGAAATCTAAAGGAATTATTTAATAGATTCCTCGTTAGTTTTCTCACAGATTTTTGGACAAATAACTAATGTTATTTAAGGTATTATTGCGGACATTTTCCACAACTGATTAATAAAAATACGTTCCACGATGTTTCGGGATCTGGAATCTGCTCCCGCCTGTAGGCGAAATAAATACCCAGAACATAACAAAACTAGAAGCTCAATCCGCGCAAAAATCACAGGAAAGCTAAATCAGAGAACTCTAAAAATAGTCAAAACACTAAATATAAAAAATAAAATAAAAAAGTCATACATCCACAATCCACAATGTCATAAACTCACCATCTTCAACAATGAATTTTAAACAAAGAAAATAATATGAAGTCGCACTATCTACGTTACTATGACTTGCTACACCATTTGGGCTTAGAGAGACTGATTATTGGTCCGCCGCTAATGGGGCTGACTAATTACTCAGCTGATCATCTGGGCCTGTGACCCGTTAGCCTGACTGTAATGAGCCATTCACTACTATTTGTTATATAACAACCACATAAATTAATTGTTTAGTTTACGTAAAAATTATTTAGGTGAATACAAATAAACATATCCATCTTTTGTATGGCTGTTAGTGGAATCTAAACTGCGTAGCTATTTATTCTCGGATCAAAGATTTACCCGTTTGTAGCTTACTATGGTGACCAACAGTGTATGGTGGTTCAAAAACAGCGGGACACGTCATCATCACAAAGCTAATAGCCATAGGTGGGTGATTGGTTATTAAACCCTGCGGACCAAAGCCTTCTGCTTAAACCACTACACCAGACAGCTTCATGAAATTAATTTCAATATATAACAACATCAAATAACCGTACGACGTTAAATATTTACAGGCACAGTTTTAATTTGCTGCATAGAAACGATGATTCTTTGATTCGCTTTTGAATGTATATATCTTAGAAAATATATTTACTTGAAGTTACCCCTCAGAAGATATGGTTTAGAATTTTTGGATAGTAAAACCAAGCATATATTGAACTAACAAAACAATTAAATTGGTATAGCAATAATATTCAAGGATAGAGATGAAATGGAAACTGGCCAACCAAGTGTAATGCTTGGCCCCTGTTATGCATTGCAAGGGAAGAGTCTCCGCTATTAGTGTAACAATAGTGTAGTTACAAAATAGCTGCACTATGTGTTAATGTGTTTTTAAGTAGAAAGAAAGTTTATGACTGAATGCCGTGTTTACAGCCGAACAGTGTACGACTATAACCATGGTGTCTTGATGGTTATGATGTTCCAGCCAATAATATAACTTTATAACACCCACAATCACCCGTACTCTTACCTGTACTGGTTCTATGTCTTTACATGACACGTACAAGCTTGCGGAGCTCCTTATTCGAATCGACGGCTTATGGAAATAAAAGAGTTACAAGTTTAAAAGTATGTCAAAATCTTAAATATACATAACGAGTTTTTCGTAGATAAATAAAGCCTAATCATAAGGCTTATTCATAATTGGAAATACGTAAATGATCATAATTACGTACATAATGGGACTTCTCTCAGCAGCAACATTTACATAAGATTTTATTTTGATTAGTGATTCAGTAAGATGGTATGATACAAGTTTTCATACACATCTTCCATAATACAACTCTAAATCATCCAATCCTTATAAAACTCATTTATTTACAAAAATTTTAGTTTTTCCATTATCATAAATATATAAATAAAAAAATATGGCAATATTATCCATAGATTTGTGATCGATTTTATTGGATTGTCAACTGTTAATAAAAAAAAACTACAAATTCCAAAATAATGTTAAAAACCACCTACGTGGTTAAAACCCCCTCACCATGACAAGCTCAGCTAAACATCTCAAAGCTAAGATCTAAAACTTTGTATTAAATATGATAAACCTTATTTTTTGTCGAGTTTGTAATAGGTCGGTTTGTAATAATCATCATAAAGTGCAATTTGATACTTATTTGATAACAATTTTAAATACACCACAGGTTACTTTTTGGTCTAAATTATCAATAGGTGTCACGTTTTATTGGGCTAAACAATCTAAATATCCCAACCACTTCCACACCTTTTCCTCTCTAATGTATAATAAGTTATGAACTGAACTGCACGAGGTCTAGTTTTATATCTACCTCACTGTTATATAGTGTACTCTACCTATAAACTATGTAGGGTTATAACTAATCCTAGTGTTAGCGCCTGCTGCTCTCGAGATGCGAGTCAATATACACAAGAGTACTGCGGGATGGATAACAGCAAGCTCCAGTCTAGAAGGGCTTTTAATTTAATTTATTGGATATTTTTATTATCCAAGCCAGTGTAATTTTTACACAAACGCCATTTACACACACGTTCCAACCCTCTCATCTGAGGCGCCTGCAGCTACGCGTGTTTCTACCAATTGGATTTATTGTAACATTTACGTCTTATTCTTCCTCAACTAGATATTTTAAGTAATTGATTAATGTCTCAACAATAATAACTGTAGTACCTACATATTCCAGCACATCAAAATGTTTTAATGAATTTAAAAATTACGATGCATTTTAATTTGTATGTTGGAGAAATATTTCTGATATAAGAATTTTGTTGAGTGGATTTGCTAATTTTGTCTAAAATATGACTGAAAAAGAATGATTTTGGATAGTCCGTCGAGACGGCATGGAACTTGAATGTTAACGTATATGAAGTGTTTGAAAATTCTCTTCTGTTAACTCCTCCTTAGTTGCCATAAAAGCCATCGCCTCGCAATCAGTCTCATCAAAATAAGGAACGCATAGTGTTTACCAATGGCATGGATTATGATCAAAGGCTCTATTCATGGTACGTCAGGAATAGAATAGGGACGTCAGAATAGGGACCTTAGCAGCAGGTTACCAAGCTACGTGTTATATGGCTACCTACTTAACAAGTTGTTGTTACTAGTGGGCCTGTGACTACCCAGGAAGGATTTTACTGTGGACCCACCACCTAACAAATCCACTGCCCCTGTCAAAACATCTATTTTAAAAGGAACAATATATTTCATTTAAACAGAACCATATTGTTGCATTAACTCTAGATATTATTATTTCCATCATTTAGGTTTAAGCATTTTCAAGGAATTTCAAAGAATAAATTAACCTATATAAGTTAGGGTTAAAACTAACAACATTTTTGTTTGTACATATTCCACGATTTCTTACAGAAAAAAACAAAATAGATAAAAATCATTTGGTAGTAGTGGTGAAGAGAATTCAACTTTAACCAAATTAATGTTCAAACTACTGAAGGAAAATAATTATTGCCTGAAAAGAAGTGGCTTTATGTAGTTTTGGCTCTAAACGAAATGTAAAATAAATGTCTCTATTGACATATATGTACAATGATTACACTGCATAGAAAAAGTCAACAAAGGTTTTGCGTTTTTATTTTGTTCATCACCCTTTGTTTTTACAACAAGTAAAAAATCATTGTGGAAAGGTATATTTTAAAGCGGTATTAGCTTAACTTATTTAATTAACACGTGAGAAATATGACAACTGAATAAATATGAATAAATATATAAACTAAATAAATATGAGAACTGCGCCCCCATAAGAAATATTTTGTTTATATTTTAAAGAGATTGCATACTATAAAAAAACCTCACATTAAGCATAAATTAAGTTACGATTACACTTTTAAAGTTGTTACCTTTATGGAAATTTTATATTTCAAATATATAAAAAATATATAATTATATATTTCTTGGTATGTATTATTGATATATTTTAAATACACATATTATGGGACGCAGTAATATATTAAATATATCTCATATGTGTTAATTATTTATTATAAATACATTTTAACACTTCACTTCACTTTGGTATTACACTGGAGTCACATAAACGGAGTAAAATTAAAGTGTCCAGGTCAAAACCGGAAAACGTAAACGTGAAATTGTTTTTCCTATAGGCATGGTGTATATAGCTTTAAATAGTATGGCAATATGCGCGATTAATGTACCATATTTGGATTTTTTATAAATTTTCCAATCATTTATTAAATTATTTAAGTTAAAAAGCTAGAAAACCACGAATGGCCATATTAAATAATTTCATGAGGGAACAAGATAGTTATAACCAGTAGAAACAAGTTGTTAGATAATCCTAGTTCAGCAAATTAAATCAGGAAAATCAAAATGGTGGAATTAAGTAGCTAGGTGGTGGTTAACCCTTCTTCTGCCAAATGTAAGTAGACGCTCCTCATTCGTGTGGCAGCTCCCTGGTCGTCTACCCACGTTTCCTGGTCTTCACCAGACTTCCCTTCACCTGAAGGTACCGTCAACTTTATATTATATAATATGTCATTTCAGGAAATTAGTAATAAGTCTTGTCTATAGTGTAACAAAATTTATTTATTCAATGTACATTTCAGCATATTAGGACATGGCATTAGTTGGTATAAAATAATTGTAACAAAGTATTTAAGTCTATTTAATGGGGAAATAGTAACGTTTTTTTTTTCTTATGTAAAATCAGATTACTACAACAAAGACTGTGCTGTTTTGTTAATAGGGCTGACGAGTACGGATGAGTAACTCCTAGAATGGATTCTAATCGACAAATTCCATTTGTTTTCCCAATAACCTTTTTATCAATGTAAAAATTAAAACTAGTTGGGATTAATTCAATTAAATTTCAAATTCAAGTTAATTCAACTCAATTTTTAAATTCAAAGTATGCTCAGTAGGGTAAAGTTTTATTTTAAGAATGTATGTGAGAAATGTTAATTTTAGTTTTCTTCAATAAACCATAATTTGTACAATAAATGCAGAAGTAATTATTTTAAGTTAAATCCTTAACGCTAAGTTTGTGCCGTGCCAGTGCTGTAAAATTATAGTAAAATGGTTAAAGGTATCAGAGCACTGGGGTTGAAGGTAAAGTTGTTATCTAACAGTGCGTTAGGCAGATTTAATTTTGAGATTTTAAAATGATTAGGTAACAACGACGGTACATTAAACTTCAAATAAAATATGCCTTCACGAAAACAATCGGACAAACAAGGCAAAAATTAAATGTCTTACTAAGGGTGTGTCCTGCTCTAAACAAATGTATAAAGAACCACTACTTTGCAGGTTAGTTAAGAAATATTTATGTTTAAAAATATGTACGTGTCCGGGTAAGACCCCCGTAGGCCTATGGGTCTAGCCGGTTTTACGGTAACACAATTCTAAGAGTTTGTATTTTGTGTGTTCGTAGCTCCTGTCCTCCTAGGCTACGGAGCCTAGTGTTGAAATCACTGTCTCTCCACAATACCAAATACCCCCGTAGCAGCAAACCTACATACTTAGCGAATTTCCAATGCATATAATATTATCTTAATACCAAATAAAGCCACATACCAAGTTTCACCAATATAAATTCATAAATAAACGATTTATGACATTTTAATTGTTCTCTATAAGAATAACATGGCGCCTGAGTATGCAGGTTTGCTGAAATAAGGAACACTAAAAATGTTTTATTTTATAAAATATCAATATAACTCAACTAGGTAAAGCCACATACCAAGTTCTATTAATTTATGTTCATAATTAAAGGAGATATAACACGTTACTTATTCTCCGTAAGAATAACATGGGGCTGAGTATGCAGGTTTGCTGCTACGGGAACTATTGGCCAAAAATAGGTTTTTGTGCAAATATTAATAAACCACAATGAAATTAAGCAATTTACCAAGTTTCGTCAGGTTAAGTTGATAAATAAGCGAGATATACCATTTTTCTTATCCTCCTTAAGAATAACATTGGACAACGTACTGTGTTTAGTACATTCAATTTCTCAGTAACCAATTGACGTAGATCAATGATTAAAACATCAAATTGTGCATCTTTTTAAGTTGATTCCAATGGGAAAAATAAAATTTTACTTTTTCAAAAATTGTATGTAAAAAACTCAAAAAAACCATTTTTGGGGTACAAAACCCCACAAAAATACCCCTTCGGATAGCTCGATCCGTCTGGTTTTCGAACTTAAAGTCATAAATGATGCTTTACACGTATGTACAAACTTTCATCAAAATCGCACCTTTTTTACGAGAGTTATCGCACCCACGGACACACACACACACACACACACACACACACACACACACACACACACACACACACACACACACACACACACACACACACATATATATATATATATATATACAGTTTCGAACGAATGGTGTTTTTGCGGTCTGGGGACCTCAAAACTAAAAGTTATCATGGTCCCGGGCCTAGGTCTTACCATGCCGAATACGGTAATAGCTTCTTCGCTATAGGGGAAATTCGCTAAAAAAGGTCATAACAGATTGCCCTGACTGGATAATCAGCTTCCATTGCAGTTTATGAACTTGACATTCCAGCGACTCCATTATTTATTTGATGAAGCGATTTTTTTCAACACAGCCCTTGTTGTAGTAGAGAATCGCAATCAGCCGATGTCTGCCAAGCGTAACAGGCCAAGACGCTGTAGAATAAACTGCTCTCCAATGATGTATAGATAAACCAGTGACCATTAACTATATTTTTACAGTGAAAATTCAATAGTTTGATAGTACATATACAGAACTGAAGCCCTTGAGCCTAGGTTATTTTTAAATTTATTTTGTTTGTAAGAAAATAATACCTTTCATTTAGCTTGACCACACCCCGGTTACAGCGTGCTGTGACAGTTAGGTGATCTAGAATACTGTATTTTTAAAGAACATTTACCTGAAGAAATCATTTGTCTGGTCACGATAAAGTCTCCCAACATGAAATTTGTCTAGTTGTGTGGTCACTCTGTCCAATGCGTCGAGTAAAGTCGATTATTGTCGTCTCTTCATTGTTTACTGCGTACTGAGTTAAACGTATAGTGCAAATGGTGGCTGATTCCTAAGTAAAGTGTTAAGTAGAAATGAAAAACCCTCATGTAAAATATAATCAACATATACCTAACCAGTAAGTACTGTTATTACTTCTTGCCACCATCGCTGAATTCTGGGCGTCACCAAAAGCTTCCGAAACTCTAAAAAACGCAGAAGTCGTATTCTAGATAACTAAGTAACTTATCTCTACTTTCATTAAGAATAACGTAATTGGTTATGTTATTTTCATGCTGGTACATTTAACATTGGGGTGTGGTCGAGTAAAGGAAAAGTAAAACAAAGAAGACAAAATTTAACAGGTTTATTTCAGGCCTAGCTTAAAGCAGTCTAAGGGTACATGTAAATCGGAGCCGGGTTACAAGCATACTCGCATCAAGGCATACAAGACTGTTTATTTTAGCCAATCAGAAGCTCGGAACTAGGATAGTAGCCTAAGCAAAGGAGGTTGCTATGGTCATTTATCATCTGATTAAACAAAATCGAATCATGTGTTTAGAACCACGTAGACTTAAATACTCTTTTTATATTTACATTGAATAATTACTGAATAATGGATTTACAAACATACTTCATTAATGTAGGCTTTAATCTTGTAAAGACAAGAGTTTTAACTGATTATTGTACTTTGTTCGAGAATAGTACAACAACTGAAATAGAGCCTAGTTTAAGTATACGTTTTGTAATTATAATTTAATGTTTTATGTAAATTGGAGAATGTCTTGCGACGGAGGTAAAGTTTATGTGGAAATAATATAAATGTTATTAATCGTATAGCTGTAAATATTTATTTTTATTTTACTTTATTTCTTAAATAAATGTCTATTTGAAGGTTATAACATAAATTACCGTTTAAAACGTGATATTCTTTGGAGTTATACATGTTTTTCTATGGAAAACTGTGAATAGGTTATTAGGCCTTTATCAGGCCAATACATTTTACATATCCTCATTATTATGTTATACATTTATATAATGGTGAGTAGCCTACTCATAAACCAAGGATAAACTGTAAGTAATAACCACCCAACCTATCTTACCACAAACCATAACTTACTGTTGACGCCGGGCACCGATTACCGATTGCGGGGGTGTTGGAGGGTGTTATTGTTTAGGCCCTCGCCCTCAACCCTTCAGTCGTCCGTCTAACAACAACCTAGTGACATCTCGGAAGCTCACGATTAGATTAATTTTCAGACTACCTAAATTCATTTCATTAAGATACGGTTAATTTATTTACGTCCAGTTTTAGATATTGTTTCACCTTTTGATTTGCCAACTGAAAATAAATTCAGAGATCTACAACAAGTGTTTAATTTACAGAACCTAATTTGTGTAACAAGTACGGAGCGTAGTTGCACCACCACACTTACTTTTCATGTTAATAAAAAAATAATTGTTATTAGTTGTTTAAATATTTCTAGTGAAAATAGCTCGTCTTCATCACAAGATACGACTCTTTTTTATATTGAAAAAAGTAAAACATTACAAAATAGAAAGATTACAATATATTTAACAACGTTTACAATTTTCAATGCAAAATAGTTCAAAACATGATTTAAATCCAATGAGTTTACTTATTTTGTATTTGATTTAAAACAAATATTTCCAAACAGCTGACTAAAATTATAACAGGTGAGTATATCGGCTCCTATCCCCGCTTGTATACCGGCATAGATCTAGGGTCAGATCCAGGATCAAACGAAATAATGAAACCTACCAGCCTACCATCCTACCACCTACCATCCTGGGTCCATTTCCGGCTCTGGTATTCACGTACCCTTATATTGTCACGAAATTAACCTCAGTTAAGACCTAAGGCTCATGGTATACGGACAGCAAAACGCGACACCTAAAAAGCTGACGGTGAACATAAGAAACGGAGCTGTTGTATAAGCGTCAATTTTACTCCAAGTTGTCGACGCCAACGCTCAGTTGTGGAGCTGTTATACGAGCAGAAGAACTGTCGCGGCAAGCACCACAGATATAAAGTGGGTTGAGGAAGCAGATCTGCCGCGTGTTTGCTGCCAGTTTACAGGTCTGGGCGCGTTTCCGACGCTGACGCTGAGTTTACAGGGTCCGACCCAACAGATAAAACGCTCGTATAACTTGAACACAGGGAAGTCCATTGCCCGGTAGGCTTGGCGTCCACGCAACAAAACATCGGTCGCGTTTATGCTGTTCGTATAACATGGGCCTAACTGAGTTATAAGTTCATATTATTGATGAGCTTACTAACCTTTCTCTAAATATTTGCATGACAAAATAAGCCGAATGTAAAATAATTTATATGCCAAGGCATATATTAGTTTTTTAAAATAAATAATTTGGCCTAAGCCTAAGGTATGGTAGACCTGGACATTGATACCTACGTATACAGTAGACATTAAAAAATATACCGGTACGCCTCAGTTTAACATTTAAATACACCTTAACAAATCCAAAGTTATGAATGTTTAGCTAGGAAAGCTTCTAACTTTTATCTGGCTAAGAATTAACAGGTGGGTGGTAGGTTAGTTAGTTAAAGCCTCTTGCAAGTAAAATTAAAAACATTTCTACTGAGATTTTTTGGGACATTAAAAAGTGTTACTTATTCAAATGAACTATCCTATACCATCGAACAAAAGATTCAGTAGTTTTGGGGCACCGCTTGCAAGTTACTGTACGGAAATCACTCGAAGGCCAGCAAATAAATAGGGTGGTGAGGGGAACATTACCCCTCATCACAGTCCGTTCTCATTTACACTGTTAGAATGACTAGGCCTACCGGTAATTGTTTTTCATTGCAATATTTCATCACACCTGATCGTTAAACACCATTAGGTTTCAACAATACCTACTTTTATGGTTGATTGTGTCAACAAAAAGTGCATACATATCAGAGGGGGATTGGGGAGAGGCCTTACTTTAAGATTTGCTATCACACAGACATATACTTTTTAGATTGTACGGATGTACGGATACCAATTATAACAAATAAATTAACTTACTTACAGTAATTTATTAATTATTAATTGTATGCCTGGGTGCAGTACGATAAGTGTCCACCTAATCAATTGAAAATTAAATAACGAACAACTATGATAGGTATACATCGATATTACAGATAAGGAAATTGAAAACAAAATTAAAACAACCAAAATATCGCCAAAAACAGTGCTCTGTGGAGTTAGGTTAAAACTTGATGAAAAACTTGATAGAGCTCCACTGGTATCCAGCTTGAGTCCTAGCGAGCCTAGGACCCAAGCTCTTTGATAGGTCAATTAAAGTTACAATTTAATTAATCTCAAATCAATACTTTTATATATTTGATGCCTACAATAATATTAACACGTTCTAGTACTTATTTCCATTTCAATTAAGATTAAATTTCAAATATTACTTTTTAACACGTTTTACTGTTTATTCTGATAATATTTTGAACTACGTTATTATTAGTTTAATATATTTTTAAATAGACTTATTTTAATAGGTTTCAAAACTGACCAACATTAGTCTGATATAATGGCTTTGCTACTTGGTAAAATATGTTTTTTATTTACTTTGGACTTAATAATATTCTTAAAAAAATTGAACTTTGTTAAAATATGAATGTACGTGAAATTTAGTAAAAATAAATAAATCTATTTAATGAGTTCATTTTGACTTTTACACAAGTGAAAAATAATAATACAATCAATTAAAAAATTATTACCATTATATTTTGAATATATTTCCTTACTTTCGTGCTACTAATATATTAATAAAATATATACATGATATATTTTGAATTATAATTTAAATATATTATTTTTAGCTTTGCAAAACATTTGACTACCAGGCGGAGGGTTAAAATTTACGTTTCAAATATATGCTAGGTTATATTTTAAATATATTTACTTTACATTATAAAATTATGTTGCAAATATATTAGTCAAATGTAATTAAAATATAGTTCCAGTTATATTTTCAATGTATTAATTTTGTTTTATTTATATCTTAAATATATATAAAACATATTTTCAGTTATTTTTTAATATATTTATTTTAACTTTTCAATTACATTTCAAATATTTCAGTAAAATATATTACAAATAATTGCCAGTTACATTTTAAATGTATTTTTTAACTTTTTCGTTTATATTTCAACCATATCAGTATAATATATATTAAAATATATTTTCGGTTGTATTTTAAATATATTTGTTTTATATTTTCAATTAATATTAAAATTATATTAATCTAATATTTTTTTATATATTTAAAACACATATTCAGTACAATTATAATATAATAAGAAAAATGGAATTTCAACATTAATTATACTCTAATTTACAATATATATAAAATATATTCTAGATATAAATACTATATATTATAAATATACTTGGTAAAATATATTTCGTACTATATATAATAAATATATGTAAATCTTAAATAATATATTTTAAATAATTTAAATATATTTCTCTTTCATATTGGTTATACTTAATAATCTAACAGTTATTACACATGTTATTAGATGTGACATATTATATGTGTAATCGTAGTTTAATTTTGTATATGGCCAAGATATTTCAAGACTGTTGAGTAAAATAATGTGCTATCGCTGAATGAAATACGCCTTGATCACTCGTGAGAACAGTAAAATTCAATAACTCGGCGTCAGTGGTAAGCTATGCCAAGAACCTGCCAATGAAGGGGAATAAACTGCTAGGTCTCTTGAGGACCACACGATAATGCCTATAGTTATATGCATCTGCATATAAATTTGGAAAACTACAGTTTTTAACTACTCATTTCAGCTTTACAATTAACTTTACTAAAACAATAACAAGCTAAATTTGTAAATATAGCTTAAATGATATAATTTCATTTATAAAATATATTCATAATATATTCTGAATACTTAATACATATGTCATGACTTACTGTACTATTATTTTATATTATTTTGGTCCATAATGCTAATATTAGTTTATAAAACATTTTAAAATACTATTCTAACATTCCAACATAATTCAAATATTTTATTTGCAATTTTCTATTGTTTATTTGCAAATGTATTAATGTTGCAAGAGTTAACTTATTTTTATTATGTAATGTATGTGTTTTATTATTATTTAACAAGTCCTTTATTGCCCTTTTTCCTTTCTAATTTGAAAACACTCAATATATATTAAAAGCTAAAAAGCTGTATTTCAAAGTTTAAGTGTTTTAGTAAAATTAAACTCCTTAACATGGATACACATTTAGCAATTATAAACATTTTAACACAAGGTGTTCTCAGCTTGGAGATTAAATGATTACTTTTCCAAAGGAAAATAAAACAAGTGAGATTTAAATTAACAATTTCTTCCCTTCTATACGTTTTCTTTTGCCAACTCATTTTTATTTTCTCATGGGAGTTTACATTCATGCCAAAGTTTTGCATAGAACGTGTAGATACGCATAGCACTTTTACATAGATATTTTTAGTGAATACAAATTTTAAATTTCATTTCCTAAGTTGAATTCCGATGTGAGGTGAGTGTGATTTTACTTAGAATTGAACCCCTCATTGGTCAAGAGCTAAGTTATATTTGTTACAATTTTGAATGTACTTATACATAAATTGTATGATCACGAAATGTGCCACTCAAGCTGTGCTAGTTTCCTTTATAAAGTAAACTTAATCTAGAAGGCACCCTTAATCAAAGAGCTAAGACTAAATCACCCAAGATTAGCTCGTTGTTCTCCCTATGCCTTATATTTGTCCAGCTTTAGTGGTTTGGACGTATTTTACAACTATAAAGTTTAGATTAAATTTGACACAGCTTTGCATAATGCATGGATATTTAAAAATCATAATAATATGATTTTTAACTATTCTTTAAAGCAGATTGACAAAATACCAGTATTACAGTAAACAGAAGATAATTAGTGTTTTCACACACGGTTGAAAGAATCACTTTTGTCTCACCTCTTGTCCTAACTAAAATCAAGCTTTAATCCCAAACTGATAATACTGGATAGTTTTGCGCAACAGAACTTCATTATCCTTTTCATGGAATATTATTATACAGTTCGAATTAGCACTTTATTGAAGATTACGGGGATTACCAAAATGTGTGAGAGCTTACTTAATGGTTTTATGATCACCAGTTTATCACAAATATTTCTCTTTAACAGTTCATTCACCGTTCACCCGTGTTTTAAACTTTCCCAAAAAAATTGCTTACACATTATTTTAGTAAACTAAACTCTAATTTTTGGGTTAAGCCTTAACCAGGAGTTCAGTTTGCAAATTGTTGCAAATTGTACTTTAATTATTTAAAGGATCTGTATGCAATGAGGTTATTTCTGTTCATTTATGCGACTTTTGGTAAGTGAGCAAGGAAATATCTTTGGTTAACTTGTTATTAACTATCTAATGTTCATGTCTACTTTACCTGCTATTGTAAAAGTATTTAATAATGGATTATTCTTTTGCGTAAAATTTGACTATGCAATGGTAATTTTACTTAATAATTTGGTAAATTAATGTATACCCAGGTTTTCACGAGACAAGGCTGCCATAATTTAATCTACCTATATTAATAATCTAATTATTTAATCACCAATATTTTTTTGTGCGATGTCCGGATAAAAAATTTATCAGTAACCAGAAGTGTCCCAAGCACAAGATTTTAAAAACAAATAGTTTGTAGGTCGTAGGGGTGCAGGGTCATATTTTAAAGTTCATTATCTAAGGCCCCGTAAGGTAAAATATTAATTAAAGGTCGAAATTTCACCATTAAGAATAACAAGAAACATACGTTTTTTAATTCCACATTCGTTAGTGGTTGTAATAAATAAATATGTCTATCTATATTTAAGAATATATATTTCTCTTTAATGGAAGCAGCAATTTGTGTAATAAAAAGTTCATAGCAGTAATTTACATCAACCATATGGTTTTCAGTTTTATACTGGCCAGTTTAAAATTTCAAAATTTACTATATGATGTGTAATGATTCTGTAATATTGAAGCATATTTAAATAACCCGTCGCAGCAAACCTGCGTACTCAGCGAATTTCCAATTCATATATATGTGTTTCATTACTACATAGAGCTACTTACCAACTTTCACAAAAATCCATTTATAAATAAGTGATATATATCATTTTATTTATAATCCATAAGAATAACATTAGAGCTGAGTACGCAGGTTTACTGCAACGAGGAAGATAAAGAATTTGTATTTTTGCAATTATCAATATAACTCAACCAGGTGAAGCTGCATACCAAGTTTTATCAATTTAGGTTCATAACTAAGGGAGATATAAAACTTGACTTATTCTCCATATGAATAATATGGGGGCCGAGTATGCAGGTTTGCTGCAATGGGGAAAATCAACAAAAATCCATTTAGTGTGCAAATATCAATATACCAGTACTACGCGAAGCCACATACCAAGTTTTATCAATATACATTTATAAATAATCAATATATAAAATTGTATTTGTTCTCCATAAGGATAACATTGGACAACGTACTGTGTTTAGCGCTTTGAATGTCGCTGCAACGGTTGGACGTAGAATCACAATTTAAACACCAAAATGATTGTTTTGTAGAGCTGAACTGATTGGTTTCAGCAAATTTCAAGTTTTCAGTAAAATTATATGAGGAAAATCCAAAAACCTTTTTCCCATAAGATTAACATGGACAATTTTATGGACGCGTTTTTTTACTTTTCTCTACAACCACTAAACCTAGGTTAATGATTCAAAATACCAAATTATTTGTTTTTTTAAGCTCTATAAAATGGATATAACCAAAATTGAGTGTTTTTAAAATTGTAGGGGGAAAAAGTCAAAAAACTCATTTTTGGAAAATTTAAAACCCCCATAAAACCCCCTTCCCATAGTCCATCAAGCTTGTTTTCGAACTTAAAGTCATAAATGTTACTCTACACATTTGTGCCAAATTTCATCAAAATCGGGAGTTTCTTTCAAAAGTTATCGCGGTAACGGACACACACATATATATATGTGTGTTTTTGTGTGTGTGTGTAGGTGTGTGTGTGTGTGTGTGTGTGTGTGTGTGTGTGTGTGTGTGTGTGTGTGTGTGTGAACTGACATGACTATACTTATGAGAATATTTACAAGTTATAAACACCACTTGTGAGAATATCCACCCTTGCGAGCATATGCTCACATCGTTTAAGCTACATTTTCAGCTTCAGCGCCTTCAAAATAGCCCAGGACAGTTGGAAATTTAATAATTCATTTTATGCTCACAAGTAGTGTTGGGAACTGGTCCGCCTAGTTTGACAGTTACTCACCAGGGCCGCGCTGACGGATGGACCTTTCTGCAAATGTGTTATAAATCAGAACTTGCGAGCATATATTCTTTGTGTATGTTTTGCGAGCATATGTCTTGTGTGTACATATTTTGCGAGCATACGGAAGTGGCCAAGGTCAAGCATTGTCCTACTCTGTTTTATTTTTATTTTTTGCTGGAAACTACCGGCTATCACTCCCGGCTCTCGGCAGAGTTTTATTCGTGTGTCGAAATACTTATTGTGTATCGATGGTTTTACTCTTACGAGCATAAATTATACAAGGTGTACATAAAGTCCCGCACGGGTTTAATATTTTTTGAATGATAAGAGATAAATCAATAAGATTTGGTACATCAACACTACACCTAAAAATCTACTTTTTGAAGGAACTATCAGTTTTCTGTCATATCATGGGGACGTCCCGCAAGGAGTCAGAAGGAAATTTTAAATAGGAGCATAGGTCAATATGCACATCACTTTAAAGGGCTTATCTAGCAGAGTTTAATGCCGCAAACCGCACTAAAAAAGGTTGATCCAGAAAAAATTGGTGGCTGTTCAAAGGTTTTACTTGGTTACATTTTATTAGTAGCCACTGCAACTAAATGAATACTCGAGCTAAATACTACATTATGCCTGTCAATACAGAAGTGAATTATGACGTTAGTTATCCTCAAGGGTTACAAATTTGGTCAAAATCTATTGATAACGGGGAAAAACTGGTAACAGTAACTATTAGAAAAATCTTATTTTTTTTAATAAAACCTTTGAACAGCCGCCATTTTTAACAGGATCAACCTTTTTTAGTGCGGTTTGCGGCATTCAACTCTGCTAGATAAGCCCTTTAATGTGATGTGCATATTGACCTATGCTCCTATTTAAGATTTCTTTCTGACTCCTTGCGGGACCTCCCCATGATATTACAGAAAACTGATAGTTCCTTCAAAAAGTAGATTTTTAGGTGTAGTGTTGATGTACCAAATCTTATTGATTTATCTGTTATCGTTCAGAAAATATTAAACCCGTGCGGGACTTTACGTACACCTTGTATGTTTGGTATGCACCAGTGTTGTCAGTTATTTTTGGATTACCTTTTAGCGTATGAATTACTTTGTTAGCATAAATTAGTTTTCATCAGGTTATACTTTTGAGTCTACCTAATTCATAACAAACGGAAAGAGTGCTAAATACCCCCGGCGCAGCAAACCTGTATACTAAGCGAATTTAAAATAGAATTATAAATACCTAACCATTTCAATAAGGCAATAATATGGGTTTCTTCTCAACATAAGTTATAATTGCAGTTCAAATTCTTGATAGTTAAATATGTACTAAAAGTTGAGACCTCTTTTTAAAAAGAGCTATAAAACTTACTAATAAAGAAGTATTTTTTCATGTTCCAGGCAATATCGGGCAACGATTCCTGTTAACTTAGTTCAAAAAAGAAACTTTGACCGAAATCGCCCCATACAAAATTATTTTGTATGATGTATCATGTCGGATTTTCATGTAAAGTCAAACAATGAGCTTGTGTGTTTGCAGTGTTGTGTTGCAAACCCAAGATCAAAATAATTTGTGAATCCTGGAAATTTAGTTCAATTTATTAGTGCGCAGATTTCATACGCGCAAATATTGCCTTTTAATAATAAATTACATGGACCACGGCAACTTTTAGGTTAATTATAACGCAATAATGAAGAAGGTGATTCAGTAATGATTATATTCACAGTAAATGAATAAATAGGGTCTTACTTTTAATGCTCCTGAATAATTCGTATCGGTGACTCATCGCATCCCTGACACGCACCTACCTTCCTACGCCAGTCCAGGGTCAGGTAACACCCCAAGTCGTTGTATGGAACAAGTATATTTTTGGACCATTTGCCAGTTCACTGTTGATTGTGCTTTAAAAGTTGTTGTGCTGGTACTAGGTTGCATTAATACATTTTCATAACTTAAAGAGCATTATGTTATAAGCTCATTTTCAGTTTTACCAGAAAACCTGCCTGCTTATAAACTACACAATTTTTATAATTTTCCCTAATTTCCGCCACGGCAGGAAAAGCCCAATAAACACATATTTTCCCCCAGTGATTGACCTCAGGCGTTCGCTGGACGAAATACTGATTCAATCAGTGATGACCACAGGAAAATACAAGAAGAGGGGACTTTAAAACTAATTTTAGAGCCCGCAAATTATATACTTTATTGTTGGAAATTAAAAAATATTTTTAAATAAAAAACTAGCTGCTACCCTGAAAGATTTTGCAGTTAAATAATACAAAATAAGTAAGAGAGTAGAACAATTGTAAACAAAACAATGACAGTATTTAGTTAGATGAAATTCCCTATAAATCTCTTTCTTAAATTGGATGTTTAGATAAGTTCTGTATTTATGTCACAATTTATTTCGTCAAAATGACCTGAACCTAAGTGGAATGGGAACCGAAGGTTTCAAACAATATTTCAAGTTCCATAATCATATCTTTTATTACAGTTGTCAATATGTACTCCGAATAGACAATCTGGGAATAAATTACGAACACATATCAGTTAAATACGCCCAGCATATTCACCGTAAATTGGGAGCACGAAACATAGTCACTTGATAGTAAAACAGGCTTCTATCACCTATAATATATCCTTAAAAACTCCCAATTTTCATATATTTTTCCAACAATAGCTAGCCTACTTTCCCTGTATTTATCCAACACCACGATACAGCTTTGAACAGACAATTACCAACCATCTCCACTTATCTTAACGGTATTACTTTCATTTATTACCCGGGATGACAAAAATAAAAAGCCTAAACAAAAGTTCATAGTTCATTACACACCAACTAACATACACAGCAACAAATCAGACCTAAAACACATCAACAATAACATAACCTAAATCATCTGTTGACAGCTGAGTAAAGTAAATAAAATAAGTTATCTATATATAAATCCAAATGTACCCATGAACTTTTGAGAAAACTGCAAGTGACAACCCCATAAACCATATACTTAAAATGTTCGTCTTGACGAGAAACCTTGCGAAAAACTATTAATATTTTCGTAAATTCCCTTTAAGGTCGCAATCCCTTTCCAAAGGGGACTTTCCATACCTAATGTTAAAAATAAATCAGCTGTGCTTATTTGTACGTTATTCTTTCAATTTATTACTTCATTTAAATCATATGTGCTTTTTTGTTTGTATTATTCTGTTAGCGAATTTCCCCTATAGGGAAGAAGCTTTATATATATATATATATATATATATATATATATATATATATATATATATACTTATATAAATATATGTGTGTGTGTGTGTCCGTAAGCACGATAACTCTCGTAAAAAAGGTCCGATCTTAATGAAATTTGGTACAAATATGTAAAGTACGATTTATTTGAACGAGTTCGAAAACCAGATGAATCGCACTATCTGACGGTGGGTTTTTAGGGGGTTTTGTACCCCAAAAATGTGTTTTTTTGGGGGTTTTCACATATAAATTACTTAAATCAAATTTTAATTTATACCATTGAATCCAGCTTAAAAAAACAAAAAATTTGGTATTTTGATCATTGCTCTTCGTCAATTGGTTACCGAGATATTGAAAGTGCTAAACACAGTACGTTGTCTAATGTTATTCTTATGGAGAAAAAGAAAAATTGTAATACAATCTCTTTGTAATAAAGTAATAAAATTTATGTAAACGATTACAATGCATACACTTTTTAGACTACTGATTAAAAATTAATTTACAATTATAATCAATCATTACAAACAATCAACCAAACACGACAATACAATCTACACAAAGTAATTGGGGCAACTAATTAAAAACAATGTATACATTATGCATGTAACCTAGTATTCTTCTAAATAACATATAAAAAAATTTACAAAATAACCTTTAAGTATCTTATGAATATTTTTTTAAATTTGTTTCTTGAACGATGTTTATTACAAGGGAAATCAAAACTTTGTTCCTATGAAACTAGCATTCTTCTTATAAAATGTTACATTGTGTTCATAAATATAACTGGTAAATATCTATATCTATAAAAGAGGAAGTATGTATGTATATATGTATATATATATATATGTATGTAGCCTATGGACTCCGAAACCACTCGACAGATTGTAATGAAACTTTCAGGCATTATTAAGCATTATTCCAGGATGGTTTGTGTGAAGTTTGGTGCAAATCTGTCCAAAGGGCTACGACCCAGAGGGCATACAAGGGTGCAGTGTCAGGTTTTAGAAATTTAGTAGTTACAAATTAACAGCTGTAATTAGTAAACAACTTAATTTGGGCGCAGCAACGCGCGCCGGGAAACTGCTAGTTGTACTATAATAATAATCATTTGATCTTATTGTTGTCTGGTTTTCTTTACATGCATTACAGTCTAACAAATTTCAAAAGCGTATAATGGTAAACTCCCAAATTCCATCCAATATTCTTTCAAAGACTGTCTTCAATTTATATTGAAAATTAACCACACGCTTGTTTTGTGGTAACATACCGTAATTATTTTAATTTGTTTTTTGGTTTAGCTGTAAATATAGCAATACCATAGGAGGGAATAAATTACTTTTGATCAAACATAATAAACACATTTTTATTATAAAACGTCAAGATAATGGTGACAATACAGATTCAAGACAAGTTTATAATCAGGTAAATCCAAGGGCCTCTTTTAGGAACTCTTCCAGGGAGCAGAAAGGGTTATTCACCAACCAGTTGCTGAGGCCTATCTTCAGGTTATTCCCTGTTTGGCTTCTCAGGTCATCAGGAAAGCAGGTTATGAAGTTTCCTGTTGATGTATGTTGGCTAATCCTTGTACAATGTGGTCTGGTGAAGTGGTAGCTGATACCTGAGTGCATGTCTGCTTATGACAGTGGATTCATGTTTCTTTTTGTAGGGCTTTCCCATCAACACATGATTAATACCTCCCTAGTTTAAAGTGCAATTACTGCTATTATATTTAGTTGTGTAAACGCTTCTCTGCATCTTTCCCTCTCTAATCAAGTCCTTACCAATTAGTTGGCTCTCTTATTGGTTAAGAGAAGATAGGTTTCCCACTGAAGTTCCCTCTTAGTCAAAAGCCGTAGGCTAAGTGTTTGAAAGGCGGTCTTGGTGGCACCCTCATTACTTGTGGGGTTTATTCTATTTAGGTCATATAAGCTGGTGTTATGTTTTTTCATGCTCTACACAGCTACTCACATAACTGTGATTCGCCTGTTAGACGATTAAAAATAGCGTTTCCGATAATAACAATAATTTTACCTTTTCATTTTGCCCTTGCTGACTGAAATTTATACGTCGACACCAACCCTTGTTGGTAGTCTTCTTATAACCTCTTTGTAAAACTAACATTTGTTATATACCCCAACCACTCTTGTTACATAAATCTAGCAACAAAAAAGGGGTAACAAAAACCGCCTACAAACTGTCTTAGCCTTAATATTGCTCTTAAAGTAGGATTACTTCCATTTTTGTAATAATAATAAAGATACGTTAACTGGGCTTGGAGTGCCAATGCAGGTTCTTTAAATTCATTCAGGGTCAGGGTAGTACACACGATTATAACACGTGAAAAAACAAAAAGTTTAATTATGGTAGTCATTAATTTTTGCCTATTTTTTATATACGGTGTCTGAAAGAGACAGTTACGTATTGTATTGAGGCTGTGAGTTGTGTATGATTAATTAAAAAAATTTTGACATGCTGTTGGACGTTCTTAAAAGCACTGTATGTTTACTGTATGTAATGGTATCCAAACCATTGCTGAAAACGCTGAGATATGGTTAGGTTCATTTGTTATACATAGTGTTGTTATCTGTGTGTAACACCAGTACTATAGCAATAAACTTTAGTCAGATCATATTGCTGGGTTTTGTTTAAGGAAGAATATAGGCTACAAAACCTACATACATTACTTGTGGGTTGAGCACTGTGGGGTAAAGTAAAATATACGGGTTAATTATTCTTTGCCCTTCCAAGTGTATTAAAATAGTCTTTTAAGCAACTAATCTCTTGATTTAATTATATTACTAGAATTTACTATGCGCAACTTGCGCATCCCGTGCTGAGAAGCGGGAATAGTAAATATATAAATAGTAACAAAACAATGACAGTCTGTAGTAAGATAACCCTTATAACAGCTATTTATTTAATTGAATTGAATTGCATTAAGAAGAAACACATGGTGACATACACCAAATAAAGCTCTCCTCCATTTGAATAACATCATTGATTTTGAATGATGAATAGATATCCCAAGACTAGTTAATTTTTGAGGCTAGGAAAATGAACCAGCTGGTCCACTAATCAGACAACTACATCAGCTGCGTATGAAACAAAAATAACAAACCCATTTTTCATATAAAAAGAATCCCGTTTTACCCCTTTGAATCACATTAAAAAAATCCCTTTTCATCCCGCTTTTAATCTGAGATCACAGATTGCACTAGGTTGCAGAATCAAATATTTTTCTATTTACTTTTACTAGCTGCTCTCTTTTAATTGTATATATGTTTATTTTTACCTATTTTTCGTGCTATTACCTATTAAATTTACCTATTAAATTATTGAAACATGTTCTACTCTTTTAAATACCATTTTATCTCTTTAAACATCTATATTATGATCGATTTTAACGGAAGCAATGAATATCATAAAAGAGTAGTTAGAATTTTATCTCTTTATACAAATTATGTCCAGCTAGACTAGTCAAATAACCAACAACGCGAAACGAGCAGTGTAAGGGGTGGAGAAGGGGTACCTTCATACTGGTTTTCTTAGAGTAAGAAACAATGCACATACTACTACTTCGTTCTCCTGCTTCTAAGGCTCCGTTTTAGCTAGGCGACGAGAATTCTGTCGGCGATATGACCGATCACTCCTGCCGACGACGAAAACGGTGTCCAAACTAATCAAAACAACAAATTATAACGGTGACTACGTGATGTGTTCTCCATTCTACATATTCATGGTATCGCATCGCACACCCAACTAGGACACGCTCATGCTCATGCCCAAGTGGAATTGAAGTGGTGGAATTGAGTAAGGGGGGGTTCAAAGTACTTCAAAGTAAGGGAGTCTGGGATCTGTAGGCTTCTAGGCTCAACCTGTGGCGTGTATCCCCTTACCGCCTATTGCCAAGGTCAACAATTTTTTTATGTATGTGGTATTAGGTTTTAGTATACGTTTAGCAAATCCCGCAAATTGAAACATTCGTTGCCAGAGCCTTTTCTTGAGATGGAGTAGAACTAGTTTCATGGTATATCTTTCGGTTACAGATCGGCCATAAGCTCGGTTCATCTATTCTGTTATTCAAAATCAATGGTAATACTAAATAGCACGGTACAACATAGGTACTAGAAATGGCAAATAGTTAACTTGTTAATTCCAACATGGCCTGGCCAGCGACATTGATGTGATTCATTGTACGTTCTGTGATGTTTATAAAATAATAATAATAGGTGCGGACAAGTCTCAACGATATTTAAAAAACATGGGAATACCCGCTTGTGCCAAGGTGCTCTGTTCGTAAGCAAACTAGCAGACGTAATGCCGATTTCCAACAAAAAAATCCCACTTTATCCCGCAAGCAGTGACATATCCCATATATGGGATAAAAATCCCTTAAGTGGAAACACTGCTAGTAGCGCTCTGGCGGCATCTCACATCAAACTCAAGCAACAATCCCGAGGCACGATCGGCCCGTAAGCTAGGTTTATCTATTCCGTAGGATGTATGATAACATGGTGACTTAGAATTCCCGTGGGGCAGAGCCCTAAGGCCTAAATCAAAAATCTAAAGCCAGTTTGCACATCTGCACACTTAGACAAACGTTTCGGTGTGTAATATGTGGGGGTAAGTCTTAAAACAAAAAAGCCATATTGTTTACAAAGTTTTCATGTAGCGTAATAATAATATAGATAGATAACCAAGGGTTTCATCAAACATTGTAATAAAGGCAAGTAAAACAAATATAAAAGAGGATAACAAATACAGAATATTCTGTTAAAGCAGTTTGTGACCATTACGCATATTCTATAAAATTAACATAATATAATCTCATTTGTAACAGGTTGAGGATAAAACATATTCTCATAAATAATTGAGCATATTCTATCAAGTAACTAGTTACACATTACACATAATCTCACAAAAAACACACAGTATTCTATCAAGTGACTAGTATAAACATTACACATATTCTCACAACAAACACACTGTATGCTCTCAATGCTTTACACAAATATCCTCACAAAAAACACATTGTATGCTCTCAATTCTGTACACATATTCTCACAAAAAACACACTGTATGCTCTCAAAGTTCAAGATACACAAAATTGTTTTTATTAATTCAAGTGTGTAAAATAAACAACTCTTTAACTTAATTTTTTCTACATCATTACCATTTTGAATTGCATTTCTAAGAGGCTCAAGAAGAAAGTTCTCACAAGGTATGTTTATAACTCATATCCTCACAAGTATAGCCATGTCAGACTGTGTGTGTGTGTGTGTGTGTGTGTGTGTGTGTGTGTGTGTGTGTGTGTGTGTGTGTGTGTGAAATCTCGTAACTTAAATCAACTATTTATTGTGCGTGGTCTTTGATTTTTAATTTTAAAATATATTCCCGCATCTCTACGACCTACAAACTATTTAGGTTGAATTAAATAGGAGGTATTGGCACTGTTGGTTTCTTAGAAAATTTCATCCGAACATTTTTCAAAACTTGTGATTATACAATAAGAACCAGAGCGCAGAGGACCTTTATAAACGGCAATAGGTCCGGCAAACGAATATTGTTTTTGGCATCTGGGGACCTCAAAACAAAAAGTTATCATTGTCTCGTGCTTAAGTCTTACCATGCCACCTACGGTAATAGCTTCTTCCCTATAGGGGAAATTCGCTAAAACAATAGGCTTCATTTAGTTGGTTGATATAAGTAAACAGTAGAATATTTATTACAGCTTGCGATTGGAACTGCTGTTTAAAATAATCACTACTACTATAAAAATAAGGTGGCCTCTGTCTGTCTATTGTTCCATCATGACAAAACCACTGGGGCAATTCTGCAACATTTTTCACAGATATAGCCTTTGTAACCAGGAGTGTCATAGGCCTATTGCCGTTTATAAAGGTCCTCTGGGCTCTGGTTCTTATTGTATAATCACAGGTTTTGAAAAATGTTCGATGTTCGGATGAAATTTTCTAAGAAACCAACAGTGCCAATACCTCCTATTTAATTCAACCTAAATAGTTTGTAGGTCGTAGAGATGCGGGAGTATGTTTCAAAATTAAAAATCAAAGACCACGCACAATAAATAGTTGATTTAAGTTACGAGATTTGCCAATTATGATGTTTTTGTAATCCTCTTTAGTTAATTGGTTGCATTAGAAACAACACTTCTCTATATTTACGAATATATTAGCAGTTTTTAAGGGGAGTGCTGATAGGGGCATTTAAACTTCCACATCGCTAATCCATACATTTAAACTATGTGGTTTTCAGTTAATAAATCCTGCTCAGTTAATAATGACAAGTGACAAAATACGATAATGCTTATGTTTTGTGAGTTTTAATGGATTTATTGTATTGTAATTGTTAATTTAAATTAATTAAACACTTTCTTAGGTCTAATATTTTCAGCTTTCGTAGATAGGCCTCAAACACTGATATCTAACTAAATATTGGATGCAATACGTCTCAGAGACACTGCGTGCCGGCCGCCATTTTATGGTGAGAATAATGGACATGTTGGTAAAATCAAACGATTATTACTATAACAGAAAGAGAAGTAATCATCACTGAAGTACCAGCCTTACAGCCAACGGCCCGGCATTCCAACGTAAGTAATTCTGAAGTTTTGCCTAGTTTAATGCAGTATTTAGTTAGATCTAAGTGGTAGGAAAGAAATTAATATTAAGTAAACAAATGGTTTATTCCACTTTTGTTGTAGAATGTATCAGCTGATCAGAGCAATAAGAGAATCAATCAGCCATGGCTTTAGCGATCTATAAGATCGTTCTTTGTATTTTTGAAGATTTTACGAAATAACTAAAAGATTACTCTTTTGCATTTTTAATTTATCAATTTTACAACGTAATTTACCCTATAACTGGTGACATGTTTGTAGAAGAAAACAGTTATTTCCGGTCTGATTGATATTGCGAGTACCTTTTTGTAGTCTTTCGTTGTTCAGAGTTTTTTCTATAATGTCCAATCATATGCTTAGGCCTATAGTGTGAGTAAAGTGGTAATTTAAAATACGGTACCTTAACCATTAAAGGTCGTGGAAAGCCTTTTCGTGGAAAGTCAATTGCACATCTTATTCGGAATTATTTTGATGAAGAAACCGAGTTAATCAATTAGGTCTACACATGTATTTATAAAATTGCCGTTCAAAATCGGGGCTGAATCTGAAAGAGTGTTTCTAAATTCTACGATTTCAGGCTCTACCATATAAACTATTCTGCCAAATTATGGGTTATTTTGGACCTATTGACCCATTTTGAAAACTTGCATTGTGATTTTTAATTTTAGAATGGACATAGTTATAATTTCGGTGAACCTGTATTATATGTAATTTATGGTTTGTTGTTTTCTAAGAGAAAATATAACACCACGCTTCCAAACTTGAATGTGTGATTATTATAGAAGGCAATAAAAACTCTCTTTAAGCAGGTAATCACGTAAGATTAAAACACTATACAAACGATGTTCTTCACATTTGTTTTGATTGTGTTTAACTGTAAATTAACAGTCATGGCTAAATTAAAACAAATAATCATATGTTTACATAGTCAACACACCCCGTTATCATTTTCAGAACGATCGATAATCACAATCATTGACGTTGATGTTTCAACAAGTGTTATGCTAGTATATACATAATTTACAGAATTTCATGTTTAATTTTATTTCATACTTTGCATACTCAGGTAGTTTGTACTCCTTACCCAATACAAAAGTGTTTATTAGTTTAGCTGATACAAGCAAGTGAGCAGCTAAAAGTTCAATCTAATTTCTGTGAAACAGCGAATGGTTTGAATTATCCTCACTTCAACCTAAAAAGGGCGAAGCGCGCTCTCAAGGGCCTGACTCAGATTATTAGCTTCGCCCCTCAAACAGCACGTAATCGATATCTGCAGAGTCGGCCGGACGTGAAATATTATTTTCTGGCCTTAGCTTATTTATCCCTAATGCGAAGAACGGTTTTTAGATAAATCTTGCTCTCATGCGTTATGTCTGCAAATAGCTTTTGCTATTGATTTTATATCACTGATCTAAACTGTTAAAGAGGTCATTAACAACAAAACTATCCATAGTGTTTGGCTTTATTTTTGTATATTATTTGTTTGGCCTAATTATGACAGTAACAGTAGGAATTGGCACACTCCCTGTATTTTTTTTATTTTTAAACAAAATAATTTAGAATTGTATCTTATTCAGTCATGAAATAATTGACCTTTCTCTATGTTCTTATATATTATTTATCTAGCCTGTTTTTCTGTCAGTCCGCGAGATCTTCCTTATTCCTTTATCAAACTCCATTACTTACCCCTCATTTTAAAGCTTATCGTGCCGGCTATTGACGAAAAATAGACCACGGTCTAAAAATATACCGCCTCTTGGAAATTTGAATGATATGAAAGATAAATAAAGAGAACAGTTTGTTTTTGACAGTAGCGAAAATGTAAACAAAAGAACATCTGATCAGCTGATATGATTTGGTTCGCAGTGTGGGATTCCGCACGGGTCGACTAGTTTTTACATAATACAAGTTGTAGGAGAGAACATAATTACATTTTACCTATTTAATCTCCTCAACTCCATTATTTGTATCCATTATTTGTATTTATGAGTAAAATACCGAGTAAAATTAAAGTAGGACTCACATGAGTTATGTTATTCTCAATAATGCGGGTAAAACTATAACAATAGCCTTTGATTTAATTTCGGCTATAAATCAACGCAGTATATCGCTAAACAGGAGTATAACGAATTATAGACATGAATCAATAAAATAAATATGTTATTTTTAATCATAATATATAAAGAACAACATGTGTTCCTGTTTACATTTTTAAGAACGCATGACTAATTTAATATGGTTAGATTCCTGAGGAATGAATTGATGGATGGAATTTAATTTAATAACAGGGTAAGCTAGCCTAGCATGTTTCTTGGCAAATAATTTCCAATCCTTTTGATTATTAGCGAATTTCCCCTATAGGGAAGAAGCTATTACCGTAGTCGGCATGGTAAGACCTAGGCCCGGGACCATGATAACTTTTCGTTTTGAGGTCCCCAGACCCCAAAAACACCATTCGTTCGAAACTGTATATATATATATATATATATATATATATATATATATATATGTGTCCGTGAGCACGATAACTCTCGTAAAAATTATCCGATTTTGATGAAATTTGGTATAAACGTGTAAAGCAACATTTATGACTTTAAGTTCGAAAACCAGCCAGATCACTTTATCCGAAGGGGTATTTTGGGGGGGTTTTGTACCCCAAAAATGGGTTTTTTGACTTTTTTACATATAATTTTTGAAATAGTCAAATTTTAGTTTTTACCATTGGATTCAACTTAAAAAAACACACAATTTGGTATTTTGATAATTTCTCTACATCAATTGGTTACCGAGATATTGAAAGTGCTAAACACAGTACGTTGTCTAATGTTATTCTTATGGAGGAAAAGAAAAATTTTACATCTCGCTTATTTATGAACGTATACTGACGAAACTTGGTATACGGCTTCATCTGGTTGTGGACCACTGATATTTGCTCAAAAAAAACATTTTTTGCCAAAGGCTCCCGTAGCAGCAAACCTGCGTACTCAGCCCCATGTTATTCTTATGGAGAATAAATAACGTGTTATCTCCCTTAATTATGAAAATAAATTAATGAAATTTGGTATGTGGCTTTACCTAAATGAGTTGTATTGATATTTGTATAAAACCCCATTTTTTGTTTTCCTTCCTTCAGCAAACCTGCATACTCAGCCGCCATGTTATTCTTATGGAGAATAATTAAAATGTCATAAATCGTTTATTTATGAATGTATATTGATGAAAATTGGTATGTGGCTTTATGTGGTATTAAGATACGTATATATTCATTGGAAATTCACTGAGTATGCAGGTTTGCTGCTACGGGGGTATTATGATTTGCAAGTCTTGGGCTGAGGTTAGAGATCGTAGCATCTAACTGAATTGATAATTCGGAAACATTCGGAAACAATTTCTCCCATAAAGTGATGGTTTTGTTATTTAATGCTAGGCCTTATTTTATCGTCATCCATTTATAGCATAGTTATAAATGAATAAAATGTAAGTATTTTTAAATAATACTTGATATCGTAAGCTCCCATGATAAATATTATCATTCATACGCTATGCGGGAAGTGCCGAATGATTATTTATTTTATATTGTAGAGTTTTCTTTTTCTAAAGTAAATGAATTATATTCTCTTTTAAAGAATGATTCACTGATAAAGTAAATCCATCTGTTAATCCCAGAGAACACCGTTTAAAGCTGGAATTAACGGAAAAGTGTACCAGGAATTCGGCCATCTAGACAGTTCACAATCATTCTTTACAATTATGTTTTCCAACTAATATGTTTTTTTTAGTTATAAATAATATTTTCATATATCTATTGGTAATTACAAGTGTCATTATGTATCAATACGGACAAAAGTACAACAATAATAGTCAATGATAACCGATAATACGAGTAATTAGCCTGTAAATTTAGTATCTTACCCATACGTTTTATTTTGGGGGGTTTACTTTAGAAACACGTGTTATTCATTTGTTGGTGTCTTTTATAATCCCCAGCAACCTCGCACCTACTTTTAATGCTCACTAGACCTTCTAACCTCAAAATGCAAAATATTGTATTCCCAGCATTGCATGTAAATAGAACCAGGAGCATCAGAACAGCCAAACAATTCATGTTTTCAGATTTCGATAAAAATTTTAATAAATTTATGTTTTAACACTGATTTGGATTTACACTTCCCTCACGTCAGCGTGCTGCTTGCGAACTCGATTTTTTGTATAGCATGGATATTTTTCATATAGTTAAAACTTTGTTTCAGTTTTTAAAGTTTCATTTTTATAACTGGCTCTTTTATCTGCCAACTTATTTTTTACTTACAAAAGCTGTTAGTGGACAACTGCTCACGTCAGTGAACGTCAGATATATATAGATATAAGAAACCTTTATAATATATAAGTTTTACTGTTCAAAAAAATCCAGTGGGATTCGTCATTGTTAAAAGTTACTGAACGGCACTGTCAGACACAGTTGTCATAACATGTAACCTGTCGTCTTACTACCTTTTACATTAATGCAATCATAACTTCCCTTTTTGAACATTTTCCTACACAAACTAGTGTAGATTATCATATTTTATCATAACAGCTTTTGTTTCGCGTTATTATAGCAGGTTATAGCAGGTATATTAATAATAGTGCAAGTTAATAGGCTTTTTGAGTAATAATGTATTAGTACATGTTAAAGAACAAATCATTACAACGACTTGTCATGAAATAGTTGTTCTTTGTTCCGTTATTTTAACGTTAACCAAATAAATTTGCTTCATCATTTATTTTAATCTAATACGATGGAATTTTACCTATTTTATATATTCTGAAATACATAAACGCATGTGTTTCCATTTAATCAAATGGTTATACATTGATATGACTAAATTTGATTATCGTGTGATTTCTCATGAATGTTGTTGTCTTTCAATAAAATAATCTTGTCAATAGATTATTTTAATCTGAATACAGATGGAAGATAGGATGGTGTTAGTCACTCTAGGATGGTATCATTTAGGGGCTTTTAGTTTAACTTAATAATTGGTAAACTATGTCTGCCACTTCAGTAACTTGAATTAGGAGTTTCAGTACACCCATTAGAATTACTTCAAATGTTGATTGGGGCTCTTCGTTTCTCATCGGTCTTGCATGTTTTATTTGTGGCCAGTATTTGTTGTTCATCCTTTGTATTGGATAATGTATATTGCATTTTCATAATTCGAAGATGTTGACCATATTTGTATTGGGGATTCAAAGATTTTTTATTTTGGTGGCCTTTTAATGTCTTACAGACCTTAACCATCGACATCAATATTCTAATTTTCTTCTTGCAGTATCAGCTTCCCAAATGTATGGGCACACTATCTGTCAGGCACAATTACACAATATTACAGGACAGTGTATACATAAGTAGGGACACCCCATGTTATTTTATTTCAGTTTTCCCTCCATGTTCAAAGGAGAATATAGCACTGACTGTGCCTGCCAATTAACCTTGGTCCCGTCGCGCTTCTGTTTACCTTTAAACCGTCAAATGACTGCTTGTTTATAAACAAACTAATAAACAGTAGATATCTATCAATATATTTCAGCCAGCTGAATTTTGACAGTTAACATTATCCGTAAACACTGAAATCCTTTTCGAATACCGATAAATATGCGGCTGTGACTCTAACTGTGTTTGGGGGGCGGAGTTATGACTAGAAATCGTTTTTCCTTAAGCATGTCCATACTTTTTTCGGTTATATATACATTTTATAGGAACACGAAACACAATGCCAACAAAAAGATCTTTTTCTGATGTCCATTGTCCATAGAATTAAAGTAAATGGCAATTTAGCTAATTACAATGAAATTTTCTTCATTATTCATAATCAATCAGCTCTAAATTGTGTCACTAGCAATCAAAATAAGATTGAACGACTTGGATATCATTGCTTATCACCAGAGAGAACAGCAAAACAAGACAGATTCTTCGTGTTATTTAATTCAAGACGTATACGTTTGTAGAGGCGAGAGAGTAGTCAGAAAATAGTATCAAAATATCATAATATCGGAAAATAATTACGGACGAGCTTCATCTTGCACACATTGGAATTACTTAAATGAAATCCTTGCCATAAAGTCACTGCTCGTAGCTAATCATCGAAATTGTCTTCCTTGTTTTGAGAAATAGAATTTTCCCTAGTAACCCTAAGTGATGTTTACATTTAGTCGTGTGTTTTGATTTAATTTTATGTTTTATATTAAGATAACCAAGTTGTATTCCGTTTTTATTTACCTGAATGTTATTGTTTTCATGTTGTGATTCAATCAAATGTTTTTGTTTCAACACTGTATTGAGCTAAATGCATTACATACATTACATTTTGATACTTTTCAAAATTTGCATTTTTTAAAGGCTAAACAATAAAAAAACACACGTAGTTTAGATATTGTCCTTTATTACAATTAATTTGTCAAGCTAAACTTAAATATAATAATTGAATGCAATTGCTGAGCAGAGTGAGACTCAGAATATGTAATTAATTATATGTAGTAATATGAAAATAAATCAAATACAAGTAAACTAATATAATTTAAAATTTTATTATCAATAACCTAGCCTTGTGGTTGATTTTAATCTCAAATTCATTACTTAAATTCAAATTAAATAAATAAATTCCAATTGATACGTTTATTGTTTGTTTTGCGGTATGGGAAATAATTGTGTCCTAAAAAATTAATGCTTATGCCAAATTAATTTTGTTCAGCAGGTTTTACTAATAATATTAATATTTTGTGGAGTTTAGTGAAAACATTGGCATTAAGATAACGACATTGAACATTAGTAGTTATTTTAATGTTCAAAGCTATTTATTTTTACAAAAAATAATGTTTATAACCGCTATTCATATTAATAATACAACTTAAAATGTTATTGTGCTATTGTACTGTTAAATTGTTACTAAATACTCTGCAACTAATAATAATCCCTGATTTTTTACTGAATTGTAACGGGAACACTATTTCTTCAGTATCATTATTTTATTTTATTTATAAAATCTATTGAGATGTTAATATTTAGTTTTTCATTAACTACATAACTGGTTTAAAGTAAAAATATGTTTAGCATCACCTTTTAGAGCCTATCTAAAAAGTATACATTAGTATCACCCCGTTATAATCTATATCTAAAATGATTTAAATTTCTATAAGTTTATGATAAAAAATAATATTTGCATGTTAAAAATAGAGTGTTTAGAAAAACTAAAGAGGGATGCAAATCTTTGGATTATTTATATTCATTAAAAAATATAGAAATATTCCTTATAAGAATATGCTCTAAAACTATTAATCTTTTCAATTATGTCTCAATGTAATTTTTAACATAAACTGTATTACTCGATAACCACTTTAAAAACAAAGATGAAACTTGTTTTAAATTCTTGAAATGTAAATAATATAAATTAAAATTATTATTTTATTGTTAATTAAAATCAAAATAACAACGTTTTGTGGTGTTCTTTATTACGCGTCTAACGTTATATAATTTAAAGAATCTCAAGAAGAAATTTTATGCAGCGCCAACGAAATAATAAAATATCTTTTTTTTCTGAATCCTTCTGTTGTTGTTAAAGATGGTGATTGTATTCTTTTATAGAAGATGAGAGTGCCTAAAAGTCAACTAAGAATAAAATATCTGATATCACTACCAAACGAGTACAGATTTACAACAATGAGTAGTTGCACATGTTGTGAGTTCTGATCTAGACACTTCACCGTGTACGATGGTGATACTCAGTTTTGTTTTTGCGTGCGATTTCTTTAGTAAGTACATATTTGGATATTTCAATAACACAGAAAACCGCATGCATATTTTTATAAAATTATTAATTTTAATCATACTTAATTTTTAAGGTACTTATTGACAGCTATTTCAAAGCAAATTACTTTTATTTCATTCATTATTACCTTATTACTTGTTGATTACTTACTTGGAACTTTGTTTTTCAACTAATTGGCCATCTAGGCGTTGGACCCATTCCCATGTTCATAAAGGTCTTCTTAAAATCTTCATTACCCAATCCATCCCGTTTGGAAGGTTTCTCTTTGGTAGACAATGGGTCTATTTTGCGGGAAGAGACTTCAAAGAAGTTCTAAGGGACAGTAACCACAGTCTAAGATAAAGTATTTAAATTTACTTCTAAATATAGACAAAGTGATATATAATAGTATTTCTATTGGGAAGGCTTAGTGCCTAGTGCTTAGTATATTTTTTTCGACTTTTGTGATTAGGTTTCAAATTAAAATGATTTAAGTCTATGCTAAAACTATGGTTTCAATTCTTAAACTTTTTTTAACAAAATATATTTATGATAGCAGTTTTAGTGACAATATAATGCCAGGTTACAGTGAGAACGTGTAATTCACTGAGGAAGTGATTACAATATGTTTTTGGAGGCGAAACAAAAATGCAGCGCATGGCCTCTTTTTTTCATGCTAGAATTTAGTTCAGATTTGACTGCACGGCTCCCCAGAAAATCATGGGGTATGAGATTTTAAATATCTTTTCGTAAAAAAGCATTTTGAGATTTCGTAGGGCAAGAAATCCTATAGCTAGTTTTTCCCAGATATTTTCCAACTGTTCACTCCAGCCTTATTGACGCCCAAAGCTCAATTCCAAATCAGGTATGTTTGTTGGGCATACTTACGTCCGTTAAAGGAAGAGAATAAATGAATTGTTTATTAGTGAATTTCCTTTGGAAAGTGAACTATTAGCATGACCTGCACGGTGAAACTTAAGCCCGGGACCACCATAGAAGTTCCTAACGTGACCCCCTGAACTCGTTTTGGGGGGTCGTTCAAAATTTTATATATATATATATATATATATATATATATATATATACATAAAATCACTCTTACAGTTGGTTTTATGAGTAGTCCATCCCTTGTGGTCCAACTTGTTACTGTATATATTCGTTCAGTTCAAAGACTAAGTCACTGAAAATGATTTATTAATGTGTTTTATAAAATTTCAGATTGATATATAGTTGTATACACTAGTATTTTTTCACTTATAACAGATTTTAAAGAAAAGCTGATACTCTTACAGGTTACCACATCAAGCTGATATAGAAAACCCCAGAGATCCGCCATGTTTAATCGTATAATACATTTAAGAAATCCCATATTTAGATGATACTTCTAAATGTCTCTCTTCAAGTAGATACTGGGGAAACTGTCAAACCGCCATCTTTATAAAACTTAAATTTTCTTGATACAGCAGTGTATATCACAGTTATACAGTTTTAAACCAGCATTGGGTTGATACTACCCAAATATTAACTGCGTACTTGACTTAAAACATTTAGAGAGCAGTGAGCAGTGTCAAGGTGACACGTACGGTTCACAGAGAAAAATGAATAATTGTTGAAACTACCAAAAATATAATAAACTAAACAATCTAATTTGTGTATGGACAACTAATTTCATTGTTTGCTTTAAACATTGTCATTTGCAAAACATATTGCTCTGTAAAAAAATGCTGGGGTATTTTAAACACAAAGATGTTGGTTAAACTGATTGTGTGAAAATAGACACTGAAATTGGTTTACTAGAGGCTTGAGTAACCAATTCGCATTCGTGGTAAAACTATGCTGTGTCAATTTGGCATTTGTGACACGAAAGCGTGTTGGTCTTCTAAAATATATTTTAAACACGGTAATTTTGTGTGGAATTGTGGGTAATTAATGTGCGTTGCACCCGGGAAGAATAGAACTCCTTGACAGCGACAGACGACACCCGGCAGCATTCTTTTTGTTAGTTTGTCAGTTTACGTTCTTTGAGTTTTAAATTGCGAATGTGGAACTGCAATGCAGTAGCCAAATACTACTGTTACTACATGTCGTCAAGATGGGTGATAAGGTAAGTGAAGATTTAGCTGTAAAGGTAGTGATCAGTGTTATTGTAGGCTGTAAGTAACCCCTACAACTCCGTGAAGGAAGCGGCGTGCTTGAGTTATTAGGGTGATTGATGTTAGAAGGACATCCTAGGAAAAACAATTTTGTTTGACAAAATAACTTAGGCCTTGTCAATTTTGCCTACTTATCCTCTACTCAATAGATTGCAATGCATACATAGTATAATCCATCTTACGTTCTAGTAAGGTTATCTGAATTTCAAAGTAGGTATGCCTAGCTCACAAACTTAACTTGGCTCGATTTTGTTGGGGTCATGTATACTCCATAATTACCGATTACAGGCCTAGCCTACTCTCCAAAGCCTGTACGACTCGAAGTTAAATCTCACTTTTGTACTCCTTACATTAAAACTTTGAAGGGGTCTGAGAACTTAATTTGCTAATTTTATACAAACATGTTATAACTCCTCTAGTATTTTGACTGCTCCAGCTTTAGTGAGTCTACTATAGACAAGTTAAGTTTGTGAGCTAGGCGTACCTACTTTGAAATTCAGATAACCTTTCTTGAACGTAAGATGGATTACACTATGTATGCTTGGCAATCTATTGATTAGAGGATAAGAACCTGTAGGTAATTATGGAGTATACATGACCCCAACAAAATCGAGGTAAATTTACACTTTTCTTATAGATTTTGACCTGAAAAACACGATAAAAGTATTCTTTTTCCGCGGAAAGACCGTTTTAATGGTGAAAATAGTAAAAAAAACTTCGACGGTTCCAATTTCTTCTGCCGACTAGTGGTTTGAGGGGAGGAACGTTCAAATTGCAACATGGAACTGTCTGCAAGAGATTTCCAATCTAAGAACTTGTTAATAAAGAAAACACATAAATACCGTTTGATCAATCATCATCCACTAGAGATAATCATAATATGTTCTTAAAATAACTATACGTCAGTAAATAACAACTTTTAAGATGAAAATTAACAGTACGAAATTAAATAAACGGTGTTAACGTCCATTTTGTTATTTTTTCTGCTTCGGAGCTGATTTTTCTACTTGGAGCAGGTTTGCCAACTCGAACCCTTGAATATTGCTCGACTGCACCTGTATTACCTAACCTAACCTAATTAGGAGTATAATAGGTACCAAAGTATACTTATATTCGGATTGTTGGTTGGTGGGCTTGCCACGGGTACTTATTAGGTTAACTAGCGTTGGGTTAGGTTAGGATTGTTAGGTTAAGTGTGGTTTGTTTTTGTTCGTTTTGCCATCCAGGTACGGTGGCACTTAACCTAACCCAAGCTAGTTAACCTAATAAGCACCCGTGGCAAGCCCACCAACAAACCATGCCAGTACTAAGTGTACGCTTTCATGTCACATACCGTACGAAGATGTAGCGTTTTTTATTAACCATTCATTTTCGGATCAAGCTTCTTCGCCAGCTCACTTCCTACAGGATGAGCTTACGCGCTCCGCGCTCACTTGCCTCCATGGTGACCTCGTTTGCTGTCACGTACCCTACGAAGATGTAGTGTTTTTTACTAACCATCGCGCTCACTTGCCTCCATGGTGACTTAGTTCGCTCCGCTCATTTACTTTCAGAATGAGCTTGTTCACTTTGCTCACTCACCTCTCAACACTTAGTCACTTATAATGGGTAAGGGGTAAATAAAGCACAAAACATAACTTTTTATTAGATACATATTATCTACGACATTTCATTTATATATATTGTATACTCTATGGACGTTTTCCTGATAGTCTGTAGAAACTAGAAACATTGAAAGTTGTGTTCTAATCTGTGGTTTGTAAGTATTGTCTGCTTGCATCGAAAATAATAATTTTAAGTAATATTTTCTATAATTAATAATGGTTCCCGTGCAAAATAAATGTTATTTCTGGATTCTAGAGGTAAAAATCTTTAAGAAAAATGCAAATTTAACTCAATATAGTTGGGGTCATGTATACTCCATAAGAACCCTGTAATCAAATACCTACTTAATTTTATTGTTAGCTCAAGTAAACAATTCAGGGCTTAAATAAAGTAGTTTCCGGTCCGCCTCCACATATATGAAGACGTGAGTGATGCCAACTTTTTATTATCAACAATAACATAACATAACTAAACTTCTGTCATACTAACACCTCGCTTTGAGAGTAGTTTACATCTCACCTAACCTCAATTTATCGAATAAGAGTCGTGCCGACTGTACTGTTCTGAGTAGGCCTACCGTACCTCCGTAGCTCCTTAACCTATTAAGCCCCTTGTCAACCTGACCAACCAACCATGCCAGAAAGTATACTTGCTGATACGCAACTTTCAACTCGCAATACACAATGACAGTGAGTAAAATTGTTGATGGCGAGACTTATCGCCATATTGCGATATCGCTAGCAAACGAATATTTGCTTAACATAAGATAGAGAAAATATTGATGTTAGTCAAACGGTTAACATTACCCATTACGGAATACACACAGCATAAAGGTGGGAGAATTCTTTTACATACGTAGGGTGGTGGAAACTTTCAAATTAACTTACAGGAGAACATTAATTTTGTGACATTCAAATATCGCATGAAAATATCGAAGTTTTAACAATCGATATATATATCGAATAATTAAACTGTATTCTATTTTTAATAATCAGATGTTTTTAAACATTTTTAATTAAAATTGTTTATTTCCATTTTAAAATAAAGTAAATAAAAATAGAAGTAGAAAGTGATTGTGAGTTTGTGAATTTTACATGTTTCTGTAAACATGTGTTTAATCCAATAGAAAAATGTGTTAGTTTTCTTCAAGACAAAGAACTAATAGGTATCTAATAATCCAAATTGTGAAGTGTGTGGAGGCAAAACAAAAAACACTAATACGTGGTGAAAATTTGGTCAAATTTTGATGCAAAAAAAGGTCAATGACGAACACGATGTAAGAAAGAACGCTTTAGAAAACACTTTTTTCGAAAATGCCAAGTTTGGATTGATTAACATTCTAACTTTAGTTTAATTTTTTGTATAAATGTTGTAAATTATGATTTTTTAATAAGAAAAACAAGCACATCAACATCTAAAACCAGCAGGAAAACTATCGCTGATTGGATGTCGTTTTGTAGAGAGCTACATCGACAGAAAATTTGAAGAATAAGAGTAATCGATATATCAACTGTTAAAACTTTTGATATTTTCATTCGATAGTATGGTAGCCCAGATCCTTAAGGTTTAGCTGAGTTGTACGTTTCTTTAGAATTTATTTATTTGTTTAAGTGTAGTTTTCGTTTGTTTGTTATTTGATAAATGTTTCATTAAAATATATTTGTAACTGGCATTGCATATTATTATTGACGATATACAATTTGTTGATTTTAGATTATAGCATTAATATAAATATCGAGTAAATAATTTTCTATATGTAGGTACTGTTAAAATGTGATTCAAAATATCGAGTGTTCCGATTCGATATAATGAATGTTTAAGATCGATATATTGCATCCGATTAGTTGGTGGCCGCTTATGAAACTGTACCCCCTCACAAGCTCACTTTTAATGTGGGAATGTAGGTTTATATGTGACGGAAATTTGCAGATTGTGAAATAAGTCATGGTTTTTTAATGCAAGAATCACAAATTTTTAATTTTAATCAATTTAATAGACTGCCGCGAAATTACTGAAACTATTATTTCTTACTTATATTAATTTTACATTGACTGACTCGCCCTAGCTTCCATCCCCTTAAGTAGTCGCTTAGGAATGTCCAGTGTCTTGCAACAGTTTCAGTGGTTTCAGAAGGCATTTAATTAGGTTTAGTTTTTTAATGAAACATTTAACAAGTAACAAACAAATGAAAACTAAAATATAAAAATACAAAAAATAATAAAGAAACGCATAACCAAGCAAAAACTTAGGTATATTTGCTTAGGCCTAACTTATATTAACTTAGTTTATTCAATCCAAGAAAGCAGCCCATAAAGTTTACCCAGGCAAAGATAACTTAAGTTTTAGCTGAGTTGTACGTTTCTTTAGAATTTATTTAATTGTTTAATTGTAGTTTTCGTTTGTTTGTTATTTGATAAATGTTTCATTAAAATATATTTGTAACTGGCATTGCATATTATTATTGACGATATACAATTTGTTGATTTTAGATTATAGCATTAATATAAATATCGAGTAAATAATTTTCTATATGTACTGTTAAAATGTGATTCAAAATATCGAGTGTTCCGATTCGATATAACGAATGTTTAAGATCGATATATTGCATCCGATTAGTTGGTGGCCGCTTATGAAACTGTACCCCCTCACAAGCTCACTTTTAATGTAGGAATGTAGGTTTATATGTGACGGAAATTTGCGGATTGTGAAATAAGTCGCGGTTGTTTAATGCAAGAATCACAAATTTTTAATTTTAATCAATTTAATAGACTGCCGCGAAATTACTGAAACTATTATTTCCTACTTATATTAATTCTACATTGCCTGACCCAACCTAGCTTTCCTTCCCTTAATGCTACTACTTATCTAGACATCGTCAAGGCGATGCTTCCGGACGAAATTGTAGCGATCTGCTAGGTTGACCAAAAGGGGGTGTGTCTCGTACCGGAGAGCGACGTCTAAGCCCGACGCTTACCCTCTTGCTGGCGGAAGGAGGCAACAAAGGTGACGTCACCCCACTTCCGGACCAGCCATCTGCTGAAGCGAGCCAGTTACCGGGTTGGCAAAAGAGGAATATGTATGAGGGTGACGTTACACGGCACAACATGTAGGAATTGTGAGAACAAAAGTAATCGCGAATACAAAGTAGTCGGTACTAGTCCGTACTAGTATCGGATATAATCGGTACTGGAAAGTAATCGTTTAGTCCTTCTTTAAACTTAAAAATAAATAACAAAAATAAACTCTAAACAGTCTATGAGCAACAAATATTGGGCAGCTGAATCACAAGACTTACGCTAATATCACAGTTCATCATCAACAGGAGTTGTAATCCGCCGCGGCACGGTGTAGAGGGCTGGCCTGGATTGCATGGGTAGGCGGAAGACGAAGAAGAAGGCGTCACATTCCTGGACCCTGTAATGTAACACCAATTCCTAATTTCTATGTAATGATTTATTCACAGTAGCTCAAAAGTTTTAAGTTCATGTGTTGTTTTGGAATAGCTTTAATTATGCCCAAGTTCACTTTAATTTGCAGATATACCCATCCAGAGTTCATTTGCCCAGTGCTTAACATAAATTTAAAATACTGAAAATAATTAAAAAATATTTATAACAGGAAAAAATGTATATTAATATTTTTAAGACTGAAGCTTAATGAAAATGGTTGTGAACTAATTAAGTAGACTAGATAAAATAAACAGCTTGGTAGGAAAACATCTAATCAACAAATTATAAAATAATTAAGATGTATTGCTGGATGAATCTTTCAGTTATCTAAATTCACAAGGTTCCTAGTCATTTTACTACAACATTTGTTATCCAAAATTAATAAGAAGCATTTTAAAACAAGGGGGCACATCTGAGCTAAAAGTAGATACCAGAACATTTAAATTGTAATATGCATAAGGAAAATTATTCACCAAAATATAGGCCAACTACACCTAAACCGGAAACCAAAATTGGCCAAAGTTTTGTGAAAAATGATCTGTGGGCTCAGTTTATTGACAAAATTGGTCCAAACTTTCTGAAAAGCAGGAGCTTAGGCCCCTGCAACTAAATAATAAGCCACAGTTCATTTAAATCATCTCCTTTGGGACTAAGCCCAAGAATCCCCTATGCAAGAAAGCAAAAACTAGCCTAAAACACATTCTACGCCAAGAAAATATAAGTTAAAAGTGGGGTAAGGCAGTTTACCCATAGTTGAGGGACATTGACAGGAAACATAATTTACCAAAACCCCAGCTTCAAACCCACCCTATTTGAACTTAGCCTACAAAACCGTACAAAACATAATTGAGAACACTGAATGAATGATAACTTTCAGAGTATTGCAGAAAACTTAATTAAATGTTTAGCGGTCTCCTAAGGTAGGGAAATGTAATTAGGAATGCATACAACTGTAATACCCGTATAACAAAATAAATTAGCTGCGGGGTCATAAACCAAAGTAGTTTGCCGGCAAAGATGCCTTGATAGCCAAATCTTTAAACATTTGAAACGACTTTGTTTTATGGCCCAAGGGCTCTGAATGAGAATGGAAACATTAATTAAACCTTCGGGAAGTTCAGAAGGAACTTTAAAATCCAGAAATGCTTCTGCAACGAATGAAAACTGAAATGAATATGTGCTCTCAGAGGTTATATTTACTTCTGCCGCTAAGGTTAAGGTTAAGACTTGGATATTGCTATCTACTTGATTTATTAAATGGCAAGCTTACTTGCTCTTGTGTAAAATGAGATTCAAAAATATACACCTAGTACCGGTATGTCGTTTGTAGACCTTAACACATCAATAGGTATCAATGTTGAACTAGAAGAACTTCAAACTTTTGTTTGGCTAAGAATTAACAAAAGGTGGTAAGTTAAAAGAATCAAAAATCGTATTTGCCATTGCCATTATACATGCATTATCAAAAGTCTTAAAAGTCTAGCTTATTTGGCTACGGTCATAGTATACAATAGAAGAAACCTGGAGCAAAATTTATTATTATTATTGTTTTCTTGGTTATGTTTTCTCTAAAACACTTAACTAAATCAAACCTCCAGAGAAAGTGAGATTAACAAATGATAAACTACAATAATTTAGGTACCTAAAGGAGACCCAAGCCTCCTGCCGATAATCTTAAAGACATTTCTAAGGTTACTGTAATTAGTTACAACGTTTAATAAGTGTTATTTGCTACTTACCATAATATTGCACAGTTTTGGTTGCACAACAGCACAACTGGACATTGGACAACGAAGTGACTGCGTACACGTCCAATATAAGGGCAAATTCACTTCACTACCGCTTAGGTTATGTTGGGTTAGGTTACGTTACGTTATGTTTCGTTAGGTTAGGATAGGTTAGATTACGTTAGGTTAGGTTAGGAGGTTTTCTGGCTCTCAATTTGTTTTAAAAATCACAGGAAAAGTAACGTACGGTGCATAATTTGGAACGGACGTGAACAGTATCGGCTCACCTCGGACGTGTACGTAGCCACTGCCATTGGACAACACAATAGCCGCCTTTAATGACAAAGACTTCGCACTTTCTCAAAGCGGTAAAACTTCCAAGTTAACTAAGGCACAGGCAGATAAAAGTAGCACAGATTTTTTTGAGATATGTTCTGGGAGAATTGACAGTATTACAAAAACCAATTCATATATATGAATATGAATAATTAAAAATCGGTCCTTCTATGTTCTTACAGTGTTTGAATTGCAATATATGATGCAGAGATGGGCGTTATTTAACGTAATAGGATAAATAACACTATTACTGAAGTGTCACCTATTACCTTATGTGTTTATGTTTATGTTTATGTGTTGTTAAAGGGACGGATTCAGAGATCCAAAGATTCAAAGATCCTCACACGTCAACCGAAGCTTATTGTGTGTCCCTAGTACGTTAGTATGGCAAACCAATGCCCGTACCCTTTACGAGATCCAGGAGTTTTTTACCAATACTAGCGTCCCTTTCATCACCTGGTTGCTTACAACCAAACAGAGCCCTTCTCCTTGCCCCGAGTCTCTCGCAGTCCAGTATGATGTGCTTGGCAGTCTCTTCAGACTGATTGCAGAGCCTACACACCTGACTTTCATTTCTGAGTCCGAGAGTGTGGAGATGTTTCCTGAAATGGCCATGTCCAGTTATCAGAGCAATCAACTGCTTAACCCGACCTCTGCCCAACCTCACCAACCAGTTAGTGAAGTAAGAGCTAGTATCTGCTAGCAGCCTTTTGCCACAACCTATTACCTTGGTAATAGGTTACTGAAAATACCCTATTATTTGTTTAACGTCTTCTGAACTGCTTGAACGAGCGAGTGAAATAACTATCCAGCTGAGAAGTTGAGATGAGTGTCTTGGTGTCTTCCTATTAACAGCGATCATCACAGAATAATAGTACTAGTCTGTCTGCGCTTACTATTACGGCGAGAAATATTTAAATAAAGTTATCACGGGTGTAACGAGTGTATTACCACAAAGCTAAGGAACGTTCCTGAATATTATTGCAAAGTAACGGTATTTCCCATCTCTAATATGATGGACCGTATTTAAACAATAAAGCCGCCATATTAGTTGTTGGTTATGTATCAACACTAACACTGTAGTTTATGTAGATTTCCAAGGGAGTATGCAACTGTTAAGATGATACCTAGGGCTGTTTTGTTGATATATCAACATCTAAACAAATATCAGCACGAGTAGGTAAGTTTCAATACAAATATCAAAAATCGGCCCGCAATTATACCTATATATATATATATATATATATATATATATATATATATATAGAGAGAGAGAGAGAGAGAGAGAGAGATATATGTGTATGCACTCTAGCGGTCGCATTTTTTGTCCGATTTACTTCAAATTTGGTAGGGACGTTCCTTTCTATAACCTGTTGGACAAGTTCGTTGGGCAAAACAATCGGAAAACTCTAAACCCATTTTTTGGGGATTAATCTTTCATATTTCGAGTTTTTGGGCCCAAAAAGGGTCAGAAAAGCCCCAGATGTAAAATTAATGCATGTAAAAAGATGGGAATTAGAAAGGTGAAAGTTTTAAGCCCTCTCTCGTCATTCTAGCATAAATATTTACCGAGTTATTAAAGAAAATGTGTATTGACTAAACACAGTACGTTGTCTTATGGAGGTTTTACACTAGAAAAGCCTGTTATTCCTTTGTTAGAGTACTTTTATTACCCCCAGCAACCTCACGCTTACTTTCAAGCCTGTCTGGACCTTCTCCTAACCTTATAACCTTATAATGCGCAAAATCGTATTCCCAGCTTTGCAAGTAAATGAAACCAGGAGTATAAGAACAGCCAAAAAATCAAAGTTTTCAGATTTCGATAAAAATTGGACAAATGTATTTTTTTACACTGATTTTGAATTAAGTTTTTAATGTGGAAATTCACTTCCCTCACGTCAGCGTGCTGCGTGCAAACTCGTTTTGTATTTTGGCTGGTTTGGACAAAAATTGTTTCCCACCTTTACAAAAGTTACTTCTTGAAGAGCATTTAGTTGTTAGTTGGCGGGGATTGAACCAGAATAACTCGTCGACTATAGTAACCAGTTAGTTATAAAGAAACCGAATGTTTATCTAATTCCAAAACATCATCTATTTATAGATTAGGCAATAGCTAACGCTTCAAAATGTTTCGAATCGAAAAGTGATTTTAATATTTTAAGATTTTATGTTACTAGAAGTCACAAACAATCAAGGACGAAGAGAAAAGAGGGTTGCTTGAGTGGAAGTTGGCTAATGTTTGACCCTCGTTAATTAGTGGCTTGACACAAATAGAGAACTTCTGTCAAACTGTACTCTCTCACACAAATTGCATTAAAAATATGTAATTATTTAGTATAGCAATTAACTAATTATGAGTATTTAAATGCACTTACCTAACCATTTATTATATTCCGATTATAATAATTTAAATAGAGATTAAGTAGGCTTTTCTCATTTAGTTGTTACGATATATGACAGTTTTACTGTACAAATAATAGCCTACAGGCGGTTTTAAACTTTTAAACTTGTTTACATCAAAATTGAATTTTATATCATGCAGAGTAAATATGGTAAAGAATACAGTAAGAAATAATATGGTTTTAGGGAAAAAAAAGATTTTGCCGGAGAATTTTTATTTTTATGAAATTAAATCTAAGTAAATCTATTGTGTTATGAGACAACCTTTCCAAAATTTTACCAAAGAGTTTTTGCTGTATTCTGGATCCATCTTATACCTTAAAACACACGTTTTCTTTAGTAACAATAAAAGTGTCCATCAGCATAGTTTTATAGAAGCAAATGTTTAGCACGTTTTTAGTTTAAAATATGAAAATAACTTATTATTATTATTATTATTAAGGAATAACAGTTAGTATTTATTCTTCCCATTGTAACAAATTAATGCACATATGTATATTCCATTTTCATTAAGAGTATAAATATCACGTATTAGTAAGATCAAATACAAACAAGATTTTACCTTTTGTACAAAAATGTCTATTATTAGACATAATTTTAGGAACAATTTGACACTAAAAATAATTATATATACGTTATATACAACACTATGATACTTATTTTCAAAAATGCGCCAAAAAAATATCGTTATATCAACCGAAAAAACATGTATTTTTTACGTCCAAGTTTCTAAAATGTATCGTAAATCACTCTCTTACGTACAGTAACTACTTAAACCACGTTTTACGCTATTTTACAGCCTGGAAAGTCTATCCAGTTGAAGATTGCCGACAATAAAAATAAAATTATTTCTATTTAAATTTATTTACGACCACTAACTAACTATATTTATTTTTATTAACTAGTTGTAAGAATTGGTCTCAAAAAGAGTGTGACCCTGGAAAATGAATATCTTATATATAGGACACCAGTCTGGTTATACGACCTAAACCTTTAGTGTCTTGGACTTCAGTTTCCAAGTGTACGGGTCGGGACAGTTTTCTTGAGAAAGGGGTTATTTTTTAAAGTATTTATCTACTATATATTTGTCAAATCCACTGACTCACTCACTCACTCACTCACGTATCATCGCACAGCCTAAACTACTTGACCTAGAACCTTGAAACTTTGCATGGACGTTCCTTTTAGGGTGTAGGCACCCACTAAGAACGGGTTTTACAAAATTCAACATTTTAGGGTGGTTTTCGGGGGGTTGAAGTTTTAGGAAAAATAGGACTGTACTTCCTGTACACTATCGCCTCTAGCGCCTAAACAAGTGAACCTACCTTCAATCTGATTCAAAACCGTTAGTGTGGAAATAAATTTTAAACATTTTTTGTTCAATAGATTTGTTGTATATCTCTTATGGTATCCCAGTTATTTAGCAAAACGTGCCAACGTGAGCGTGCGGCGGCGGCCGTAATTGAAAACAGTGTCGATAATTTAGTCCATATAAGTTTAATCGCTGTCCACATTGCAGTGAGCAGACATTTAGCTATTGAAATTAAATTAATTGCTAATTTTGGTATTATTTGCTGACAAAAAATCTCTGTGTTTGGTCATAATTTGATTCATAACTAAAAACATACTTTAATTCGTTTTGAAAAGTAAAATTTGTAATATTTATATTTAGTTCTCACCAGCGAGTAAATTACAACAATCATACATGTTTGCCCAAGGATTGACGCACATTATTGGCTCTTTTCCCTCATCTAGCGTTTGTCTAAGCCAGTTTTGCTCATCGTCCTTACCGTGAACCTTGAAGTTATTAGATTATTTTGAAGCTTTGAATCGGTGATGGCGGACCTTGAGCTCCTTGAAATAAACGGTGCTTTAATCCCTCATAGGGTTAATATTATACCTGGTGATGGCGCCTGCCTTTTTACGGGAGAGCCTAGCTGTGTACCCGTGCTTCGCAACGGACGATTTGTGGTACTTAAATAGCACTTTAATTAAAAAGGCACCCGGTTACGGTTACGGTTACGGTGGCTGCTCTCCTGGCAGCTTGGTTATTTTGCAACCAGAAAGACCAGAAAGACCGGTTTACGGTTATTTTGCACCCGTAAAAAGGCAGGCGCCATCACCAGGTATAATATTAACCCTTTGAGGGATTAAAGCACCGTTTATTTCAAGGAGCTCAAGGCAACAAGGCTCAGGGGCAGAGTTTGAAAGTAGCTGGTGTGGGTTTCTGAGAAGTGATTGTTTCGCTCATGACAAACTGTATGTTGCGTGTTCAAGGGTGAGCTGTCCTGGCAGCTATGTTATTTTGTAACCAGAAAGACGAACAAAGAATGTAGTGTACAGAGAAGTTCTTAGCACCTAAGAGCTTTTTCTGTCGAGCATAAGCCCTGTACAGTACTGAAAGATAGTTTTGATTGAATGTAAATAGAGTGTGAATAATCTGTAAATATCTGCTAAGTTTTTTTAAGTTAATGAGGCAAGGGTGCCTGAAAAAAAATCTTTCTATGGGAAACGAGCATCGTTACCAGCACACCGGTTTCTTGGGTATTTCGTTTCCTGAAATAAATATATTGATAATGAAAAATTAAAGCGCTATGTAAGTACCACAAATCGTCCGTTGTGAAGCACGGGTACACAGCTAGTACTTTATAAAATCCCTAAGACATACAAAATATTACATGTGTAGTAATCACATCCACGTTTATTTTAACATCGATCAATTTCGTTTGGGTACACCTGGTGGTTCGGGAACTTGTTGTCAATTTCGTTGGCAGTTAGTTCACAGGTGATACATATTCTTGACACGTTTTTCACACTCCAACCGGATTTGATAGTGCGGGTTTCAAACGCTACTACTACCGACAGTGGGCGTTTTCTCCCTACTTTGTGGGAAGCCGGTCAACGGATCAGTGCGGTGGATCAGTGCGGTGGAACGGGACACCAATTGCCTCGGAAATGGGAAATAAGCCGTATATGTTTTCTGTAGGTGTGATTAGGATGGTTCTGGCCGGTAGTGATTAAATTGGTTTTCCTTTTTCGTTTTTGAAGTCCATTTACCTCAGATTTAATATATCTTAGTTATTCCACAAGATTGCGATAAGTTGTTTTGAGCTTGCTGACACCATGTTTTAGTTCGTCTCGCAAAATTTTATTTTATAGCGGAAATTTCGGTCTTAGGTCCTTGCAGGTAATTTCGAATTTTGTTTTAAAATCACATCGTTGATTAGAGTATTGGTGCAACGAGGCTATGGCTACTAACACGGGTGAAATCTCTTATAATTTATTAAATGTAGCACATTCTCATAGCCTATAAAACTCAACCCAATGAAAATAAATGTGCAAGTTGAATCTGATCAAGCATGTGTCAGACACTATTGTGTTAATATGTTCTGGAAAAGTGTTATAAATTATTTTATACGTCATGTTTGCACCAACTAAACAAGACTTGCATTACAATAATGGACATTTTCCAAAGAAAATATTTGATAAATATAAGCTTTTAACCCAAAATTTTAATGTACTATGTGCTAAGAATATTTTATTAAAACTAGGAATTATGAATGCGCTAAGCAAGTATTTTCTCCTTGTTAGATGCCCGCTCACTGCAATAAAGCTCATAGACCGTATTATAGTGCCATGAGGAAGTATGTAATGGTGTTACAAGGAAGTGCAAGTACCCGTGACCATAACAGACCATTTACGCTGGTATGGGGTTTATATGGCAGCAACCAAATAAAGATCACATTTTATCTACTATCCTATAATATTTTTTCTGAATATATGATTATCTAACTAAATCGTAAATGTTTTAATGCTCTAGATAAGGTCTGTAAAACTAACTAAATTACTTCCTCCCACTAAATATATACGAGAGGTTTGGAAAGGATTATTGACTTTGCTTTTCGTGAATCTGCATCAGCAGTTTTAAATTAGAAAATGCAGGTAAGGGGTCCCTTAATAATAGTACTGAACTTTTAAATCTAATTATTAGATTTTAAAACTGCAATCTGTTCATCCAAAACCCATCTTATAACAACAAATGACTGTATTTATAAATTGTACTACTTTAAATCAACAAATAACAATAACAGTCATTAAAGGTTAACATTTATATGTAAAGTTGTTCAGCACTACTTCCTAAACTTCAACAAATTATTCTACTCGTAAAAATTTGAAAAAAGTCTCTAAACTTAGTGTTATTCTGTTTGGTTTATTTCTATCTGTTGTTAAATGTGTTTAATTATTTGTTTACCTTATTGTTTGAGAAAATAATGAAACTTAGCAAGTAACATTTTTAAAGGTGAGTACGAATTCCTTTAAAAGTATGATTCCCTAAAATGTTTAGTTTTAATAAGCGATCACATAAAATGTTGAATGTAAAATTATTTTATAAACTATTATGAAAAAATGTTTTGTCACAAAACAGTTGAGCTTTTTATAGACAAATCGAATGGTGTAACACGTGAATAATGTTTAGGTATACCTACAGTTTTAACTACTGTACCGGGAACTCGTAACCAACCTACATCTATGTTCATACTAAGTTTCATTATTTTATATTAGGAACCATTTATATTAACGTTTATTTCTTTTAATGTTATTGTAATTATAACATAACAACAGTTAGACAGGAAACCAGGTAATATATGACTGATTATTTTATTATCTCTGACTCTTGCGTCACAGCTTACGAATATAATTTTAGAATTTCAAAAATAACTATTTAGTTTGGATGTGATTGACAATTCAGAGCAGCGTAGTTGTATATACATTGTCACGTATTGTATATACATGGTCACGTTAGTTGTCCATGCTTTAACCAGTGAAGCCTCGACCAAAGGTGTAGTCTGTGGATTGAGAAGATTTACAGAGTAATTACTGGTTACTCAGAGTACTACGTATACAGTACTCACATATTCGTAATTTTCAGCATGAAATTGAAACGAGTTTGCACGCAGCACGCTGACGTGAGGGAAGTGAATTTCCACAGAAAAACTTTTAAAACTCAAAATCAGTGTAAAAACATACATTTGTCCAATTTTTATTGAAATCTGAAAACACTGATTTTTTGGCTGTTCTGATACTCCTGGTTTCATTTACTTGCAAAGGTGGGAATACAATTTTGGGCATTATAAGGTTAGGAGAAGGTCCAGACAGGCTTGAAAGTAGGCATGAGGTTTCTGGGGGTAATAAAAGTACTCTAACAAAGGAATAACAGGCTTTTCTAGTGTAAAACCCCATAAGACAACGTACTGTGTTTAGCCGATACACATTTTCTTTAATAACTCGGTAAATATTTGTGCTAGAATACGAGAGAGGGCTTAAAACTTTTGCCTCTCTAATTCCCATCTTTTTCTATGCATTAATTTTACACCTGGGGCTTTCCTGACCCTTTTTGGGCCTAAAAACTCGAAATTTGAAAGATTAATCCCCAAAAAATGGGTTTAGAGTGTTTCGATTGTTTTGCCCAAAGATCTTGTCCAACAGATTATAGAAAGGAACGTCCCTACCAAATTTGAAGTAAATCGAACAAAAAATGCGACCGCTAGAGTGCATACATACATATATATACAAGGTGTACATAAAGTCCCGCACGGGTTTAATATTTTTTGAATGATAAGAGATAAATCAATAAGATTTGGTACATCAACACTACACCTAAAAATCTCCTTTTTGAAGGAACTATCAGTTTTCTGTCATATCATGGGGACGTCCCGCAAGGAGTCAGAAGGAAATTTTAAATAGGAGCATAGGTCAATATGCACATCACTTTAAAGGGCTTATCTAGCAGAGTTTAATGCCACAAACCGCACTAAAAAAGGTTGATCAAGTAAAAATCGGCGGCTGTTCAAAGGTTTTACTTGGTTACATTTTATTAGTAGCCACAACCCCATTAAAGCAAAACTGCAACTAAATGAATACTGCAGCTAAATAATACATTATGCCTGTCAATACAGAAGTGAATTATGACGTTAGTTATCCTCAAGGGTTACAAATTTGGTCAAAATCTATTGATAACGGGGAAAAACTGGTAACAGTAACTATTAGAAAGATCTTATCTTTTTTTAATAAAACCTTTGAACAGCCGCCATTTTGTACTGGATCAACCTTTTTTAGTGCGGTTTGCGGCATTCAACTCTGCTAGATAAGCCCTTTAATGTGATGTGCATATTGACCTATGCTCCTATTTAAGATTTCTTTCTGACTCCTTGCGGGACGTCCCGATGATATTACAGAAAACTGATAGTTCCTTCAAAAAGTAGATTTTTAGGTGTAGTGTTGATGTACCAAATCTTATTGATTTATCTGTTATCCTTCAGAAAATATTAAACCCGTGCGGGACTTTATGTACACCTTGTATATATATGTATATATATATATATATATATATATATATATAAAATTATGAACGACCCCCCATGTTCAGGGGGTCACGTTAGGAACTTCTATGGTGGTAAGTTTCACCGTGCGGGTCATGCTAATAGTTCACTTTCCAAAGGAAATTCACTAAAGCACATTTGGTAAAGGGGAAATTGAATTAACATAAGACCGTTTGTTACCGTATATTGTAGTAACATACTGTAAGCCAAAGCAAAATTGTACATGAAATATATAACACTACTTATTATTAAACTTAGTTTATAACTTTCTAATTGGTAAACACTATAGTTGTTTAGCATAATGACATTGTGCCATTGTCTAGTTATTAAAATTAGCTTTGATTCGATTTGTTTTTCTTCAATTGATTTCTGCTGAATAGAAATTACACAAAATATAATGATTGATATAACATTGTATATTTGCATAGTTAAACTAAAGATATGAAGGTAAGATAAAACTACTATACAATTACGTCTTTGATGTAAACTAATGACCATTTCAAACATTCAGACAAATATTGTAGTTCTAACATATTTTCAAGTACAATTGTAGCCACAATTAAAAATATTTAAATATTAAGGCTAGTTTACTAAACAAACTAGAATTACTAACACAAATATGTTACGCAGTTTTTAGTAAAGAATTAGGTAGGAGATAGGATATATTTTGTAATTTATTTTATTTTTTTTACCATAACAAACCGTGAACAAACTGCTTAAAGTTCAAAGTTAAGATAAAGTATAACTTATATGAATAATTATAATATATAAATAAGAAATTTAAAACCTCCCATTAATTAATATTTGTGCGTTTAAACTTTACGTTTGACTTTAGTAATATCTTGCAAAGATTTGCATATAATAACGTAGAACTTAGTCAACAATTAGATACACAAATAATACTTCAAATATAAATTCATAAGGTAACGTTCTTAATCTTTCTTCACTTCATTATATTTAGCTTAGACTCACTTAAAGCTCAAAGTGTGCTTATATCAGATATTTGATACAGTGCCAAGTTGAGACCTCAATAGCCTCTCCACAAAAGGGCTGGGACTCTCACATTCAGGCTGCTCTTGAATGTAATGCTTTCAGCCTGAACAAAACTGCTAGAGACTCTCTGCTCTAAGCTTGGCTATAATTACTACCATAAAGTACTTTATTATAAAATTCAAATTTTTACATATAAATATAGATTTGTTGTGTATTATAAATTGTAAAGTTTATTAGAACTGTCTTAACACATTTAATTGTAACTGTTTTAAAAGTACTCTGATCAACGAAAATAATATTTACAAAATATACTTATAATCAATCTGTTCATATGTTTTTCAATAAGTAAAATAATATGACTTCAGTTTATGCCCAAAGCGACCCTAAAAGTAAATTTTTCTACTGAAAACTAGAGATAAAGTGGAAAGTTTTAGAGGATGTAAATCGTTGAAAGTACAAATTACGGCTTTACGGCTGAGGACTGCAGCACTCAAGTCTTCTAGAGTCCAACTCTGATTTTAACTTAGCACAACTAAGCACTGATTCTGAGCGTTATGTTTGATTTACAGCATTTTGTGATAGCTTTTGTGTAGACTAAATAGGGCTGAATTTAAATATATACAAATTATAAGTGAAATTGTTACCTTCAACTAAGACATACGTACGTTCATAATTATATTGTATTGTCTCCAGACTAATAGGTGGTTTTAATGTGAAAATATAAACTGAATAAATCATTATCTGTTTTAGAATGTATGTATTTTGTATTGTTATAATGTTTTAGGTTACGAAAATTGAAATGGAGCAATACACTATATAAAACTATAACCAACGTTCCACCAATAAATCACGTTTTTTTCACACGTAGCATTTATATATTGACATAATTTTTTTTTGAACATTGGTTGTGGAAAAATTATAAATACACCTTATTTGAAGTAATTATTGCTTGTTTTTACAAAAAAATACAAAAATAATTAAATACATTTTAACCATTTAAAACACAAATATAATGCACTTGAGCATATAAAATTATACAATCAATGTAAGATAAAATTCATTGACGTTCCTTACATTATAAGGTAATTGAATGATTGTGTTGTATAATCTTATAATTTAATACCGTTTTTACAGACGTAGTTCTACTAAAAGTCCTAATTAATTCCAACCAATTAATGTGTCAGTTGTGGTTGCCAACAACGGCAAGAACATCCACTTGCTAGATTGATCCCAATTTGGTTTTTATAGTATACTATGATTTACTGAGTTTCAGTCAGACATTGAGACTTCTTTAAGTTTGACAAATACCTACGACAAAATGAGTTAAATTATAAAAATAATTGGATGAGCAAACAAATTAGTGTAAGCAAGTAAAAATAACTGATATAATTTATACGTATATTATGTTATAATTTATATTAAAATATAAAAAATCATCTATAACTTAGATTATTGTTGAAAGATACTCCGATAGAATGTGAAAAATAATGCTATAAAATGAATAAGATTAACTAATTTGTTGTGTATTTAAATTAACTAAACCCTAAACTACAGTAATTTTTATGTGTAACAAAATACTAAAAATACTTGGATAGGTTTTCTTCACTATACATATAAAGAGAATGTGTTGGTTTCGAACAAATCAAACCTAAGTTATTAGTGGAAATTTTTTAGTCTTTATGCTCTTTAATCCGAAACGGGTTTACGGGTTATTTTTGTCCACTTTTACAATGTTTCCTAACTTACAGACCACAGCCTGATTTTAATTTACAGTGGTACAAAGCTAGCCCTTTAATACCTATGGGAAATTCCTTACGAAACTTTTACTGATGGCAAGTTTTTTGTCGTTTTAAAAAGGACTGCTGTTATTTGTCAACAGATGAGTCTTTATGTTGTGCAGTTGTGTTTTGTGTCGCTTTTATGTTTGAAGTTGGCTGTTTTAATATTTGTCTAAACTATATTTTGTTAAATATATTTCCAGAGTCTTTTCGACTATTGTTTACGTTAGCTCCTAAAGACAACGAAAGATTCCAGGTCAGTACATTTAACAAGAATAATTTATGTATCAGTGATGGAAAACATCCGAAATAATTGAATAAGGATAATTTGTTCAATGTTTTTGTTATTTTACCGTAGTCGGCATGGTAAGACCTAGGCCCGGGACCATAATAACTTTTCGTTTTGAGGTCCCCAGACCCCAAAAACACCATTCGTTCGAAACTGTATATATATATATGTATATATATATATATATATATATATATATATATATATATATATATATATGTGTGTGTGTGTGTGTCCGTCGGTGCGATAACTCTCGTACAAAAGGTCCGATTTTGATGAAATTTAGTACAAACGTGTAAAGCAGCATTTATGACTTTAAGTTCGAAAACCAGACGGATCGATTTATCCAAAGGGGTATTTTGGGGGGTTTTGTACCCAAAAAATGGGTTTTTTGAGTTTTTTACATACAATTTTTGAAAAAATTAAATTGTATTTTTTCCCATTGGAATCAACTTAAAAAGACGCAAAATTTGATGTTCTAATCATTGCTCTACGTCAATTGGTTACTGAGATATTGAAAGTGCTAAACACAGTACGTTGTCCAATGTTATTCTTATGGAGGATAAGAAAAATCGTATATCTCGCTTTTTTATCAACTTATCCTGACGAAACTTGGTATATTTATTCATTTCATTGTGGTCTATTGATATTTGCACAAAAATCCATTTATTGCCTGATAGTTCCTGTAGCAGCAAACCTGCATACTCAGCACCATGTTATTCTTATAGAGAATAATTAACGTGTTATCTCCTTTAATTATGAACATAAATTAATAGAACTTGGTATGTGGCTTTACCTAGTTGAGTTATAATGATATTTGTATAAAAGCCCATTTTTAGTGTTCCTTATTTCAGCAAACCTGCATACTCAGCCGCCATGTTATTCTTATGGAGTATAATTCAAATGTCATAAATCGTTTATTTATGAATGTATATTGATGAAACTTGGTATTGACTTTATGTGGTATTAAGATGAACTAATATGCATTGGAAATTCGCTGAGTATGCAGGTTTGCTGCTACGGGGGTATTTACTTATATTGCGTACTTCATAGTGCTTCAAATCCAAAACAACATGATTCCACAATGACAGAATATATTTCGCTCGATATCATTTAGAAATCTATCCACTTAAACAGAAAACAAAAATCTAAATGTTAGATGTTAGTTTGGTGGAATACGAAACTCTAGTGGTGCCGCTAGGCACGACTTCCACCTAGGAGATTCATGCAGGTCACCCGAAAGAATGGAATAGGTTAGCAGGAATAGAAAAGAAGGGCTGACTAGCCAATTAACAACTGCGTGAGTGTAAACCAGAGACTACGGTGACGCTTGTTTTTCTGCCCTTAAACAGATGAGTCAGCTCTGTCCGTCTGGGCTAACTGGCAAGGGGTGTCCATAGTCAGCTAGAGGGCACAACCTTCAGAAAGACTGCATCCCGTGATGGCTAAAAACATGTAGGGACAAAGGTGAGATGGAGACTTGTCATAGTGAATAGTCGAATCATTACCGACATCTTCATTTGCTGTAGCCGATGTAAACCTACACCTGGTACAGAATATTCAGGAGTTTGTAGTGTAACAAAAGAAAGTACTATCCATAGTTGATACTGTACGACGGTCGGTTGCAAAATTATTTGAAATCTTAAATTGGTATTAACATAGCCTAAAGATATTGTTAAGAATAAAACAACCAGTTAAATACCCATTAGCAAATGTTTTTAACAGCTAAGAACAGCTTACGTTATAAGTAAACTTTGTTCAAGGTATTCTTTATTACCCATATATCGTGTATATATTGCATATATTTTTACAACGTCTAATACAGTTTAACGTGGTTTATTAAAACCATACTAGCTCTTACTTTTTAACTATTCAATTTGATCAAAATTTGATATTTACACGTAACGTAATAGTTATTTGTGTATTAAGGGAGTAAAGAGTAACTTTGTGTCCGTGAGAGAAATTGTTGGTGCCCGACGCCGTAGGCGAGGGTGATAATTTTCCCGAGGGAGACAATATACTTTATTCCCGTAATACATACAACATTTTCCCACACCCCAAAATCCCCAGTATGGATAAGTATTCACAGTCACAATCGCTGTCCATTTTGGTTGCGTAATACGTAATAACTAACCTCGGAACTCGGAACGTTAATTGCAGCTGGAGCAAAATATTAATCAGCTTATCCGATTCCGTAATAGCTGCAGCGTTAATTATTTCAGCGAAATATCAGCTGATTCTGTTCCGCATGTTACAGCTACAGAGTTGCCAGTTCACCACTGAACGGGGTTGCCAGATTGTCAATGTTATTCTTATGGGTTTACTTTACTCGTTCATTACAAGGAGTAAAATTCGACTTTACAAAGTAGGTGGGGGGAAAGTTTAGTTAATGGCACATATAAAACAATCTACAATCCACCCCTAATTTAACGATATGCACTGTTTAATCTAAATTTGAAATACAAACCGTATTTTCCTTTAACATAAATTTCATAACACACACTGATTTTGCACGTAATGTGAGTGATATTTTAAGGAACTATATTATAGTTGATTGAAATTTATATATAGGGTCAAAAGTGGTTATTTATTTTTAAAACTAGTATAATCTTATTTAATACTTAATTAAATTTGGTCACAGGTGTTGGCTGAAAAAGAATTGCCAAAGCGATATTTAGGCCAGCAGATTTCCCATGAGGATGGAAACGATTTGTCAATGTCTCGAACAAAGAGCAACGTTCACCTTACTTTTCTATATATCACATTTGTCATGAATGAAGCCATCTTTCTATATTTTTGATAAAGATATATTTTAAAGAATTACACTCAAATACATTGTTTAAACTTCCTGACAAGGTTTTTTATCTTTGTTATTTCTTGTAGTCTTATTATTAATAATTAGCAAAATAAAACTAATAAACAATATCTGTTTTTCTCATTTACCGTTCAGGGATTGAGTTACTTATTAATAAAGAAAAAAACTATATTATACGGTTATATATTTAACAATGCAATTTGGGCCATGTTTAGTTCTTAAATTAATAAAGTGTGTTAAACTTTAATATTTTGTATTCCGAATTATTTTATTCACTTTAGTTGTAAGAAACTGTGCAAAATCGAGATAATTTTCAAGTGAGAGAGAGAGAGAGAGAGAGAGAGAGAGGAAAAACGTCTAGAATTCTATCGTTGATATGCAACCAGACCAAAATCTCTGACCAATAGGGTTCCTAGATTTGGTCTGGTTGCATAACAACGATAGAATTCTAGACGTTTTCCCTCTCTCTCTCTCTCTCTCTCTCTCTCTCTCTCTCTCTCTCTCTCTCTCTCTCTCTCTCTCTCTCTCTCACTTGAAAATTATCTCGATTTTGCACAGTTTCTTACAACTAAAGTGAATAAAATAATTCGGAATACAAAATATTAAAGTTTAACACACTTTATTAATTTAAGAACTAAACATACCGGCGGCCTTGAATCAACTGAGGGATTCAACTAACATTACATTACAATTAAAGATATTCTTAATCTATTATTTACAATGAGAGCGTCTTAGTTTTTAACTAGTTTGCAAGGAATGGCAGTAAGAAAGCCTTAACTGCTGGCCGAGTGAACGTACCATTTTTAGTTTTGAGTTCTACAACGCGCACTATATTGTCGTGTCCTGTTGTCACTCTAGTCACTCTTGCCAGCGGCCACACAGAAGGGGGAGTGTCTTGGTGTAACAAGACCAAATCTCCTACTTCGAGGTTTTTTGTGGGTTTATTCCACTTAAGGCGTTGTTGGAGTGTTTGGAGGTACTCCCTACTCCATCGTTTCCAGAGACGTTGTTTCAAGGCCTGAACAAGCTGCCAGTGAGTTAGGCGGTTGTCTGGTATGTCACTCAGACATGGTTCTGGTACCGCAGTTAAAGGCGAACCTATTAAAAAATGTCCTGGTGTTAGAGCTTGGACATCATTCGGGTCATTGGAAAGAGCGGTTAATGAGAGCTGTAATTGTGGGAACAGCTCCCTGTTCACCATACTCTGCTCCAGTCTCTAATGTTGCTGTCTCTCTTCTCTCCACTGCAGACATGGATCTGCATAACTCTTTGCAGCGATTTTGGACGCAAGAGGAACTCCCACCCTGTAGCAAAAAAACTGTAGAAGAGCTACAGTGCGACGAGTTTTTTGACTCCACACATAGTCGAGACTCTCAAGGTCGATATGTTGTTCGTCTCCCCTTTCGAAGTGATGTAACCAAACTCGGAGTCTCCAGGCCTACTGCGGAACAGAGATTTCACTCTCTCGAAAGAAAACTTCAGAACAAAAATAATTCTGAATTTTGGGACCTCTACACGGATTTCATCCATGAATACCAAGCTCTAGGTCACATGGAAAAATGCCCATCAATTGATATGGCCACCCCGCACTACTTTCTCCCACACCATGGTGTTCTAAAAGCTAACAGTAGTACTACCAAACTCCGCGTTGTGTTTGACGCCAGTTCAAAGAGCAGTTCCGGTCTCTCTCTTAACGATGTCCTACTTACTGGACCTAAGTTACAAAACAATATCTCCGACATTCTCTTGCATTTTCGCCAGCAAAACATCGTCTTCTCCTGTGACATAAGACAGATGTATCGCCAAATTAAAGTCCACCCAGATGACCAAAATTTTCAGTTAATACTCTGGCGTGATGTATCTACACTCCCCTTGTCAATCTTCAAGCTCACAACTGTTAGCTTCGGAATGAATTGTTCCCCATACCTCGCCATCAAGACGCTACGGCAACTGGCTGATGATGAAGGCGCACGTTTCCCTCTCGCTGCTGAAGTCCTCAAACATCACAGTTACGTGGACGACCTCATAGCCGGTGCAGACAACGAGACAGAAGCACTAGAACTTCAAAATCAACTCATCGAGCTACTCCGTCTCGGAGGTTTTGAGCTGAGAAAATGGGTTTCGAACTCTCCAAAGCTACTTCAAAATCTACCCACAACTCATCAGGAATCTCCAGTATTTTTTCAACCTTCTGCAGAGCCCCATTTCTCCATCTTAGGAATATACTGGTCCCCACTAACAGATTGTTTTAAGTATAACATTCATTTCTCTTGTGAGACCCCTACTAAGCGCAAGGTATTAAGTCTAATTGCGCAAATCTACGACCCTTGCGGTTTTCTTGCCCCTTGCCTTATGACCGCTAAACGCATTATGCAGTTACTTTGGACTTCCGGCGTCAGTTGGGATGAACCCCTAACACCGGAACTAACTCTCAAATGGCAGACATTTGTCTCTGACTTAAATTCTATCGTTAATATAACGATCCCCCGAGCAATTCCACTCCCTAACTCAACCCTGTGCGAGTTTCACGGTTTTTCGGACGCTTCTGAAAGCGGATACGCCGCAGTAGTGTATGTGCGGTGTACCAATCGTGACAATGTTGTGCGAGTCAGTCAAATAATAGCGAAAACTTGCGCGGCTCCCTTAAAAAAGATCACTTTGCCTCGTCTTGAGCTTTGCAAAGCTCACTTACTAGCTCAAATAGCTAATTATTGTGTTACTCAATTGACTCCTAACCTTAAACTCGACTCCATAAACTTGTGGTGCGACTCTATGGTGACCCTCTCTTGGCTACAAACTCCTCCGTACCGTCTAAAGACGTACGTAGCAAATCGTGTGGCGCAAACACAAGAACTTGTCCCAGCACAAAGCTGGCGTCATGTACCCAGTGCTGACAACCCCGCTGACTGCGCGTCACGTGGAATATTACCCTCACAGCTTGTCGAGCACCCCCTGTGGTGGCATGGACCTAAATGGTTACAGATGCCTGCCACCGAATGGCCGAAATCTATTTTTACACCAACCAATATTGAAAATCTAGACGAAGTAAAGTCAACTCCGCTAACAGTGTTTGTTGCTACCCCTCAGCCACAATTGAATATTCTCTCTAAATTCTCGTCTTGGAGAAAACTGCTGCATGTGACGGCGTACGTCCTCCGCTTCATTAACAACGGCGGCCGGCAAGATCGTCGGACTGGCCCTCTCTCCATCGCAGAATTGAAAACAGCTCAACTGCGAATCTTCAAGATGGTACAGCAGGAAGCCTTTACTGCAGACATCCAAAGTTTGCGGGATCAAAAGATCTGCTCTACTAAACTGCAACGCTTAGCACCGTTCCTCGACCAAGATGGACTGCTACGAGTTGGTGGCAGACTTCGACACTCGGACCTTCCTCAATATGTCAGACATCCCTGTCTCCTTCCCAAAAGGCATCACGTCGTTGATTTGTTTATCGACTTTATACACGTTCGACACCTACATGCCGGGCCACAATTGACTCTGTCTCTCCTCTCCCAACATGCTTGGGTACTCTCTGCTCGTAGTGTAGTGCGTTCCCGCATCTTTAAATGCTTGACATGTTTTAAGCAAAAACCCAGGAACACTTTCCCCCTGATGGGCGATTTGCCAAAACCAAGAATCACTCCAGCTAAACCGTTCGTGTCTTCCGGTGTTGACTATGGTGGTCCTTTTACCATAAAAGTGCACAATTTGCGTTCCATACGTCATATCAAAGCCTATATATGCATCTTTGTGTGCCTTGTGACTAAGGCTGTCCACATTGAAGTTGCGACAGACCTCTCTACTGACTCATTCATTGCAGCTCTAACACGTTTTGTGTCCAGACGTGGCTTATGTACTGACATATACAGCGATTGCGCTACCAATTTCGTAGGCGCTAATAATGCCTTACAAAAACTCATTCACTCTACTAGAATACAGCAGGTGCAAGACTTTGCCACCGACCACCAAATTAAGTTTCACTTCAACCCTCCAGCAGCTCCGCATCAAGGCGGCATATGGGAAAGCGCCATAAAAAGCGCCAAATATCCCTTAAACCGTGTCATGGGTACTCATGTGCTTACTCTAAGTCAATTTTCGACACTTACTTGTCAAGTGGAAGCAATGCTAAACTCGCGCCCATTAACCGCTCTTTCCAATGACCCGAATGATGTCCAAGCTCTAACACCAGGACATTTTTTAATAGGTTCGCCTTTAACTGCGGTACCAGAACCATGTCTGAGTGACATACCAGACAACCGCCTAACTCACTGGCAGCTTGTTCAGGCCTTGAAACAACGTCTCTGGAAACGATGGAGTAGGGAGTACCTCCAAACACTCCAACAACGCCTTAAGTGGAATAAACCCACAAAAAACCTCGAAGTAGGAGATTTGGTCTTGCTACACCAAGACACTCCCCCTTCTGTGTGGCCGCTGGCAAGAGTGACTAGAGTGACAACAGGACACGACAATATAGTGCGTGTTGTAGAACTCAAAACTAAAAATGGTACGTTCACTCGGCCGGCAGTTAAGGCTTTCTTACTGCCATTCCTTGCAAACTAGTTAAAACTAAGACGCTCTCATTGTAAATAATAGATTAAGAATATCTTTAATTGTAATGTAATGTTAGTTGAATCCCTCAGTTGATTCAAGGCCGCCGGTATGTTTAGTTCTTAAATTAATAAAGTGTGTTAAACTTCAATATTTTGTATTCCGAATTATTTTATTCACTTTAGTTGTAAGAAACTGTGCAAAATCGAGATAATTTTCAAGTGTGAGAGAGAGAGAGAGAGAGAGAGAGAGAGAGAGAGAGAGAGAGAGAGAGAGAGAGAGAGAGAGAGAGAGAGAGAGAGAGAGAGAGAGAGGAAAACGTCTAGAATTCTATCGTTGCTATGCAACCAGACCAAATCTAGGAACCCTATTGGTCAGAGATTTTTAAAATATCGAAAAGTACGGTACCTCGAGACAGTCGCAATTTCGCCTCCGCTTGTTTAAGACCGCTACCGCTATTTTGAAAACCCGCTCGCTCTTTGTTTAGTCTCAATCCCTAAAGTATGTCATAAAATTGTAAACTCTTTAAACTTTATTAATTTACATTCTCAAATAGACTCTTAACTCATTTAATCAATTTAAAGTGTTTTATCCCAGTGTTTGCAGACTTTATAGTGTTTTCTCCGAGACCTTCTTGTGCGCAATCAAGAAATCGCCTTCAAGCCGCGCTACCGCGAATGGACTTTATTATTGGCCACCAAGGAACTGTTAATGCGATTTGCGATACCTCAAGATTCGCGGGTGCAAGATCCCAATGATGCAAGTGAACTTCCCGCTGTTAAAATAACCGAAGAGCCCGGGGTCCATGTAGGACGCCATGCCAACGCCGCGCCGCACTCGCATGGCGGCTTCTTGGACATTCCTCTAATTATCGGGTGAGTGATCCCTTTAAACTGTTATTTGTTAATTCAGTGCAACATATGAACTGTTAATTTTTCAGGACCTTCATCCCTTGTTTATTTATTCATTAATTGCAATTCTCGAGTCCTTTATATCACAGGCCGCGCTTTTAATAAAATGGCGGCCACGCCCTTTTGTAGGGAAATTTATTAAAAAATAATAAATTCCCACTGCACCCAACAGGCCAAATATCTGAATACTCATAACATTAATTACTTTAAATTGTGTGTATATATATTAGGTACTAGTGGCTTCTAGTTATATAGCCCCTAATATCTATACCCCTATGTTTTTGCTTATGCGTATTAGGGTGTCAGAAAAATGCGTAGCGTGCTATGGCAGAACCGGATTCCACATACAAAAAAGTCGAAATTGTGAAGTAACATTTCTTAGATTTTGACCTAGTTTAGCCGTAATCTGCCATTTTTAGTTTTTTTTTTTAATTAATAATTCAAAAATACTTCGAAATATTTGTACGAAACTTGATATAAACTTTAAGTTTTATGTTATAAAAATTGTCCAAAGATTTTTTTTCAAACTCATCCAATTTTAAAATGACGGCAATTTAAAAATTTCAAAGTCAAATTCCATGAAAACTAGCAGCTAAAACGATTTTTTTAAAGTATCAAATTTAAAGCTCTTTTCAATTCACATCCAATGAGGCTTTGGTTTTAAAAAAAATTATAAATAAACAAGTTTTGGAAATTTTTTTAATAAATCAAAATGTTGGCCATTTAAAAAAAATCAAAGTAAAAATTCCATGAAAACTAGCATCTAAAATAAAATTTTACAGGACATCAAATTTAAAGCACACGTAATGAGATGGTCAAGTGCACTGGGGAATTTGATTTTGATATGTTTTAATGCCCGCCATTTTTTAATTTATAATAAAAAATTACCCAAACTGTTTTATTTTAAAATATGTTTTCCAATAAAAGAGTCAATAGATTTGGAATAAAAAGAGCATTAAATTTGATGTCTAGTAAACATTTTTTTAGCTGCTAGTTTTCATGGAATTTGACTTTGCTATTTTTAAATTGCCGCATTTTGATATTTATTATAAATAATTGCCATAACTTGTTTGTTTTTAAATCGATTTTTTCAACCAAAATGTCACTGGCTTTGGATTAAAAAGAGCATTAAATTTTATCACTTGTACAATTTTGTTTTAGCAGCTAGTTTACGTGGAATTTGACTTTTAATTCTTTATATGACCGCTATTTTTAAATTTGATATGTTTGACAAAAATATGTTTGAAATATTTTAATAACATAAATCTTAATGTTTATACCAAGTTTTGTACAAATACCTCGAACGGTTTTTGAATTATTCATTATTTTAAAATGTAATACAAAATGGTGGATTACGGGTAATCTAAACCAAAATAAAAAAATGTTACACTACATTTTCGACTTGTTTTTGCATGCAGAATCGGGTTATGCAAAGCACGCTACGAATTTTTGTGACACCCAGTACTTTCTGTTTACACATTGAATTAAATTAATGAATTAAAGTATTACAAGGTGTTATAACGAAGAAAAAGCTTGAATAAAATTTTAAATAGTTACAAATAATAATTATTTTTTATCGTTGCGACGTTGTTTTTGGCTGTTCTTAAGGTTAATTTTAAAAGAACAACTAAGACATAAATAAAACGAGTTTGCACGCAGCACGCTGACGTGAGGAAAGTGAATTTCCACAAAAAAGATTTTAAAACTCAGAATCAGTGTAAAAACAAACATTTATTTCAATTTTTATTGAAATTTGAAAAAAATGACTTTGTTGTTCTGATGCTCCTGGTTTTATTTACCTGCAATGCTGGGATTACAATTTTGCGCATTATAAGGTTAAGAGAGGGTCCAGTCAGGCTTGAAAGTAGACGTGAGGTTGCTGGGGGTTGAGTACACCAACAAATGAATATCAGGCTTTTCCAATGTAAAACCGCCATAAGACAATGTACTGTGTTTAGTCGATACACATTTTCTTTAATAACTCTATAAATAGTTATGCTAGAATGACGAGAGAGGGGTTAAAAATTTTGCCTTACTATCTCCCATCTTTTTACATGAATGTATTTTACATCCGGGGCTTTTCTGATCCTTTTTGGGCCCAAAAACTCGAAATTTGAAAGATTAATCCCCAAAAACGGGGTTTAGAGTATTCCGATTGTTTTGCCCAAAGAACTTGTCTAACTGATTCTAGAAAGGAATGTTCCTACCAAATTTTAAGTAAATCGGACAAAAAATGCGACCGCTATATTGCAAACACATATATATGTGTAATTGATCTCTTATATATATATATATGGCTATATATGTATATCAATATATATATATATATACATATAAAATTTTTAACGACCCCCAAAACGGGTTCAGGGGGTCAGAATAGGAACTTCTATGGTGTTCCCGGGATTAAGTTTCACCGTGCGGGTCATGCCAATAGTTCACCTTCCTAAGGAAATTCAGTAATAAATACTGGATCTATTGGGTTCTTCTCTATCCAATGTTTTAAGGATTTTCCAAGTTTCAGCCTTTTATTTATATGGCTGCTTTAAAACCCTGTTCAAAATCACGGATTTAACGTATTTTTCTGACAAAATTATATGTTAGGAAAGTGTTTTTCACAAAGATTTTCCCTATGTTCTGATTAAGCCACGTTTTAATGACAGTAGGCCTACATTTAAAATATGATCAATTAAAGGAAAAAGGTTAATGCAAATATTTAATTGTAGTTAAACGTAGATAACTGATTTAGACAGCTGCGCGGCGTGAGTTCAGGACTTAAAAATAAGCTGGAATATACTTCCTAAGTTGGAAACAACCAGTTTTGAGACCATGCTCAGAAATTATGTGTATACCATTTTAGAATATAAATCCAAAACCTCAATTTCGAAGTAAAACGCACTTATCCAGTTTTTCTTTGATCCACATCAAATATCAAAACTATATCTATTATTTGATATAAGTTTTCTGTAATCATAATAAATCATCTTCGTGCATGTTAATCCCTAGATAGTAACTAAACTTTATTACAATCCTGGAATAATTAGTTTTACGATTGATGAATGCCTTGGAAACAGAAAACAGCCTATTTTCATGACGTTTCATAATCGAAGTTTCCAAATTATAAAACCTATATATTAATCCTTATTACAAAGCTCATTGTTCAACGTACGGAGCTCCCTGTGTCTAAGCCTCAAGTAGACATAAATATAAGGAGACAATAGACGTCGCCGCGGCGCCTCATCCTTCACGGTAGAACCTCAGTAATCCCCACCACGTGTAATGTGACAACCGGCTTTGCAAAAAAATCACATTCTAGTTGTAACAATTTATAGTAGGTGCCTACTCCTATTTCAGGAAATTTCGTACAAAAAATTAATTTATTAAAATGTTTTAATTACTTAGAGACACACGTATCTGTCTTTTCTCATACAAGTATTATAGTAATGCATAATACAAACACAACATTTATAAGCTCTATTAAATACACACCACCGTTTTAAACTATTTTGGATCATTTTTAAAAAGAACCAATTGTTACTTACATTTCTTGAAGTCACTCTAATACTTATATTTAAGTACATTTAAAATTAAATACCCCCGTAGCAGCAAACCTTCGAACTCAGTGATATGCGTATATATGTATCTTAATGCCTATTAAAACCACATACCAAGTGTCATCAATATACATTCATAAATAAACTATTTATGACATTTTAATTTTTCTCCATAAGAATAACATGCGGTAGAGTATTCAGGTTTGCTGAAACAAAGAACATAAAAAATAGGTTACTATACAAATATCTATAAAATTCAACTGGGTAAAACCACATACCAAGTTTTATTAATATATTTTCATAATTAAGGGAGATAACGTTTTTCTTATTCTCAATAAGAATAACATGGGGGCTGAATACGCAGGTTTGGTGCTACGGGAACTATCGGCAAAAACTAAGTTTTTGTGCAAATATGAATAGACAACAACGATATAAAGCAATATACCTAGTTTCGTCAGGATAAGTTGACAAATAAGCAATATATACAATTTATCTTATTCTCCATAAGAATAACATTGGACAACGTACTGTGTTTAGCACTTTCAGTATCTCTGTAACCAACAGACATAGAGAAATACCAAAATTGTTCGTCGTTTTAAGTAAAATTTGATTTAATAAAATATTTTATTAAAAAACTAAAAAGAAAAATATTTTTGGGGTACAGCATTTTTGTAACCCATTCTCCAAAAAAACACCCCTTTGGATAGAGCGATCAGGCTTGTTTTCGAACTTAAAGTTATAAATTAAAAGCTTAGTAGCTTTTTTAAAACTGCTATATAATTTTGGTTGATAAGGTAATTTTTATATTAAAATATAAATAAATCTGCTAAATTATTATACATATTTAACTCAAAATAATATTTTATAAAAAATACAGGTTATTTTAACTCCGTCTTCAGCTTTAAGTTGATCCAAAGGTATATTACTTAATATTATTTGAGTTATTTTACTTGCATGATGTTGAAAATTAGTACATAACTAGTGATCCTAGTGATTTTTCGCAGAACCGTTTTCCACCTCTCACTGTTCTCAACTGCTCAGTAGCAGTTGAGAATCACGAGGCACCGAAAGCGCTTCTGCGATAAACTTCAAAACAAGTGCAGCCCGACGGAACACATATCACTTAGATCATGTGACATCGGCGCACGGACTCAATCATCCTTGTTGATAAATAGAATTGTTATTTAAATATAAAGCATTGGATAGATTGATATAACACACGTTGATGGTTTTCCATGGTTAATTTGCAGATTTTCCTGATTTAATTTCACGTTTAATATTTAATATCGTAAATGTTTTACTTGAGCCGTAAAGGACTTTTAAATGAAAGTAAACAAGAACAAATTCAGTGGACTCAAAGACAGAAACAGCCAGAGGGATTATTATTTTTTTCAATTTTAATGATCATCCATAAGGAAATAGATAACTTCCAGGAAAAAGTGAGCGTCTTTATGAGACTGGTTCATTTATACTTGAAGTTCATTCAAAAATGTCCTGTTTTATAACATTGATGAACTTCCAAGCAATGTTCAGTCAGTAGAGAATATACTTATCAAATTTAGTTTTATATTTACATATTTAGATTTTTGTATATTAAAAAAGATTTTTATTATTAAAGAATTTACAAATCTCTTACGAATTTTATATTTTTATTTCATATTTTCATGATGAGATTCATTAAAGTTAGATCCTAGTTGAGAGAATAAATATTAGTTATCAGCCAAAACAGCCAACTGGCCCTCTGATTATATGTCTGTAGCCTCTATTTGAGCATGTTTTATGTTATTTACCTCTCTATTAGTTCAAATATTTTTAATATGGTGTTTTTAATATTTAGGTCAAACCTATTCGAAACTATTTAAATTGGTGACAGCAAAACACCCCGTAAAACGCAAAAGATTATTTAAAGACATATATTTCGTATTGATTGCCATGTTGTTTTACTATAATAAACACAACTTGTTTTATATTGTTAATGCTAGGGTTATATAGTTATAATTACCTAGTGATTTGGGTTCGGTTGACAAACAATTAAGTATGGGTGGCAATATGGGGGGACAAACAATTCAATTTTATGTGTCACATAAAAAAGTTTCTAACACGTCATGATAGTTTTAAAGATATTTATTGAATGCCAATTAATAATAAATAAATCACTAATATGTCAATATTTTTTTGTTTTTATATTATGATATCTACTTCTAGGTTGTATTAAAACTGTATTCGGTTGTTAAATAGTTATTGTCTACTAAACGCAAGTGTGGAGGAGGAACTCCCCAATCTCCTCCCCAGGATCTTCGGTATCAGTATTATTTCTAACCGTTTCACCGATTAATTTCATCATAACCTATGTACCAACTTTGGTCCATAAATTGTTGCTAAATATTAGTTATTGTTCCTCCACAAAAATAAAATAAAATGATATACTATGTTTACCATCACACACAGTTTATATATATATATATATTTTTTTTTTTTATTAGAAATTGGTTACTTTAAGACAGTAGCTTTTAAACTTAGTAATCAAAATGTAGAATAGTTTGGCTATTATTAAAAATTGTTAATGGTATAATATAATTTATTGTAATTATATGGCTTAAGGTGTGGTGTAGTCAAAAAGTTAGGCTTTCGGAAGGTTTTAAGCCGTTACATTTCTGACAACAAAATATTTCGAATGTTACGAATGTAGAATTTCGAGTGTTCGGGACATGGAGTTAGGAAGCTAAGATGAAAACATTGTGGAAGTAAAGTTACACCGGTAGTTTAGTATTCACAGTTAGTTTAACTTGTACACAAATAGCTTTAAGGGCAATATAAAAGAGGGCAAAGTGTCTGCAAAGTGTTTAGTTTCAAGTAGTTTTATCGGCTCCATTGACGTCAACTTTACGACAACTATCGCAGTGACATTAGAATCCAGACAAAATGCACCAACTCTGGGTCACGTCCTTAAAACTGCGGTGGTGTTAGTGTAAAAGCAAATAACCACTATTTGTCTCATCGAACTTTCGAGCAAAGAAACTTCAAATGTTTGCAATGTAACATGTGAGAATATGGTTGTCATTGAATGGCCTTACGTACACCAATGGTTCAAATGTTCTTAGACGTTTGAAACAAGCGGTGACGTCCCAAAAAAATGTCGGGAAGTTCACAAAAAACAGACCATAATTGGTTCTTTATTTGTGTTCAATACTGTGAAATTAAAGTTGTAAACTAATAAAAGCACTTTGTCGAATTAGTCTTGGACTGAAATATAGTCGAATATAGAACTGAAAAACGCAATAATGAAAAAGAACTTACACAATACAAATTAATTTTCGTAATTACACTAAATAAAATCTAGCCTTTATTTGTATTACTGTAAACAATTTAATGAGAGCTTAATAGTTTTTTCATACGATTAAATTGTACATCCCACAACATTATATTTTACACAATACAATTAAAATAAAGTAAAATACTTTCCGCCATACTGCTCTGTAAGCGGCTTTTTTCAGTACATGCGTTACGGAGCTAAAGTAGTTATTTTTAGCCCTAGGGGAAAAAAGAATCAGCAGTAGTCGAGGCCATAATTTGTTCGTTTTTGTCGTTTACATCCCAATATGAAAATTTCCAATCAGGTCTGATCCAAATTTCCTGATCAGACCTGATCCAAATCCGATACCAGTTATCGGACGATTCCAGATCAGATTCTGATCAGATCTGATCAGAACCTGATCTGGTTCTTACCGGAAGCTGATCAACTTTTAATACAAATAAAACATATACATATATAAATTAAAAATGCAAAGTTTAATATATTTATAATTGAAACGTATGTATCAACAAAATGATCCTAGTAAAACATGTTTTGTTTAATAAATCATAACAAAATCACCTGCCTCGGTTGGGATTCGAACCCGGGACTCCATCGAGGGAGTCCGTTCTCTTATCCACTACACCACGAACGCTTCGTGGCATTAGACAAAGAGAAGCGACAACGAAAAAGAGAAAGTGTAAAATACCACGATTTTTAGTTAAACACTAATTTTTTTCTGACATTATGTCATTTTTACAAAGTAAGTATTGATATTGCCCAATGTCAGACATTGATATTTGTGGCGGTTTCATATCATAGGTACCATTAATTAATTATTTGTTATTATATTGTCCTTTTTAGCGAATTTCCCCTATAGGGAAGAAGCTATTACCGTAGTCGGCATGGTAAGACCTAGGCCCCGGACCATGATAACTTTTCGTTTTGAGGTCCCAGACCCCAAAAACACCATTCGTTCGAAACTGTATATATATATATATATATATGTGTGTCCGTGAGCACGATAACTCTCGTAAAAATTATCCGATTTTGATGAAATTTCGTATAAACGTGTAAAGCAACATTTATGACTTTAAGTTCGAAAACCAGCCAGATCGCTCTATCCGAAGGTGTATTTTGGGGGGGTTTTGTACCCCAAAAATGGGTTTTTCGAATTTTTTACATATAATTTTGGAAATAGTAAAATTTTATTTTTCTCCATTGGATTCAGCTTAAAAGAACACACAATTTGGTATTTTAATCATTTCTCTACGTCAATTGGTTACCGAGATATTGAAAGTGCTAAACACAGTACGTTGTCTTAATGTTATTCTTATGGAGGAAAATAAAAATTGTATATCTCGCTTATTTATGAACGTATACTGACGAAACTTGGTATACGGCTTCATCTGGTTGTGGACCATTGATAGTTGCTAAAAAAACAATTTTTTACCCAAGGCTCCCGTAGCAGCAAACCTGCGTACTCAGCCCCATGTTATTCTTATGGAGAATAAGTAACGTGTTATCTGCCATCATTATGAAAATAAATTAATGAAATTTGGTATATGGCTTTACCTACATGAGTTATATTGATATTTGTATAAAACCCTATTTTTTGTCTTCCTTGCTTCAGCAAACCTGCATACTCAGCTGCCATGTTATTCTTATGGAGAATAATTAAAATGTCATAAATCGTTTATTTATGAATGTATATTGATGAAACTTGGTATATGGCTTTATGTGGTATTAAGATACATATATATGCATGGGAAATTCGCTGAGTACGCAGGTTTGCTGCTACGGGGGTATTTGCTTTGTATCATTAAGAAACTAGCTGTCACTTTTAAGATTATCTTTTATTGTACTATGTGTTTTGTATGTAAAATACAACTTACAACACACACACACACACACACACACACACACACACACACACACACACACACACACACACACACACACACACACACACACATATATATTAACAAAAAACTTGAACAGGGGTTTATTTGAGCATTATATAATGATACTTAAACATTATTAATACGAATTAATTTGATTTATAATGAAATGCTTTGTTTTTTATCTTTTTTAATGTGCCGGTAAACAATATTGCCTAAAAATTAGAACTATAAGAACGGTTTTACGTCACCAAAAGTTAAATTTACCATAAATATATATATATATATATGTGGGAATATACTATATATACTATATAACTATATATATATATTTATGGTAAATTTAACTTTTGGTGACGTAAAACCGTTCTTATAGTTCTAATTTTTAGGCAATATTGTTTACCGGCACATTAAAAAAGATAAAAAACAAAGCATTTCATTATAAATCAAATTAATTCGTATTAATAATGTTTAAGTATCATTATATAATGCTCAAATAAACCCCTGTTCAAGTTTTTTATAGACGATCAGACCAGATCAACTCAATCGATCAGATCTGATCAACCCTGATATACTAGATCAGGTCTGATCAACTCAACCTGATTAGGTCTGAGCAGAATTGGATAAACTTGAATCAGACCTGATTAAAATTGTATCAATGTAGTAAGTTTAGAACATTAAACATTGTACGCCTACTGATATTTGATTCACAGCAATTACATATAATTATGTGGATTCAAATAAAAATGGTTCTTAAATTTTGTAATTAACTTTTATTAATTACAGGTCTGAAGATATAAAACTATTTAGTTATTTTCAGATTAATTTTAAAGTTAAATAATTATTCTACTAATTTAGGCCTGCTCACAGAAAAATACTACAAGCTACTAATCATCAGAGAAGAAAACAGTCAACAGATTAGGCAAGGTTTAATTCCATTTCAATTAATCGTGCTTTATTTGTCATGACCCGGAACTATGTGGTAATTAATCTCCATTTGACATCGCCTTAGCTAAAATATAGTTAAACATTACTGATCGAAGTGTATCCCAAAAAGAAAATTGTATATGGTTAAAATGTGCCTATATTAAAATATACATTATAAGGTATCATAATCAAAACAGGTTTCATAAATACCCATGATTTTTACACACAATTTAGTAAGCATAATTTAATACAAGTTTTGTTAAACAAATTAAAATTTATTTCATAGTATCTTTGCTGAATTATATTATTAACTTATGAATATTATCAGCTCGTTTAAATAACTAGATTGATAACCATGCAGTTTTCATAATATGTTTAATAATTAGTTTTCCACATGACTATTCACTACATGTATCGCTCCAGTGAAAATTGGCTTATCGTCATATAAATAAATGATTTTTTTTTTTTTTTTTTTTTTTTACGTAGGAGGAACGCTTTATGCGCGAACCCAAAGGAACAGTGTGGGACTCCCTCTTACGAGGTATACCCACTAAACCTCCTACGGAGCCGCGGGGGAAAAACCAGGCCGGAACCCTTATCGGACAACTTCGGCACTGGCCCGCGTGTCTTGCGCCCAGACGGGTCACGTCACCGTTTCGGGAAACTTAGAGGTCACCTAAGCATCCCTCGTCTCGCTTTCCCCGAAGAACGGATTGCACGAAGAGCGCAACCGCTCTCCAGGAGTCTTCATTTCGAAGCATCGTCCCCACCACGACGTCCCGGGACAGATCGCCGTCAGCAGAGACGAGCCTCCTCCTGTCTTCAGCGAAACGACTGCACCGGAAGAAAGTATGAAGAGCATCATCCACCTCCTCCGGGCAGTAACTACACTGAGGTGACCTCACCTTCCCCATGCGGAAAAGGTATTCCCTGAAGTACCCGTGGCCCGTCAGGAATTGACACAAGAAAAAGTCAATTTCCCCAAATGCACGGCTCAACCACGGGCTTATGTCTCTGATGAGACGAAACGTCCATCGCCCTTCAAGTCCACCGTTCCAACGCTCTTGCCAAACTCGCAGAGTTTCGAGTCTGGCTTCCACAGCAGCTTGGTCTCTTCCGAGATCAGGAGCACGGCGAAAGATGTTCTGCCTCTCAGCGGCGAGCAGATCAAGGGGAAACACTCCAGCCACAACCATTACAGCCAGTCCAGACACAGTGCGATACGCACAGGCAACCCTAAGAGCCGCCCTGCGCTGAACGAAAAGAATTCTCTTGCTGTGTCTTTTGTCTCTCTTGGCACCCGCCCACACTTCTGCGACGTACAGGAGAGTAGCGTTGACGGTGGACATGAGAAGTCGCCTCTTGCTGGACCTCGGGCCTCCGACATTCCCCATCAATCTGCTGAGCGACAGAACAACCCTCGTCGCCTTGTTGCAAACCGCCTGGATGTGCTCCCACCATGTGAGGCGGCGGTCAAGCACCACTCCCAGATACTTCGCCGCAGTCTTCGTCTGGACCTCCACGTCACCAACAGTCATAGGGATTACTGTTTGGATCCTCCGTCGCGTGAGCATGACGATCTCGGTCTTGGCGACCGCCAGCTCAAGTCCATGACCGCTCATCCATCTGTTGACCCGAAACATCACCTGGTTGAGGCGAAGCTGGGCCAACTCCGGATTCCGAGCCGTGATGACTGCGGCTATATCATCTCCGTAGCCCACGAGATAGGCTTGTGGTGGCATCTCGAGGCGAAGCACTCCGTCATATGCCACGTTCCAAAGGTCAGGGCCAAGGATCGACCCTTGCGCCGCGCCGGCGGTGACCACTTTGGAACGGACCCCTGATTCTGTGCTATATAGCAGCCTGCGCTCCTTCAGGTAGTCCTGTACCACGACCAAGAGATAGTCGGGTACCCTGAAGTCCCGCTGCAACGCCTCGAGCATGTCCACCCAACGGGCCGAGTTAAAAGAGTTTTTAACGTCCAGGGTGACCAGCAGCACGATCGGCCTGGCCTGATGGCAGACCGTGTCAGCCCGCTGGACGGCGCCCAGGACTTCAGCCACGGCATTCAAGGTTGAGTGGCCCTTCCGAAAGCCGTGCTGCCGGGGGGACAAGTCCCCAGCGGCTTCGACGGCCGACCTCAACCTGGGTTTCAGCAACCTCTCAAAGAGTTTACCCGCCGTGTCCAACATACAGAGTGGTCTGTATGCCGACGGGGACTCCGGGTCACCTTTGCCTTTGCTGATGAGCGCCAGTCTAGCTGTCTTCCAGCGTGACGGAAACACACCCGCCGCCAAACACGCGTTGAACATGCGCAGCAGCAGATGTGGGTGACTTCCCGCCACAACCTTCAGAGCCTCAACCGGAATGCCATCAGGGCCTGGAGCTCTGTTGTTGTGCATGGCAGACGACGCTGCCACGAGCTCCTGTTCCGTGAACAAAGGAACATCAGGCACCGGCCCCGTTACTCTTTCCTCTCGCCTCACAGGGTGACTTGGGAAGAGAGCATCGACGATGGCCGTGATCGTGCCTGCAGGCATAGACGCACTGCTGGCCCCCATTCCCCCGAGCTTTCTCGTGACGAGCTTGTACCCTTTTCCCCATGGATCGGAGTCCACGTCCCGGCACAGCTCCTTCCAGCAGCGAGCCTTGCTCAGGCGAATTGCACTGGCAAGAGCTTTTTTCGCAGTCTTGTGCTCTGCCGACCTGGCCAAAGCCTCCGGTCGGTTTCGAGTTCTCTGCGCTCTTCTGCGAAGCATCAGTGCCGTTCTCCTGAGCTCCGCGATTTCGTCCGTCCACCAGTACACGTGGCGACGCCCCCGAAATAAATATACCAAATTATATTTATTTTTAATATATTTATATAAATATATTTATTTTGGAAGAAATACATATATGATTACAATATTCTCATATGAATACAATAAGCTGGTATCAGTTGGGATAGGTTCTTCCAAACTGTTAGTTTTCAAATTCATTAACCAATAAACTCCTGTTATAAAACACACTTAATCGTAATTGATCAATTTATGCATATTAGTTGTTGATTGATACTTTTTAAATAAATCAAAAAATATTGCATAAGTAAATTATCATGTTAAATATTACATTTTAGTTCTGATTCTAACTTCCGTTTAATTAATATTTCTTATTAAAAGAAACATTACACAATTCCAACCAATGATTTATCGAACTCTTCGTTTACATTAACATATCTCTTAATTATTGTTTGTACTTTACTAGTTTCTTGAGTAATAAGTTAAAACATTATTTTGAATAGTTCACAGTTTCCTGATAATATATTGTATATGGACAAATTTCTAAAGCAAATGCAAAAAATTATTGTAAATAAACTATCCATTTTCCCTAAACATTGGTAAAACCATCAAGCTAGAAGTACAACAGTGGGGCAAGAAGCATTATCTACTTTCTTGTACTAACGTTCCTTTAGTCCTCTAGCAAGCTGACTCTTTTAAAAATTATTTAAACGACTTCTAAAATATTATATTTATATATATATGTGGTGCTGATACCGTATCTCAAAATTATTTTTACCTCAAATGCCAGAGTCAAAACTCAGTTGGGACAAAAGCGTAAAACTTGGATGCAGTTTTATTATTTTCCTGGGGATCAGTGCAGCTAGTGTGGTCATAAAATAGTGTTTTGGTAAAGTAAAAGCCGCAACTTCAAATACTAGTTGCAGTTTATATAAGATATATAGTATTTTATTGTATACATGTTTTAACAATGACTATTGACACTGTCTGTATTGTGTGGTTTCATTCAATAAGATGACTAACCACTTATTCAGGGGTTTTTATTAGAGCCATTTAATCATTTGCTGTTTTAAGAACTAACTTGATTTAATATGGTATTTTTGGTTTATGGCCTAAGAACTACCCTAAGGAATTTATGTTTTTATGAAGAGATCGGATTGCTAAATAGAGTTGTTTTTATGATAATACTAGTTGTTATTATATCGGTTACTTCAAATTATTTGTTTCAGACAAACAATGCAATACAAGTTATGTCTCAGAGAATTAAAACAAAACTTGTTTACAATTTAACAGCCTAACCTATACCCAAACTTATGTGAAAATAAAATATCAAGGTTTTTAGCTCAACTTAATACCAACTACCTTTTAATTTAATTTATACTTGCATCTTTCCTCATTCATCTATTCATTATTTCTGACAATTCTTACTTCAATTTGTATTTGTAAATGTACAACGGGCTGGAAACAGCTAGATATTTTTTAATTTGTTTAAAATCTTGTTTTTCAATTTTTCTTAAAAACAAAACTTAATTATTATTATTAAACAAGTTATAATGTTAATTATTATTTGCTAATGCAAAGGATAAAATAAGATATAAATTTCCTGATGTCTTAGAGAGGAATTAATATGAAAACATCATTATATCTTTGTTAATAGAACACGTCAGGGAATAAACGAATTAACAGTCTATTGAGATTTTGTAATGTAACACAATTTGGCAATTTAATTAGAGTGTTAAGCTTATTGAGTAGTTTTACACTTGAAATAACCATGATAAGCTCTTCAAAGAAATGTCTTAAGAGAATAATAAGCCACAGGTTAAGACCTGTGATTAAGTCAGATAATCTGATTTAAACTAGTCTACCAATCATGACAAAGCCTTTTTAGTGTAAGACGTTATTGATAAGGTTTCAATGAATAAGTTCTATAAAGTTAAACTTATTAAAATCATTATTTCAAAGAACTGAATTATTAAGGCTAGTTTGGATGCAATTAATTTGTCTTAAAATATTTATTTATTACTGTAAGTTTATCTCTGTCTTTAAAAAGCAATGTTTGGCTGAGTTTGTCTGTTTGTCTCTATTTTTATTCTTTGTGCGTTCTTTTATCACCCATCCGATTGCGATAGTACTTTGCATGGTCATTCTGTTTAACCCTACAGAGGTTTCTAGCCTTTAGTTAAAATCCTAGAAATTTAAGGCTTCGTCCCTCTAATCTTCATAGTCACCATATTACTCTTATAGGAGAAATATTTGTTATGATTTTCACATTTAATCCTTTAACATATTGTAAACCACTTTTTATTTATTGAAGTAGCGAGCTGTAACCATACAATAAGAACGAAGTGGAGACTTCAATGATTATAATGGTAAGAAAATCAACTCAAGCTAACGAGTTTGTGTCCAAAATAACTCAACAACGCCTAATGATAAACTTCAAATCTGGCAGATAAACTAGAAACTACTAAACCACCATCCGTTGTTGGGTCTATTTGGAACAGCTAAACCACCACCCTTATTAGGGAGGATTAGAAAGGGCCAACTCGAAGATTCGAAATGACAAAATCGCTACCCCAGATCAGCCAGGTAGCCACCACGGAAGAGGAAAAACGGGAATCTTCTATCCCCGGTCATCCCTCGGTGAGACGGTTTTCACATTCGTTGTCGGCTTTGTGGTACATATTCCGCTGAAGTATAAATTAATCACAATGAACACAACATTATGTGACTGGGAAATATTTGTTACATCCCTACTCATAATGCAAGTTACATAAATTCTCTTAACGTAACCTTACCATCGTAACTGAAACTATACATGAAACAGCCAAGCAAATTCCGTATAAATTTCATACATTTACGAAGGAGAACAATCCCCATGGCGATATATTTTCGTGATAAGGTTAAAATACCTACTTTAAGGTAATAGGCTAATCCTAAAATCGTTACTGTGACAACTAATTTTGACTTATTATAATGTGAAGAATCCATCAGGCCAGACAAGTTGATGGAAGCTAGGTGCCACAGAAAAAAATTGTGAATACCTCAAAGCAGTTATTCTAACCTTTTTTTTATTATTTCTTAAAACTAATTATTCTGACTTAAAACGAAATAAATATTCAGTGTTTTTCAAGGTGATTATTAATAGTTCTATTATAAAGGTCGATGTGTCATCCTGGTGTTACTAACTTTTGTAACTTTAACTAATAAATATTATATTATCTTTATAATACTTTGTTTTTGATTGGCTCATAGTCTTTAAATCTTAAAAGAAATAATTAATTATTAAACGTTGATTATTCCATTTATATTTTTAATGAACTGCCAAATAAATCGTATAAAACCTTTGTTGGCATTTAAAATAATTCATAGTACATTCATTAACATAATAGAGTCTGGAATGATACTTTGTAGCATTATAAAACAATAATATTGTAATTAGGTTAGTGTTAGATTTACTGGATACCCAAGAGGCACACCACATGACAATCTGATTAATGAACAATGGGAACCGCAATTCTGTGGTGTATAATGCTGATTGTGCTTTAATGGTTTGTGTGTGGGGCTGAGCACATGTACTATCAAAATTTTAGTTTTAGTTTGTACAAAAAATATATTAATTTCTTAGTTTTTAAACCATTGGACCGTTTATGTATTATTTGAGTAATTAATATCATTACCAAACTCAGTAGATTTCACCAAATTCACTTTTTAATATAAATACAGTAATAGCATAACTTTTATCTTTATACAGTTGTTTAACTTTGTAAAACGAACAGAATATTTTTGCTGACAGATCTAAATTTTAATTACGTTTTATATGTATTTTTACAGGTTTGTATAATACAAGTTGAGAAAAAAACATAACATGATAAATTTATGTATCCCAAAATCACATGGTAGAAATAGACCTTGTTAAAGGCGAGGCTTTTAAAAGATATACTTTGTTTCAGCACATTGTATTTAGCATAGCACATTGTTTTAAAATAATTTCTTTGCGACACATAAAATAAGGATTTAAAATTAGTGAACTTATTGTTATTTTCATTGAGGTCACGGTAGCATGGTAAATATGCATTGTATTTAGCATAGCACATTGCTTTAAAATAATTTGTTTGGGACACATAAAATGAGGATTTAAAAGTAGTGAACTTATTGTCATTTTCATTCAGGTCACGGTAGCATGGTAATTATGCTTTGTATTTAGCATAGCACATTGCTTTACAATAATTTGTTGGGAACACATAAAAAAAGGATTTAAAAGTAGTGAACTTACTGTAATTTTCATTGAGGTCACGGTAGCATCGTAATTATGCATTGTATTTAGCATAGCACATTGCTTCAAAATAATTTGTTTAGGACACATAAAATAAGGATTTAAATGTAGTGAAATTATTGTAATTTTCAATGAGATCAAGGTATCATGTTAATTATTGATTGTATTTAGCATAGCGCATTGCTTTAGAATCATTTGTTTGGGACTATAAAATAAGGATTTAAAAGTAGTGAACTTATTGTAATTTTCATTGAGGTCACGGTAGCATGGTAAATATGCATTGTATTTAACATAGCACATTGCTTTAAAATAATTTGTTTGGGACACATAAAATGAGGATTTAAAAGTAGTGAACTTATTGTCATTTTCATTCAGGTCACGGTAGCATGGTAATTATGCTTTGTATTTAGCATAGCACATTGCTTTACAATAATTTGTTTGGAACACATAAAAAAAGGATTTAAAAGTAGTGAACTTACTGTAATTTTCATTGAGGTCACGGTAGCATCGTAATTATGCATTGTATTTAGCATAGCACATTGCTTCAAAATAATTTGTTTAGGACACATAAAATAAGGATTTAAATGTAGTGAAATTATTGTAATTTTCAATGAGATCAAGGTATCATGTTAATTATTGATTGTATTTAGCATAGCGCATTGGTTTAGAATCATTTGTTTGGGACTATAAAATAAGGATTTAAAAGTAGTGAACTTATTGTAATTTTCATTGAGGTCACAGTAGCATGGTAATTATGCATTGTATTTAGCATAGCGCATTGCTTTAGAATAATTTGTTTGGGACACATAAAATAAGGATTTAAAAGTAGTGAACCTCTAGTAATTTTCATTGAGGTCACGGTAGCATGTTTATTATTTTCATATTTTAATGCAGTCTTTCAAACATTACTATTTAATAGACAAATGATTCTAGTTGGTTGGTCTGTTACACGCTGATACTGACTACGTGGAGACCATAGTATTACAGTAATGCATTTACTATATTTTACATTAGAATACCTATCTAGGAACAACCGTTTCCCTAACTCTAACCGTTACCATTGCATTAATTTTTTTTATTAATTTAAGGCTTGCTGATGTTAGTTACCTTTCCCAATCACACGTCATTCTGCAGGAATAATTGAATCGCATTACTTGTTGATCGAATTGCACTATTTGTTGAATGAATTATTCGTGCTGATACTTATCGTTAAAGGATTATTGTAGGTTAACTGTTGTAATTGATACAGTAAAAATGAATACTTGTGTTTAATACCAGAACGATTGCTACACACGTATTACCAACATACTTATACTGCTAAATAGCAGAACAACACCAACAGAGCCAACAAGGGACACAAGTTGTAATATAGAATACCTCCAAAGTACATCCCAGACAAGTCCAACTCTTCTATAATGTTAATGTTTACTTAATTATATCTTGTTGGAATACAGTTGTTTCATTCAAGAATATAAAAAGATACATATTATCTTTTAAACTACTATTGATGAGATAAAAAGATATATTGGTTGCTAATACAGTCTGTTTCTAAAATAAGTTGTTGTTGTAGTTTAAATTTAATAATAAAAAGTATAATAAGGGTACTTAATTAAAAGGTCCTTTATCTAGAGTCGCAAATGATGGGACTTTTGCGAAGGTGTATACCTTTTGCGGCTCTAGACCTTTTATTTAAGTACAATTATTATACGTTTGTATTATGAAATTTAAACTACAACAACAACTTATATTTTGTTATCTCATCAATAATTATAGATAGGCTAATATGCATTTGGTAATATTCTTTAATTAAATAAATGTATTCTACCAAGATATAATTGAGAAAAATTTGTAATTACATACCAGTTAAGCATGTCTGGGACGAACTTTGTAGGTATTCCTTATTACGACTTGTTGCCGTTGTTAGCTCTGTTGGTGTTTAAAAATCTTAGGGAATGCCATTGTTTGTAAAACTTTGAAATGCAACAGGTATAAACAAATTATAAAAAAAACTCCGATATTTTAATCTATACTAGATTAGATTATAATGATAATTTAATTTAAATATGATATCAAAAATCAATAAATATCACTACATTTAAAAAAGTGCATAAAAATAGATACAAATAATTAAATTCAACCCACAGACAAACTTAGGTGTACACGGTGTAATTCACATAAAGATACCCATTTTATTTTATTTAAAAATACTACCATGCCATTCACAAAATAAAACTATTTAAGATTTTCAATTAATATTATTAATAAGTGTCCTTTGCAAGTTCCACTCAGGATCGTACACAATTAATTATGGTTTGGGAAGCGGGGGGGGGGGGGTATAACAATAAAATGGAAAGTTTACATAATTTTAAAATATGGAAGACATTTTTAATTTAATTTGTTTAATTAGTTACTGTATTATTACAAAACTATACTTCTTTATAAATGTATTAACTAAAAAGTAAAAACAAATACTAATAAATGGAAACTATACCGTTGTATTTTCAATAATCGACTTCATGCATTATTCCAGTAATTGTTAGTAAAAAACCAATTGTAATTCCTCAAACCTTTGAGACCGAAGATGGATCAACGCATCAGAGGACCACCAAAAGGATCACAAATGCCATCAAGAAATTCTCTTGACTAGTTCAGGGAGTCTAGCGATTCTGTAATAAAGATAAATTATATGTTGCTTATAAAACATTGGAGCATATGTTCAGTAACAATTTAAATCTTGTTATATGCTGATAATTATGCGAGCAAACACGTTTTCATAGTAAATTTCATATCCAATAAACAAAAAAGATAGTTAATAACACTAACCTTAAATTTTGAATGTTATTTATTTACTAGGGCAACCAATTAAAGCATTTAATACCAAAAGGGAAGCCCACCACCTCCTTTTTTTCTGTGTGATTTAGTTTACCAGATATTCCCTACTGAACGTGTGCAACTAAATGAGCACCAAATAAGGTAAATGAAGATTATTGAGTTTACTAACAGTACCGCAGTCTAAAGTGAAAATTTTAAATGCTAATTAATTCCTTAAATAACCTTCCACGGTTATATAAAAGATTTTTTAACTAACTGCAAGTCAATTTTACTCTTTTGTTTTTCAAAACCTTCACAAAAAATATTTACTAGCACCGGTCTCCATATAATTTTTATAAACGTTAAAAAGTCATGTATTATTAATTTAGATTGCTAGTTTTCTGACCATGTTGGACTGATTTCCATTAAGTATCTGTATAAAAATCTGTATATCGTGAAAGTACATAATAATAAATGTTTATTTACGTTTTCTCTTAATACAAATATTTACAACACATACAAAATCTCTAATTACACTTTATGAATTACGATATAGGCACTAATCATAACTATCAGTTATATTTGTAAATTTTTAGTTCAGAGAAAACCTGTCTTATTATAAAACTTTGTCAGAATCCTTGGTCTCAAACAAACCACTGAGTTGGTAATGACAGCTTGTCGAACTTACCCCACTATAAACTAATAATGTATGTAGAATTGTTTAATTAACTCGTTTACTTCAGTTGTTATCAATACGATTTGTTTTAATAATCTCCATACAAATATAATTGGTTTTAGTTCAATAGTCGTTCTTCGCTACCTGTCTGTTAGGGAAAATATAAATATTAGGTTACCATTTTATAAATGGTATCACGGTTCAACTCCAATTTTTCTTCAGTTTTTATTTTTATTTTGAAGTTATGCTTTAAGTAGCATACCTGTATACAAACCTAAAGAAAAACCTTTAAAAACTGTATAAGAGTATTTTTTAACTACAGTCCAAGTATTGTATAGTTTAAGGATTTTTAAAAGCAAACATTATCTCCTGAATTTCAACTAGGATGAATAATTCGAAACAAGTTTTCTGTAATTTATAAAAAGGGTTTGGTTAATAAAAATAGAACTGTTATCGTTACACTAAAGTTATATCATTTATGACTCTGAATTAATATCTTATGGCTAGTGGATGAGAAGAAATCCCCTATAAGTCAAGTCAGTACATTTTTACGCACTTCCTATGCGTATAAATAAGTTTTAATACTATCTAATCCACTTATTATTGTAAAACTAAATATTTAAACGAGTTAATAAGTCAACTTCTTTGAATCTATTCAATACCGTATTCTTAAACTAATTAGTGAATAACCAGTTAATCACCTACTTTACTCATAAAATATTAAATTTTAGGCGTCAATATTAATGTTTAATTATTGTCTGAGTGAAGTGTTCATAAACTATTAAGTTAACATAAACAATGTATAATTATGTTTAATTTATTTAGTATGATTCATAAATAAATAAGATAATTAAAACATATTTCAATAACAAAATCACATTTTTAACCACATATCTTCAAAATAAAACTATAAAGCTTTAGTTTTTCTAAAAACTAAGGGGATGATTGGGACGGTTCCGATTTTGATTATCTCTTTATGCTGCAGTAACCCAGTTCTCGGCATCAAAGGAACATATCAACTTAGAACTTAGTTGTTTTAGAAAGGAAGATGATTTATAACTATAATTTAAACCTTTAAATATTTTTATAATTTATCGAGATGTCCTTTGAGAAATATCATATATTCCTTTCAACTGTGGTTTTGTAGAAAATCTGAATTTCGAATCAAGCCTATTATAACCATTTAACCAACGGTATTATCTAGTGAAATATTATTAATCAAACTGTTTCAAAAAACCTTCACATGATACAGTAAGTTTATTACGCTATGCAATTTGTTCATACCATTTACTTTAATGTGCGAGTTGCAATATGTAATAGACTGACTAATTTACATTTTAAAAATGCTTAAAACTCCAAACGGGTTTAGTGCACGACTAAATGTTAAAATTAAAACATTATGTAAAAATCGTTTAACTTAATCACGATTTTGACGAATATAAAATTTAAAATAATAAAATAAAACTGTTACTGTTATAGGAAAAAGAATTAAAGAAAGAATTCAAATTATAAAGCCACGGAGGACAAATAATTTAATGTATAATTGGAAAATGTATACGAAATATATAAGGATCTTCATTTAGTTATTTTGTAATAAAATACATTTATGAATGTGTCACAAAAAATGTATGAAATAGTTACTTCTCGTTATTATCCTTAGTTCAATCAAATAGTCTGGTTCAATTTCTCCAATTTGTTTCGTGAGTATTAGAGATAAATCATAATCGCATATGAATTGATTGATTTCACAGTTTCAATAGGAATTGTTGATTTATATCATATGGAATTGTCAAGAAGTGATTGATTGCTGGAATTTCGTTTCTTGAAAGTTTGTTCTGAAAACAGAAACTTTTAAAATGTAAATTTTAGAAAAATTATTAGGTTAGAGCCTGCAACGAACATTACATTAGGGAATAATAATTCCATAAAATAAACCTTTGCAAATAAATAACTTTGTATGATAAGTAAACGTAAATATTTTAGTCATACAAATACAGAGTGGAATTAACAGGGTTTCTCATTGGTTCTAAAAAAAAATAAAAATACAGTTTAAGAAAGAGTATATTTATACACTAAAAAGAATTGCATGTTAAATACGTGATGTATCTGATGAGAAAGCAACGATTGTCACTAACTTGGCCTCCTTTTCAGTTGGCTACTTTTGTAAACATTGTACAGTTATTAACAATATCAGTTTTTACACTACAGGATAGTAATATTTGTAAATGTAAAAACAACGTGTCTACATACGCTGTATAGCTTTTGAACTTCCAGAACAACTGTATGGTTCCCGACCTACTCATCAGTGATCAGTTGATATAACACAATATCGCTTACAGTTAATCACGCACCATAAACAATCACTGTACCCGAGTCGTTTACTTCAATGGCTTCCTGAGATTTAATGGCCTATGTTTCCGCTGCCGTTCACTGTACGCCTTGCTTACAATGTCCACTGATTGGTAATAACCCCAGCCAGATAATAGGACAATCGTAACTGTAAATAGTTCCACCCTATTTCCAATTTACATAATTGTAATTAAACTAGATATTATTAATATACATAATGTATAACCATTTTAATGAAACATTATGTCATTTCATGTAAATTTTTTCCTAAATTATTATTATATTACATTATAATTAGTAATAATAGAATTTTCCTAGCTAGTAATTTATCATATTATTTATTTATTTTATAATATTATTAGCTTAATCTAAGATAAATATTTGTTTTCATAATTAAAGAAAAAATTAAAAGATAAAATATTTGTTTCCATAGTTGTTCAATTTACAACACACTTCTATTATAAATTTAAAATGTCATACTCATTAATTAGAAGAATATTTTCATAAATACTCAAAGTTAAAATTCGTAAGCGTATAATACAGTTATTAAAAATTATTTTTTTGGTTCAGGAGTTTCAGCGAATTTCCCCTATAGGGAAGAAGCTATTACCGTAGGTCTCATGGTAAGACTTAAGCCCGAAACCATGATAACTTTTCGTTTTGAGGTCCCCAGATGCCAAAAACACTATTCGTTCAAATTTGTATATACATATTTATATATAATTTATATATATGTGCGTGTGTGTGTGTGTGTGTGTGTGTGTGTGTGTGTGTGTGTGTGTCCGTTAACCCTATAACTTGAGTAAAACTCATCCAATTTCGATAAAATTTGGCACAAACATGTAAATCAACAATTATGACTTTGAGTTTGAAAACCAGAAAGATCGGACCAAAGGAAGGGGGCTTATGGGATTTAAAAATTATCCAAAAAACAGGTTTTTGCATTTTTTACCCTAAAATTTGTAAATCATTCAATTTTGGTTTATACCATTGTATATAGCTTAAAAAACAAATAATATAGTATTTCTAATCATTAACCTAAGTTAAGTGGTTGCGGAGAAATCCATAAAACGTTCTCATAAAATCTCCCAAGTTAATCTTATAGGAAAAAGGTTTTTTCTTTTCCTAAGTTAATTTTAATGTAAACCTCACATTTGCTTTTACCAATTAGTTCAGCTCTACAAAGCAATCATTTTTGTGTTTAAATTGTGATTCTACATCCATCCGTTGCAGAAATATTCAAAGTGCTAAACGCACTACAAATTTGTCCAAAGTTGTCCAATGTAATGTCTCCTTAAGGAGAAATTATTAAAATTTGATATCTCAATAATTTATTAATATATGTTGATGAAACTTGGCAAGTGGCTTCACCTAGCAGTAGTATGTTGATATTTGCAAAAGAAAATTTTTTCCAATTTTCCCTGCAGCAGAAAACCTGCATACTCAGCCGCCATGTTATTCTTATGGAGATTAAGTAAAATGTAACGTCTCCCTTAATTATGAGCATAAATTAATAGAACTTGGTATGCATCTTCGAATTGTTAAGTTATATTGATAATTGCATAAAAACACATATTTTGTGTCTCTTGTTGCAGCAAACCTGCATACTCAGCTTTTAATGTTAATCTTATGTAGAAAAAATAAAATGATATATATATATATATATACATATATTATTATAAATATATATATCTTGTTTATTCGAGTATTTTTATGAAAATTGGTGAGTGGCTTTATGTGGTAGTGAGAAATATATACATGCATTGGAAATTCACTGAGTACGCAAATTTGCTGCTGCGATGGTATTTAAATGTATTCTGTAACTTAATACTGTAGTTTTAATTTGAACTTGCACTTTAAGGGAGACCATAATGTTTTCACAACACCGCAACGCATTATCCTTACATTCTGCTAGCCTAGCCGCAATGTTACATATGATAACAGTAAAAAATATTACATCATTCACTCTTAAACTAAAAAATAAATCATAACTAAGCCTTCATTATCTTGACCTCTATATACAATATACTGAAACAAATTCTTTGCTGTTATAAAATACGGTTCATGATTCCGATGAAAGGTAAAGAGTAAGATAATCTGCCAAACACACTTGGTATACTTCTTTCATTACGTGAACGCCTCAAGTACACCACATTTGAACCGACCTTGTCTAAGTAACACAATATGTTCTTTACGTTTATTAGCCGAATAGTTTTTAAAAGAGTGATATTTCCCCCATTTTATAAGGACTCTAAGGATAAATTTACAACTGTTCAAACTATCAGTTTATCGTTTTCCCAGTACTTGTATGAAACTTTAAACATATAATATTTGTTTTTCAAAGTCAGTTTTATACATTTTGTGTGATGGGAAAACTTCGACTGTGATATAAATCATTTACTTAATAATTTAAAATATAAAACTGTAATGTTAGGAACATCCGTATAATATCTGACCTAAGGTATATTTCTGCTGTAATCTTAAATAATAGTAATTAAATTTTAATGTGTATACATACATTAAAATTGAAACCATTTTATCATATCTTACAATATAATATGTCTTCAAAATAAAGTTGATAATACTGATTTATTTGTTTTAATTTCACACATGTTTTCAGTCAAATAGTTCAATAAGACTTATCTAATAT